>VDFB02000002.1:16796120-16898286 GCA_007258455.2 Sequoia sempervirens | reverse complement strand
CATCCAACATGGGGTAACCTTAAAAGAACTTTCCAACACCAAACAAGCAAAGGGTGAAAATTTTCTCTCTTTTCTCCAACGATGGAGAAGGCTATTTGCTAAATACCCTAGATCTATTCCTGAAGAGGAGAAGATAGAGATGTTCATTGATAACTTAGTAGATGACATGAATTACAGATTGGACTTACAATGTCCATCCACATTTGAACAAGTTATCGAAAAAGGGCTTAAAATTGAAGAGGCTCTAATCAAAAGAGGAACAATCAAACATTTCACTGAAGGTTCAAACAATAACCATTCCTCTAACAGCAACAACGAAAAGCCAAGATTTTGGCAAAAGAACAAGAATACTGATACCATGGTCGATGCACATACATCTAAACCAGTATTCACCTTGACACCAACTACTACAAACAAACAAAACAATGGTTTTAATATCAAACAAAGTAGTGATCAAGGAAATAATCAAAACAGTGGAGAAACGAAAACCCAATCATTCCAACGACCCTCCAATAAACGAAAATTCACGCCATTAGGACAATCGTTGGAATCAGTCCTCAAAGAAATTTTAAACGAAAAACTCATTCAAGTGCAAGAGGCTAGAAATTGGGACCCTCAAGTCAAACCATCATGGTGGAATGACTTACATTACTGTCACTATCATAAAAATAAAGGTCACATGACTGAAAATTGTTGGCAATTAAAACATGTGGTACAAGACCTCATAGATCAAAAGAAAGGATTCGTAGAGGGCCCTCAAACAAACAAGGATCATACAACATTCAAAAATCCTCTACCCAATTATCAAAAGGGAGAATCTTCTTCCGCAAACACCAAAGGTAAGAACGTTGGTTATGTTTATGACGCAACAATCCTTTGTTTTTCTGCTGCCAAAGAGGATGAAGATTTATGCAATCAAATCAACCAGAACAACGACATTACATCTACCAATTTGGTACAACATATGGACAAATCCAAAAACCAAATCAATGTAGTCACACTCAAAGGGAAACAAGAGTACCAACCGGTTAATGCCACAACAAGGGCACAATCCAAAGTTATATTGAAAGGAGCATCAATATCATTCCCATCAGTGGATCCCCCCTCCAATCAATATAATCTCATCGATCAATTACAGAAAATACCGGCACAAATATCAATCTTGGAACTTTTGAAGATTTCCCCATCACACAAAGAGGTTCTTGAACAAGCTCTCGTATCAACTACAGTACCTAACAATCTGGATGTGTGTCAATTCCAAGCTATGGTGGGACATCTATCTGCACCTCATTTCCTTTCTTTTTCTGAACATGATGATGTATCACTCACCCATCCGCATAATTCTGCCCTTCACATTTAAGTCCTTATCCATAAACATCGTGTAAAACATGTCCTGATAGATGGAGGGGCTGGTTTAAATATTTGTACCTTAAAGCTGATTCATGCACTAGGATACTCGGATGAAGCCATTGATACCAGAAGAAAAATCACAATCAAAGCATATGATGAAGAAGAAAGGTCCTCTATAGGATTGATCATATTACCCATTCAAGTTGGGACTATTGTCCAAAAAGTGGTTTGCCAAGTCTTAGATAGGGAACTGACATACAACATACTGTTGGGATGCCCTTGGATCCATGATATGCAAGCAGTACCGTCTACCTATCATCAATGCCTAAAATTTCCCGTTAATGGACAAGAGGTAACAATCACAGCAGACTACAATGACACCCAAGCTTGTCATACATTGAAGACATCTCAGGATACATTCATACCTAACAATAGAGAAGTTGGCACATCAGATAGTGAGCAACATCAAAGCTTCATTTCAAAGTGGCTTCCAAAACAACAAAGATCACAAGAGATAAGGGTGGCACAATCTAACCCTTCAAATGTTGAAGAACAATTGGCTCCACTCTCACATCAATTCACCAAAGAAGTATAGATAAGTGACAAAGGAATAAGTGAATATGGTGTTGGACACTCATTCCATCTATCACAAATGTTACCCTCCTTACAAACACATGGACAGCCATCCACAAACACCCACACTTCACAACAATCTACAACAGCATTAGATGGCAGATTTGTAAAAGCTGGGAGCTTAGATGAAGAATCAGAAGATAAAGCCATACTAAATTGGCTTTATAAGGATGAAGAAGCCTCTGTTTCCACAAGTAACATCATAGAGACAAATCAATATGGGAAAGGAAAAACTATTCTGGCAAAAATGGGATATTCAGGACAGGGACCTCTTGGGTTAAGAAAACAAGGCATAACAGAACCAATCCAGCCTCTTACGCTCCAACATAAGGACAAAACTAGACTAGGATACACAGAAAAAGCAAGAGCAGAAATCACCAATAAAATCATGGAGCGTATTCTTCAAATAAGAGATAATTCTGAAACAGATTCAAATGAGTATGAGTGGGACAACCTATCAGAGGTTTCCTATGAAGATATTCAGATTGATATTATCAAAAAGTATACCCCCAATCACAAGGAGGGTCAAAGCTCAAGTTTTAATCCTATTGTCTTTGAAACGCAAAATTTTGATGACTCAAGTGAAGATGAACGAACATCGATTGAGATAAATGATGTGGAAGAAAATACCTTTGTAGGCCTCGACATAACCATAGACAACCTAGATGACATTTCCGTCTGAGCTTTCACAATCGCTGACCTCAACCCATCTAATGATTCATTGCCTTTACTACATCCCGAACTTATCGAATGGGAAGCCCAACATCCTATTAATCTCCCTGTTTTTGACAATGATTCCTCCATTATTAACTACCTTTGCTGTGAGGAATCCGATGCTTGTTCTACCAATACTTCTTTTAATGATGCTTTTAGGCAGGAGGATGCCAAACCTTCCAGTTGCAAAAATATGAAAGAAAAAAATGGATCTAATGGTGAAAACCATTCTATGGCAGTATTTGATCCTAAAATAGTAAAAATAAAGAACGCATCCGATGGAAAAAACCTCATTGAGGCACCAAAGGATGGAAGGTTTGACATTCTCCCGCAACATTACCATGAAAGATCATCAGTGTTAATAGAACCCACACAGTCTATTAATATTGGCACAATGGAAAAAGCAAAAGAATACACCTGGCCGCATCCATGACAGAATACAGAAAAGCCAGATTTTATCAAATTCTTTGAAGAACGATGCATCAATTTTGCTTGGTCATACTCTGACATGCCAGGCTTGGACACAGATCTCATTATGCATCACTTATCCTTACTGGCACTAAACCAGTAAAACAGAAGCTGAGAAAAATGCATCCACATGTTGCATTATTAGTGAAAAATGACTTGAAGAAATTACTAGATGCTGGATTCATCAGATCTATTGACTATGCGAATGGATATCCAACATTGTGCCTGTTTCAAAGCCGGATAACACCATCAGAATATGTACTGATTTTCGGGATTTAAATAAAGCATGTCCAAAGGATGATTTTCCTTTGCCAAACATAGACATGATTGTAGATCTCACAGCCGGCCATAAAATGCTATCACTCATGGATGGATTTTTAGGATACAATCAAATCAAGATAGCTCCTGAAGACCAAGAAAAGACAGCCTTTACATGTCCATGGGGCACTTTTTGCTGGAATGTCATGCCTTTTGGGTTAAAGAATGCAGGAGCTACATACCAGCGGGCTATGACAACAATCTTCCACGACATGATGCATACCTTCATGGAGGACTATGTGGACGACATCTTAGCCAAATCTTACACCAGGGAAGGACATCTAGAGATATTGGCCAAAATATTTGACAGGTTGGAAAAATTCAAAGTCAGATTGAATCCAAAGAAATGTGCCTTTGGAGTAACATCAGCAAAGCTCCTAGGATACATAGTTTCTACAAAGGGAATTGAAGTAGATCCGGAAAAAGTCCAGGCCATTATGGAAATGCCACCTCCTAAGAATATCAGCACATTAAGATCTCTACAAGGCCGACTACAGTCCATCAGAAGATTCATCTCCCAACTAGCAGATCGGTGTCATCCGTTCAACCATCTCTTGCATAAAAATGTGCCTTTCAAATGGGATGAACAGTGTGAGAGTACCTTCAATCAAATCAAGCATTATCTGATGACGCCACCAATCTTGGTACCACCCAGTGAAGACAAGCCATTATTGTTATATATTGCAACAACAGACATTTCTTTAGGAGCCTTGCTAGCACAAGAGGATAAAGAAGGAAAGGAACAGGCTATATACTATATCAGCAGGACACTCAATGGACATGAAGTAAACTACACCTTCATTGAAAAATCATGCTTAGCAGTAGTATTTGCAACACAAAAATTGCGACACTATATGCTTACTCACACTATCAAGCTTGTTGCAAAAATTGATCCTCTCAAGTATTTACTGAGCAAAGCAGCTTTAACAGGAAGGTTGGCAAAGTGGGTCATGCTCCTCAGTGAGTTTGATATTCAGTATGTGGAAAGGCGAGCTATCAAAGGACAAGCCATCGCCGATCAATTAGCAGAAGCTCCATTATCTGACAGTCATCATATGACCATGGAATTTCCTGATGCAGATATCCTCAATGTAACAACACAACCATGGCAACTCTACTTCGATGGATCCTACACACAACATGGATCAGGAGCAGGAATTCTATTTGTCACACCTCTTGGGCACACAATCCCGCGATCATACAGGCTTACCTTCCGTTGCACTAACAATGTGGCAGAATATGAAGCTTTGATCCTTGGAATTAAAGTGGCTATTGAATGGAAAATCACAGAACTACAGGTGTATGGAGACTCCCAGTTAATCATCTATCAAGTCAACAATGATTATCAAACTAAGGATGACACACTGATTTTGTACAAGAGGCTGGTGGATGACCTACGAAAGTACTTCATAGAAATCAAATTTGAGCAGATACCAAGATCAGAGAACAAAGCAGCAGATGCCATGGCCACAATAGCATCTCTTCTACAAATTCCTGAAATGCAAGATCGTTATCGATTTATTGTAGAACAAGTATCAAACCCTGCATACGCTAATCCCAAATCCCAAACCATAAGCCTTTTGGATAGTGCCCAATCCTCCATTTATGGAGAAATTTATACTTATCTGAAAGATAATATCTTACCACCAGATCTTTCTCGCAACCAAAAGCGCAACTTCATATGCCAATCCGCCAAACATACCATTATTGCTGATACCCTTTACCGTCAAGGCCTAGATGGTACTCTTTTACGTTGTTTAGAACATGATGAATCCACTTCCGCTTTACACGAGGTCCATGAAGGAATTTGTGGAACACATTCAAGTGGATTATCTTTAGCCAAGAAACTCCTTCGTTTGGGGTATTACTGGCCACACATGGAACAAGAATCTTATCAGTTTGTCAAAAGATGTTCAAAATGCCAGATCCATGGCAATCTTATACATGCACTAGCACAGGAGTTGCATCCATTTGCAACTACATGGCCTTTCTGTCAGTGGGGATTAGACCTGGTAGGGAAAATTCACCCATCTTCATCTAATGGACACAAGTTCATTATCACAGCAACCGAATATTTTACAAAATGGGTGGAGGCAGTTCCCTTAACCACAATCACTGGAAAGAAAATATCATCTTTCATTCTTAATTATCTCATTTGTAGATATGGGATACCCCAGTCAATCATCACAGATAATGGCAGGCCTTTCAAGAACCAAGACGTCCAAGAACTATGTGAAAAGTTCCACATCCAACATTGCTTTTCAACCCCGTATTACCCTCAAGGTAATGGACAGGCAGAAGCTTCAAATAAAACAATCCTCAAAATTCTCAAGAAGACTGTAAATGAAGTGGGACGTGATTGGCATGTTCAGCTTAACCCTGCTCTTTGGGCTTACAGGACAAGCATCAGAACACCAACAGGAGCTACACCATATGCTCTTGTCTATGGATCAGAAGCAATATTACCTATTGAGGTAGAAATTCCATCCCTTCGAGTCTCACTAAAGGGACTCATTTCAGATGAAGATTATAGGGTCTCTAGACTTCAAGAATTAGAGCTACTTGATGAACGTCGACAACAAGCTGTTAATCATTTGACAGCGTATCAACAAAGGATGTCTAGAAACTATAATCATAGGGTTAAACCTAGAGTCTTCCAGATTGGAGACTTGGTCCTACGGGAAAAACCTAGAAATCAAGCAGACAGAGAAAAGAAGGGAAAGTTTGAACCTAACTGGATAGGACCTTATGTCATCATATCAGTCTATGGATCAGGAGCATATCGACTGTCTACACCAGAGGGAGACATGTTGGAGGAGCCCATGAACAGCATTCATCTCCGGCGATTCTACACTTGAGGATATCTAGTGCACGGTCAATAAAGTTGTCTCGATGAAAACCTGGCAAACAGGCGTCATGATAACAGAAAAAGAGAGAAATAAACAAAAAAAATAGAAAAATATTGAAAATACAAAAAAAAAAAAGAAGAAGAAAAAGAAAGAGGACACAATAAAAACAAGTGATGAAAACCTGGAAAACAGGCGTTACTTGTGATTTTCACCAAACTCCTCTATCTATTGGGTACAGTGTTGTTACGATTGTTTCCTTTCATATCATTTCCATCTATCATTTGGGATTATCACTATCCATATCATAGCAAGGATACCAGGTTTTACCCTAACTTGGGGGCAACATCCTAATGTTATCTGGTACAAGTAGACTTTCAGCTTGCATGGAAGGGTAGTCAAACACGACAACCTCAAGTGGCAACCCATCAAAATCCAAAAACATCAGAAAATTCAAAATCCAAAAACATCAAAAAATCCATCAAAATCCAAAAACATCAGAAAATCCATCAAAATCCAAAAACATCAGAAAATCCATCAAAATCCAAAAACATCACAAAATCCAAAATCCAAAAACATCGAAAAATCAAAATAGAGTCTACATCAGTCAAAACTAGAGTCTGTGTCAGTCGAACTACGTGGTCTCTGCGTATATAACGTAGGCAAGACTAATCTTTGATCAGTCCCCGAGACCCCTAGGATAGGTCTTTAGATCACATCATTTGGTCAAACATTTGGAAAAATCATGCACACATCAACACACACATCTCAACACTGATGATCTAATATGAAATAATGATTTGAAAATACGTTAAGTAGAATTTGAATTGTTGTGCTTTTTATCATTTGATTATCATTTCTTTGGAGCAACTCAATGATGTATTGAACTAGAGAAGTAAGGAAGAAGAATGATACCTTTTCTTAGTTTACTGTTTGTGAATTAATCATTATTGTTTTGTGAATTGTCGCGGGAAATGCTCTACCAAGTATCATGGATGACATTCAAATTCACTTAAGAAAATGATTAATTCTTGTTTGTTTACGCAAGAAATGCTCATGTCATCATTGGTCTATCTTATACCATGATGCTTGTGTTCGCTTGCAATATCAAAAATCATGAAAGAAATACTCAGGTCATCATTGGTCTATCTCATATCATTGATGCTTGTATTCGCTTTCAACATTTTTAAAAGCTCAGTCATGATACAAAGCAGAATAAAATGATTATTGAAATGACACTTAGAATTGCATGGTTAAAATAGATTGCATCCATATTAGTCTTGCATATGCATTTATAGATTGTTTCAAAAGCTACCAAATTTCAATCTCAAAAGCTATATGTATTCCCTTTCTACATCATATCACCATCTCTTCAATATTTCTTAGGATATCATCTCTTTCTAAATCATTTTCTTTCATTTCAGTCATCTCAAATTCCATCCAATCTTAATCTATTAAGTCTAGCACAAATCATTTAATAACATCCTTGGTTTTGTTCCCATCCTTATTACAAGCCTTTATCCAATCATCATCATCATCATCATCATCAGGATGTATCCTTCCCTATCATTTTGTGTTGTTTTTGGATGTATCATTCCCTCATCAACAACACTCTTATCATCATCATCAATCAATCTTGGCTTGCAACTTGACCGGGGAAACATCATGTTTATCCTTGAATCCATTTGTGCTTACTTACTTTTCATCTTCTCCTTTCATTATCTCTTCCTCATCCCATCCCCTATTCTATTCATCATTTTGCATCATCAAGTCCCAGTACAGTAATTGATCTTATACTGGGGCATATCAATCAATGAGTGAAGTCAAATCACAAATCAACAATCTTATCAAATCAATCAACATCAATCAATAAGTCTATCAATCAATCAAATCTAATCAGCTTTGTTTGAATCTTGTGATCATCAATCTATCATTAACCTCGCCTATCATGAGGTTAATCAATCATTAATCTATCATTGATCCTCACCTATCATGAGGTTAATCAATCATTAATCTATCATTGAATCTCACCTATCATGAGATCAATAATGTTCAAATCTATCAGGATCAACAATCAGCTAACGTGATCATCAATCATCATCATAATCAACTGGAGGAATCAATATTTCTTTATCGGGAGATAAATCGTTTCTCTATCATCAAATCATCATCATAATCAATCATGAAATTCAAAATTCATCAATTTATCTCCCGAGGGGGCATATATCACTATCATTTCAAAATTCATCATCTGGGGCAAGTCTGGGGCATGCTTTAAAACCTTTCGTCAATACTGACAGTTGAGGCAAAATCATTCTTTGAAGCACTGCGTAAACACATCACTTCAAAGAGGGGCAAAATGTAGACACCTAAAAATGGTCTGGAGAATCTAATTAATTGAATACGACTTATTTGATTAATTAATCTTAAATTCGTCTACTTAGTAAATAAATAGAAATATTTATTTATATTAAGTTCATTTATCAATTCTCCTATTTTTCTCTCCTAATTAAATAAACAAAATTAAAAACTTTGTTTTATTTAATTATTATCAATTTTATCACATTAATTCTCTCTTAATTAAATAAACAAAATTAAAAACTTTGTTTTATTTAATTATTATCATTATTTCTTCTATCTTAAAATTGAATACACAATTTAAATAATTCGTGTTATTTAATTTCACATTTCCTCTTAATTAAATAAAGATTGTCAAAAATCTTTTATTTAATTATCACTCTCCTTTAATTTAATAAAACCAAACCCTATAGTTTGATTTATTAAATTATTTATTCCTCATTTTTGCTAAATTTAAATAAATTAAAATTATTTAAATTTATTGCATAAAGTTTGCACTATTCCCTCACCAATAAATATTTATTTCTCACCAATCAAATTAATGGCACTGCCATTCACGGGAAAGCTTCAGGGAAAATCTGCAGGAAGATCTCTCAACAACCTTCCACCCACCTTCCCTCTTATATTGCCTGGTGTTTTCATGGGGAGAAACCATTCCCCATGATCAGCTCCTTCTTCTCATCCCAAGCCTTTAGATTCTCCAGAAGAAATCATAGCCCCTCATCCCGGTTTCCTGTACAATTGTGCTGCCGTGAAAGCTATAAATACAGCTCTTGGGCTGCAAGAAAAGGATCCCAACGAATGTAATCTTACTCTGCAGGTTTCCAAAGCACTCAAGCATCCAATTCATCCAACAATCATCCAGCAACCATCCAGCATCCATCCAGCATCAGCATTTGCAGTCATGGCTGCCATTAGCATAGAGTTTGCATATTTAGATTAAAATAGAGTAGCATAATCTCATTTCTCATTCTCTAAGTGTCACTTAATAGTTTAATTAGCTTAAGAATCTGAGAGCTAAGTAAATTAGAGAAGTCTTTAGAGTTAGAGAGCAATAGGATAGCATTTTGAAGCTTTTTAGTTTAATTTAGTTTAAATTCATTGAGTTTTAGATACAATTATCCTATTTAGAAGTGTAGATGCATTGTTTATTTAGTTTTCCCCTTCTACACGCTTACACAAACAAATTTCTGGAGAATCACTGAAAGATGTCACCGAAAGGAAGAAATAGCAGAATTTCAGAGCATCGCTGAAAGATGCAGCCAACAGAGGGAAGAAGAATGTGACATTTTGGCCTTAGGATTCTCAAAGCATCATTGAGTGATGCATCAGAATGCAAGATCAAAGTGAGGAGTGAAACAAGTCAGTTGTACAGGTTCTGGAGCATAGTAGCAACAAGTTTTGGAGTATTGCAACAAGGTGCTCTAGAATTTGTGTTTACCAAAGAGATGAAGTCCTACAAAATATAGAAAAAAATTAGCCAAATCCAAATGATGAAGCTGATGAAGAAATTGAAAGAATCATTCTGAAATGAAGTAAATTCATAGGCCTTTTTTTTATTTATAGGAAAAACTATATTGACTCTGCCATAGCAGAGTCAATGCACTAGATTTCTCCCTGCATTTCTACCATTTTTGTAAATTCTTCTTTATTAATAGGCCTATGGTAGATGCGTAATCGGTGTCCATTAACTAGGAGAGTTCTGGTATCACCATCAATGGGTTTCAGCTGGATCAAACCATTGGAAAATACCTCAAAATTTCATATGGTCTGAGCCAGTGCGTTGTGAGTTTTCCTTGATGATCCTTGTATTTGGAATCAAACAATAATGCCCAATCCCCATTATGGAATTCTTTCTCCTTGATATGTTTATCATGCCAAACCTTGCGTTGTTGTTGGACCAACTCAGTTTGATGGACAACATCCAAACGGAGTTCATCCAGTTCACTAAGCTATAAAAATATCTCAATTTGGGCTTGTTTAAGATCTATACCTAACTCCATGGTTGTCCTAAGGGTTTGGAGTTCAAATTCAATGGGAAAGAGGAGTTTCTTCCCAAAAACTAACTCATATGGACTATAGCCAGTAGTTGATTTCCAAGTGGTGTTGTAAGCCCAAACAACTTCATGTAGTTTTTGAGCCCAGTCTTTTCTTCTTGATGAAACTATTTTTGTTAAAATGTTTTCCAATTCCTTGTTAGTGACTTTGACCTATCCATTCACCTCAGGGTGGTAGGGTGAGGAATTCTTGTGACTCACTTGGAAATGATATGTGAAGGCTAACAAAACTTTAGACATAAACTGGGGGGCCTGATCTATGACAATTGTCTTAGGAGCTTCAAATATGAGGAAAATTCTATTGTAAATGAAATCAACTACTTGTGAGTTGTCCTTTTAGCAGAATAATTCCCTCCAAAAGGATCATCATGACAAGCTCTGAGGATACTATAGGTCTCTTCTTCCCTAACACAATGTCATAAAACCATATCAGGTCCACATTAAAATAGGATCTCATTAATCCATTTGAAAGGAGCACTTTCTCTAACAAGGTGTTTCTTCTGTTTTGATGAAAAATGAGGCGGTACTTCTGTAGTGGCCAAGTAGTTTGCAATATCAAAAAACCAAGGGGTTTTAGTAGAGATGGCAAACATATTTTCATCTAGAAACTCATCCTATATCGGAGCACAATCACCATCACGTTTAATCTAGGATAAGAAATCCACAACTACATTAGACTTCCCTCATTTTTCAATAATTGTCATGTTGAATTCCTTGAGAAGAAGCAACCACCTAATTATCCTTGCATTTACTATAGATTTATTCATGAGGTACTTGATGGCTATGTGATCTGTGTACATAGTGACTTTGGATCCTGTGATATAATGTCAAAATTTCTTAATTGCATGAACTACAACCAAGAATTCTTTCTCCATTGTGGTATAATTCCTTTTTGTTGATGTCAAATTATTACTAATGAAATATATGGCATATTTTCCCCCATTCTCATCTTCTTTTCCTAGAATCGCTCCAATGGCATCATCAAATGCATCAACATAGATATGGAACAAAAGGTTCCAATTAGGTCCATGAAGGACAAGAGCAAAGATGAGTTTCTCCTTGATGATTTCAAATGATGACTGACACTTAGGTGTCCAGAGTGAACTCTACATTCTTCTAAAGGAGGGAGAACAAAGGGACTGCGATTTTGCTGAAATTTTCTATAAAATTTTGATAGTATCCAAACATGCCCTAAGAAACTTCTAACATTAGTCTAGGTTTTTGGGATTTTGAGTTGTATTACTTCAATTTTCTTAGGATCAACCTTAATCCCTTCAGCTGAAATATGATGTCCCAACACTATTCCTTGTTCCACCATTATTAGAAATTTCATATGGCTTAGGGAAAAATGATGATCCTCACATTACTTCAACACCTTATCTAGATTTTTGAGGGCCTCATCAAAGGTTGAACCATATACATTGAATTTTTCCATCTAAAATTCCATACATTCATTCACCAAATCAACAAATATAGCTAGTATAGCTCTCTGGAATGTTGTAGGAGCATTACATAGCCCAAAGGGAAGAACCCGATATGTAAATGTCCCCCAAGGGAAAGTAAAGGTCATCTTATCTTGCTCTTCTGCTACTACCTGTATCTGGTTGTATCCACTAAATTCATCAAAAAATGAAAAATATTTCCTCCCAGCCAAGTTATCCAGCACAGGTGATCTACAAATGGCAGAGGGAAATAATCTTTGTGTGTTTCTTTGTTAATTTCCATATAGTATACACACACTCTCCTCTTTTCATTCTTCTTTGGAACCACAACCAAAGGTGATGCCCATTTGCTGTCAGAAATTGGGTAGATAAACCCTAATTGTAAGAGTTTCTCAAATTTAGTTTTAACGATGTCTTTAAAATAAGGATTAAGTCTTTGTTGTGGTTGGCGAACAGGTCAAATATCCTCAGTATAGATATGATGAGTACACACACTAGGGTGCATTCCTCTCATATCTATATAGTACCAAGCGAAAGCTTTAGATCTATTCATCGGGGTGTCAAACAATTTGTGTTCTTTTGACTCAATCAACCAAGTGTTAATGTTCAAAGTTTTTCTTGGAAGAAACATAATGTTTTTAACTCTTGGATGGTTGGATATTATAGTATACATGGGCATTATCAAGGTGTTAAGAGGACAACTATGAGGTATGGTTTTATGAAGCCTGGCAACATTTGCAAAGAAATGGTACATTTTTGGAACTAAGTTTGTCAAAGGACAATGCAATCCCATGAAACTGGCATTATCAAATTTTGCATGTTCTATGTTGATTGGGTGTCCTAGGATCTCTTCTACATCCATCATCTCCTCACCACTTGAATCCATAGTGAGACTTTCCACATTGTTTTCCAATTCATCCTCTAATTCTTCACCATGTTGTTTGATGACTACCATGGCCAGTGAAGCCAAATTTTCCTGTCCATTGGGACTTTTTGGTTCATCAACCCATACTTTATTGTGTTCGAAAAGCTTGGAAGGAGGATACAAAAATAATTTTTTTCTATTAGGTCTATGTGAAATGGTCATTCACCCCTTTCTACAATCAATTTTGGCAGCAACAGTATCCAGCCATGGTTGTCTGAGAATTATTTGATAACTATCTTTACGTGTAAGGGACTCAATTATTTGAAAATCTACTGGATATTCCCATCCATCCACCTTAACAAGAACATTTTCAATGATGCCCTTGAGAATAGCTATGGATTGATTTTCCATCTGCAAGACTGTAGTTGTGGGACGTAAATCAGTAAGTCCCAATTTTTCCATCACATCAACAGTCATTACATTAATGGACGCTCCAAGGTCCAACAAAGCATTAGATATTGCTACCTCATTAATTGTTATTGTTATAAGTGGACTAGCTAGATCATCATATTTTGGAGCACTAGTCGTCCTAGCCAACAAGTTAGCTAGATAACCAGTTATGTGGATAGTATTTATTTTTTTTGGTTTCCTCCCCTGGAATTTTGATACACAACTATTTGATCAGTTGGTTTAACTCAAGAAACTCCTTAATCGCTTGTAGCAAAGGAACTTCAATCTACAACTGTTTAATTTCTTGTATCAATGCAATTTTGGTAGATGTGGTCATTTTTGGGGTATCTTTTACAATAATTAGTTTCAGATGCTCTAGAAAAGGTGTTTTGATTTTGTCCTTAGGAGTGGAATCATTGAAAAGTTCAATTGGAGACTAACCCCCCTCCTCCTAAGGTAGGTCAATAGCTCCAGCTGAAGATGGTGGGTCAGGCTTGTTTTGAATAGATTTTGGGGCTTGTTCTATGGAGGTGGGAATTGTTGTAGTTATCTTAGAAGAATTCTTAATAGGTTCATCTATAATTTCTTCAATAGTCGATTGTGAAACTATTTTCTAGACCTCAATTGCAAGTTTCCACAGTGTATTATGTTAAGTCCAATGATATTGTCCTATTCAGTGGAATACACCAGAGTAGTTGGACGATTGTTCTTTGGATTCAGAATAGGTTGCACCAGAAGTGGTAGTTGGTTAACTTGTTCATTTTGTTGAGTATTCTAGGGAGGTGGTAAAGATTCTATTGTTGGGTAGGCATCCTTTTGGGACCAATATAAAACTGATGTTGAGGTTGATTCCATTGAGGAATGCGTTTTTGAGGGTACCACTGCTATTGAGGCTGGTTAGGCCATTGAGGATTGCCCCAAGATATATTTTCCAATTCAGGTGGTCCCCAAGGATATGTTCCCCAATTAGGTGGTACTAGAGGTGGTGCCTGAGGCCAGGGTGCTGCCCATTGATTATTGTTCTAGTTGGGTTGAGATTTCCAGTTAGGGTTTGAATTTTGGCTATAGGAAAAATTTCCTCTAGTTCTTTGATTTAAAATGTTTACTTCTTCCTTAACTAGGGTTGTTATTTTCTTGGAATTCTTGATGGCATTCAAAAGCTCACATTGATCGATGGGGTGATTTTTGTCACATACTTGAAAAATGTCAATTTTGTCAACTTTTTCCAAAGGGCATTCCCTTAGCAAATGTTTATTTCGGCACTTGGGGCAGTAAATGGACAAAGTCTCAGGACTTTATGTTTTAGCTTGTATGCTGTCTAACATGGTGTTTAACTGAACAAGAGTGTCAGTCTTGAAGTTGGCTAGCTCTTCACGTAGTTTTCCTATTTTATTGGAACCTTTAAAGAGGGTGTATTTTTGGATAGCTCCTTGAGTGCGAGAGAAATTCTGACACAATTCAGTAATATTGTCAAGACCTAGTTGGGACACGTCTCCTTTTCCCATTAAATCCAAAATCCTTCGAGCTTCATGATCGAGACCTTTCAGGAATAGGGTCTTCAGAATATCAAGACTTATAACTTCTCCACCACAACTTTTAGATAAGAAGATAAACCTATCTAGGTAATTCTCTAGACTTTCATCCTCATTTTTCCTTATTTTGAACAGTTCTTCTTTCCTATTGCTAACCCTATAGTAACTTTGGTATTTATCCAAAAAGGTAGACTCCATTTCATCCTAGGAGGTTATTGATTGAGAAGCTAATCCCATGAACCAGCGCATGGCTAAGTCTTTTAGAGTGGAGGGGAAAATTTTTAGTTTCTGATTATCACTCTTGTAGTCATATGTATGACACAAGACTTTAAACTCAAATAGAAACTACTCAAGGTCCTCAGTAGAAAAACCTCAAAAGGTTGGCAAGAAGGCTAGTGACATATTTTTCATTGTTGTATCATCATCTGCATCAATTGCAATAGGATAAGTGAATGTGCATGGTGGTGGAGGGTTATTATTATTGTTGGCGACATTTCTATGGTCACCCATGATGTTGAAGGGAATGTGATCCTCTTGAAAAATTCGCTAAGTTGGACGAGGTTCTGAAATTTTCAAAGGAATACGTTCCTCTACAACTATGTGTTCTCTTTCTGGGGTATGTGGGAAGGTCTTAGGTTGACCCTATTCATTCAATTCCTCAGTAAGTTCTTGATCTGAGTTTCCGTCCTCCCTACTTGTATTTGGTATGTCAATTGGGGGGGTTTTTGGTATGAATCTTTTGTGGGGGCCTCATTTCTTGACCATTTAGAAAAGAATCCAAGGGACTATTTTTGTTCCTAAAAGAGGTATTCAAGGTATCTCCTACTAACACTAGGAAAATAAGGCATCCCCAACAACGACACCAAAAAGTGATAGACTGTCATTAGGTCCTAACACTTTAGTTGATAAACACATTAATATATCTATCGGGTAGTGTCCAAAGGCTATATGCAATAGAAGACATCTTGACTATCTCTCTTGGGATTTCTAAATATCGAACAGATGAAACAAAACTCTAAAATAAGAGGCCACTAAACTTAGAAAGCAAGAAATCATCTATCTAAAAAGATTGAAATAACTAAACTAGAAAGCAGAAAACTATGAATCTAAAAAGAATAACCACTAAACTAGAAAGCATGGAAATGATTAAACTAAGAAATGTATAGATTGTTGAAGAAGTAAATCTTGTAAATAAACTAGGAAACCTTGATCTAATCAAAATATAACAATCTAAAACAACTAGTAGAAAATGACTTAACAATATGAAACAACTGAATGAAGGTTCTCCAGAACTTCAAACACTAAATTCAAAGACTACAAACTTAGCTACAACCTGTAGGATTTATCATGACAAAATTACACATATGAAAATAAATTCCAATTCCAGTTATTATCTACTAAAGGAAAGTACAAAATTAGAAGTAAAATAATTATCTATCTAGTCTACAACCCCTTGAGTGGCCAACTCTTGGGTGCTCCTACACTTAGCTCAAATCACATACACTGGTAACTCCTAATTATTTCATTCAAAGAACTCCATTCACATTATTCAATAACTCCAAAAGTGGTGGGAAAAACTTATTTTATTCATATGAAAAATATAACTTAGAAAACATAGTGGTAGCATAATGATATTCTTCTATATATCATCATTTTCAACAGTTACATATTTATATGAGAGTAGCTAACAAAATCCTACTTTTCAGTTGGTAAAGCCTTCAACTAATTGTCAACAACTAATAGAATTTAAAGCACATGATATGAAAATATTAGAGAGGATTGATGCGAGCCATAAAGTATTTAGAACTAAAAATAATAGAAACTATAAAAACTTGGTCCATCATATATGCTCCTAAAGTTCTGATGCCCATTCACTTGTTGTAAGGAAAGTGACAGTGCGGAAATGCCTTCCTAATGCAAAATCCTTAGGAGAGAAGTGAAAAAAACCATTCATTTATCAAGTTACACACATTTGAGATGCACATTCATAGAACAATAGGAGAGAAAAAAAATATCACACACAGAGATAACACCAGATATACGTGGAAAAACCCTTACGAGAGAAAAACCCACCACACCAAGTAAAGTCACTTTGTATTATAGTAAAAAAAATTACATATAGAGTTACAACCTTCACTCTCAGATGATAACTCATAGCAACATCACCTTGGTCGACCTCGAATACCACATACAGTTCATCTCACTCATTGTTTTCAATGCTCATACAACATACAATGAATTCTAACTACTAGCCAACAACCATTAGGGTTTCATTTAATTTTTCTTTGTTCCTTTGCTGACAAGCTTCCTTCGTGTTGGGTTACACACCACCATGCAACACACATTGAGCCACCTTGTAATAAATTCGGTTATAGGGGAATATTTCCATTTTTGCACTCTGTCAACCCCCAAGTCAGTTCATGGAATAAATGCAAACATATCACTAATAGGAAATACAACTTTTGGCCAATGGTTGTTTATTTACAACAACGATGTAAAATCAACAAATGAAATCATGCCACATTTTGACATATCACTCGTCCATCGCATTTCACTATTGCACCAAACTGTCGGTCATTCCTTGTGATCTCCACCAAGACACGTGTACACCACTTGTGCAATTCCAGAGAATCAAGATGGGAATATACAATATTCACAAGTCTCTCAAAAAAGACTTAAATATTTAACTACCAACCTCCAAGTGGTCCCCACATCCGTTGGCATCCAAGTCACCACCATACACTATCGTCACCATCCACACAGACCAGTCCCACCAAACCATTGGCTTGTTGTTCAATCGGAGAAAACAAAAACTTCATAACCCCCATTTGGAGGTTATGAAATTCCTAAACACCGCGACACTGAAGGAGATCGGCTAGTTGAGAAGTTAAGTAACTTTTGAACTTCGTGACAAGGTTCCAAGGTTAGAGATTGTAGCGATCTTGCGACCAAAACACTGTTGCCTAGTTATCATCTTTCAGAACCCTGTGACATAGGTTACAAGGTTCAATATTTGGGCGATAGGCTGACAATGAAGATCAACAAAGGGGAAATCTGCCAAGTCTTTAACAGAGGTTCAAGCCAGCAAGTTGAGGCACATTTTCCAACAAGATCCCACTTGACGAAGACTTACTGGCTTCCTCCAAACTAGAACTTAATGAAGATCATAGGCCCCAAGGCCCATCGAACTAGAACACCACCTATACTTGTCTATGCTCATGTGATTTATCAATGCATCAACAACATTCTCCAGAGTATTCACCTTTTCCTGATTAACCTTTCCATCATCCACCATATCGTGAATGAAATGACACTGTACATCAATGTGCTTCATCCTGGCATAGAAAGTGGGATTTTTTTCCAAATAAATAGCACTTTGACTGTCACAACAAATCATAATTTTCCCTACACTAGACCCAATATTTGAACATAAATGCCTAAGCCAAACAACTTCTTTATAGGTGTGTGTTTCTGCCATATATTCTACCTCAGTAGTAGTTAAAGCAACTACAACCTTCTGCTTGCTCATCCAACTCATTGCTCTGTCAGATAACATGAAAATGTATCCATTGGTGGATCTTCTACTGTCAATGTCCCCTACCCGATTAGAATCCACATACCCACAAATGCTAAGATATCTTTGTGATCTCGTGGAGTTGCCATGATAACATAGAGCTAACTCAGAGGTACCCTTCAAATATTTGAAAACCCTCTTCACAGTATCCCAATGCGACTTTCCTGGGTTAGCCATAAACCGACTAAGAACTCCCACTGCTTGGGAAATTTCTGGCCTAGTATAGACCATTGCGTACATTAAACTGCCAACAACACTTGCATACAGTAGCTTGGTCATGTCCTCCATCTCAGCAGAAGACTTCAGATAGTCTTCAATAGATAGCTTCATTCCTTGCAACATTGGAACAACTAGCTACTTACAATCAGTCATTCCAAATCTCTCTAGGATAGTATTGATATACTTACCTTGGCTGAGCCAAACCTTTCTACTTCCTCTATCCCTTTTTATTTCCATCCCCAGAATATACCTTGCTGCACCCAGATCTTTCATTTCAAACTTTGTAGACAAATGAGACTTAAGATTAGAAATCATAGTCTTACTATTTCCTATGAACACTATATCATCCATGTACATGGTAATAATAAGCACATGATCATTTTCTATTTTTTAATACACACAATGATCAAATTTTGATCTCACAAATCCCATGAAAACACAAAGGTGTCAAAATTTTGGTACCGCATTCTAGGCAATTGCTTCAAACCATACATAGATTTCTTTAACTTGCAAACCATGCTTTCTTTACCTTTTTCAACAAAGTGCTCAGGCTAGGACATATAAATTTCTTCTTCTAGCTCTCCATGAAGAAACACTATCTTCACATCCATCTGCTTGATATATAAGTCATATGCGGCTGCAAGTGACAAAAGAAATATGATAGATGTCATCTTAGCTACAAGAGAAAATATTTCTCCATAGTCAATTCCCTCCACCTGGGAATACCCTTTCGTGACCAACCGAGCTTTATAATTTTCAACACTACCATCTAGACCAGTATTCTTCTTAAATACCCATTTACAACCAACAAGCTTTCGCTATTCAGGAAAAGGTACCAAATCCCAAGTTTCATTCTTCTTCAATGACGCCATGTCTTCATTCATGGCTTCCAATAAGGAATTTGAGTCATACATATTAATTTCCTCTTTCACAGTCCTAGGCTCATCAGTGCTAATGATCAAAGCATAGGCACAGTTCAAATCCAACATAGGAAACCCATACCTATTAGGTTGATGCTTTTCACGTGTAGACCTCCTCATAGGCTAAGGTTGAGGTCGTGGTTCTTCTTCTTTAGAACTCTCAAAGCTTCTAGAACTCTCCTTAGTTTCAGGTACACTTTGTAGTTCCTCTTTATCTGGAGTTTGAATGATTTCAACTACATCATCCTTCTTTTCCTTTATATCTGTCTCTAACTACTAACCAACTATTGAAGGCTTCAACTCATGAAATATTACACTTCTGCTGTACAAAACCTTCTTAGTGATAGGATTCCAAAGCTTGTATCCTTTCACACCAACATGATAGCTAATGAAGATAGATTTAATAGCCTTGTTCTCCAACTTTGATCTTTTCTCATTCGACACATATGCATATCCCTCACAGCCAAAGACACAAATATGTCTCAGAGAGGGATTCTTATGAGACCATTCTTCCAAAAGTGTTTTTTCAACAAGAGCCGAACAAGGTGAACAATTTACCAAGTAACATGTTGTAGCCATAGCCTCAGCCCAAAACTTCTGCTCTAGACCAACACCGCTCAACATACTTCTCACTCTTTCCATCAACGTCTTGTTTAACCTTTCAACAATCCCATTATGTTGTGGAGTATAAGGTGTAGTTTTATGCCTTTTAATCCCATGGTCTTTAAAGTACCTTTTGAAATCTGCAGAACATAACTCACTACCATTATTCATCCTCAAACATTTAATTTTCCTTCTAGTCTGATTCTCTACCAAATTTTTAAAGTCTTTAAACTGACTAAACACTTCTAATTTACTATTAAGAAAGTACACAAATTTCCTTCTTGAATAATCATTAATAAAGGAAACATAATATATAGACTTTGATAACGAAGGAACATTCATTGGACCAAATACATTAGAATGAACATAATCCAGTACACTAGAAGATTTATGAGGACTTGAATAAAATGAAACATGATGCTGCTTTCCATAAATACAATGTTCGCAAAAATCAAACTCAAGGTTGCAACCAACAAGCCCTTTAATAAGATTTCTTTTTCAAGGATTTTAAGCCTTTCTCTCCTATGTGATCGAGTCTATGATGCCACAACATGGTCTTCTCTGCTGGGAGTTTCACCTCCAAGGAATTTTCATCCAGAGGAGCTTCATTCTCCTTCTCTACATGAGCAACTTTGCTTGACTTTATAGAGACATCGTTATATTGAACATGACGTGCATCCAAATTGTATAGAGTTCCTATGTGTGCACCCTTAGCCAGCACCATTGCACCTCTAGTCATCTTACAACCTCCACTCGAGAAAGAAACTTGAACACCAACATCATTCAACTTACTAACAAAAAGTAGGTTACAAGCCAAACTTGGTATGTGTAGTACACCATCAATACCTTTGATTCATCCATTAGGGAATTAGATTCCAACTCTTTCATGACCAACAATCTCCAAAGATGAATCACTTGCCAGGTACACCTTTGCACCATCATACTTTTCATACTTAGTGAACCAATATCTGTGAGATGTCATGTGAAAAGATGCACCTAAGTTAATCAACCAAACATCATCTGATGCCTGAGTCACCAAGGCTGCAATGAAGGCATCTACATCACTCTGAGAAGAGTAATTGTTAGAAGAGTTATTCTTCTTCTTTTTCTCCTCCTTACAATCCTTTCGGATATGACCAGTCTGCCCACAGTTCCAACATTTCACCCTAGAATTTTTACCAGGAGACTTTGATCTCCCTACAGATTTGGATTTAGAATTCTTGTCTTTCTTCTTGCCTCTCTCCTTTGATCTACCCCAAATAGCAAGAGCCTCCTTGGCCATCTTAGAAGACTTCCTCTATATTTCTTCTGACAACAGCAAGGCAACCACATCTTCCATCTTGAAATTAGTTGTACTTCCAATAGCCAATGTAACTGTGGAATAAGTAATGAGTAAAATAACAAACAACACTTCTTAATAAGACATTATATCAAGAGAATCAACAATAATTAATCTAATTAACACATGAAAAATATTGAAAGCATCATATTGCTCTCTATCTCCAAAGATTTATTAAGTCACAAGGCTCTGAGATTTTGTAAGCATTATGACTATTAAAATGCCAATCTAGAGAATGAGATGTTGCTAAATGCAATAATCTAATCTCATGTAATGATATCTAACTGATATGATGAGGCTACTGTAATCTAAATTGACATGAAACTTGATGAAAGAAGCTACAGTAAACTATGATGCAACTAAATGAAAAGAAATGATATTGATTTTATTCTAAAATGATTATTATTTCTATTGCTAAATGATAATTGCTTATGGCTAAGATGCTTGATTGTTCAATTGGTATTTCTACAAAGTAATTTTGCACAAAGTTGGGATTTATTTCATGTTGAAAGAGGCTATATTTATAGATTCACGACATCATATTTGTGAAGGGGTAGCAAAGAAAAGGTCTAGATTTGATCTGAAGAATTGAATGGTGAAGGATGAAAAAGCTTGAGCTGATTATGGAGATTGTTCCTCCCCACAAAAGCATTTGGCCAGATGCTAGGAAGAATCAATGGAAAAAGATGAAGAAGTTCCCCTATAAATTTGTCTCCAATTTGGCCGTGAAGGTTGAGATGAATTAAATTAGACATAACACATCTAATTTGGTAGGTGAGATATGATGAGCTTTAGAAATATGTGCATAAATTTGAATATTTGGATTTGTTTCAAATTTAGGAAGAAATAACAATTATTAAAATAAAAAAATGTTTTTGATATTGTTTATTTAATAGAAGAGGGATAATGATAATTAAATAAAAACTATTGAAGTTTTGATTATTTAATTAAGAGAGAATAATTAGAAGAATATAAATGTGAACTATATAAATAAATATTTCTATTTATTCAATAGTAGATGAATTTAAGGTTAATTAATCAAATAAATCATATTTAATTAATTAGATTATCCAGATCATTTTTTAGGTGTATACATTCTTCCCCTCTTTGAAGTGATGTGTTTATGCATTACTTCAAAGAAAAAATTTCTGCTGCTACTAGTACAGACGAATTTTTTTTAGTATGCCCCAGATGTTGATTTTGCTGTGATGATGGATATATGCCCCCTTGGGAGATAAATAATTTTCATTGATTTTTTGATGATTTCTGATGATTTTTGATGATTTGATAAGGATTAGATGATGAAATAATTTATCTCCCGAAAAATAGTTTAAAAGATGGCCCTATGATGAATTTTGAATTAAGCCTCCAGTAAATAAATTAAATAAATCCCATAAAATAACCTTTAATTATTCTATTAAAAAGCTAAAAAGGGTGATTTAGAATTCATTTGTGCAATTTGAGTTTTGAAATTTGAGAGTGAGTGATTTGGAGGTTTGTGGAGAAAAATGTCAATCCCCTACCACACTCACCATTTTGAGCGTGTTCGTCGACACAATCACCCAACTGCCTACGGACCTCCGGTACGTACCCATGAACCTCCTTGTTTTTTGTGTTTTCTTATTTTTTGCGCATTTTATTCGGTTTTAAACTTTTGAAATATTTCAGCGCATACATCACCCGATGTAGCACATCTGCTTACTATTCTATTGCATACGTAGGATGAAATAGCACACACGTTATTTTAGCGCTTAGGATAGATTATTTAGTGCATACATACGCTAAAGTATCGCATAGGCTATAATAGCGCATATGTCACCTGAAATGGCACATCTGTAGGGTAAAGTACCACATTTGATGATATAGTGCATTTGCTGCCTCAAGTGGCGCATTGACCTCCTGAAATGGCGCATCCAATGTTTTAGCACATTGATCTATTTTAATGGCACATTAAATGTTGTGGCACATAAAAATATTGTTTTAGCGCATCCAGAATGATAAATTTTGTCAATTTTTATCCTTGATTTTGTCAATTTCGATTGTGTTAGCCATTTTATTTGATATGATTGATAATCTCAATAGAGTAGATGATGTTCAACCTCATCATAGGAAAGGTATGATGATAATTGATGATAATTAACCTCATGATAGGAGAGGAATAATTATAGTTTGATTGATAAACCTCATGATAGGCGAGGTTGATTTGATTAATTAACCTCATGATAGGTCAGGTATGGTGCAGGAGCACCTTCAAATCACCATGATTCTATTTTGTAAATGATTCCATTTTTCCAATTGTAGGGGTAATTCAAAGTCATTTGATGAGTAATTGCAAAAAATTGTAAAATTCTCAATAAATAATGTCAATTTGCAAAAAGTGTAAAAGTTTCAATTAGGGAGTTAAAAGATCATTAGGAACTAAACATGGGTAGGAGATTGGAAATTAGTTAGAAACTGATCATACATGGTCTAAATTCCTTTAAAAATGCTTTTGTAATCATTTTGTGGTAGTTGGTGATTGAATCCTTGGATCTAATAATGAAAAAACTTTGATTTTATGCATATTTTCACATAATTTCTCTGGTTTTTGGTGTTGTACGAAAATTTTATGGAATGAAGTACATTTAAATTTTTTTTCATGTGTTATTAATCTCAATCACATTCCAAATAAACTTTGTCTCATGAAGATTGGTGTTGATTTGTGGAAGTTATGGTGGTTTTATTGACTGCAATTTTTCAGATTTCTCTGTAATAGTCATGTTGCAGCAAATTGTACGTATAGGTACGGCTTCCAAATGAATTAAATAATATATGGTTGGATAGAGGAACAAGTTATCTTTCTTTTGGAATTGGTTTGAGGTAATTTTATTAAATATTAAGAAAGTTATGCTCATTTTGGTAGAAACTATCAAGTTCAGATTTTGACAGGGCAACAAGCTTTCAAAAATTCATAACTCCATTTATATTGATTGTAATCCTTTGAATTTTTTTTTGTAAGTCAATTATATTGTATTCTTAAATATTATTGAGGTTTTAGGTGTAAGTGTTGAATATTTTGGTTCATTAGGTGATGCCCTAGCATTGCTACAATGCTTGGAAGAGCAATCAAGAGGGTTACAAATTGGTATTTGATAAAAGTCTTGAATAAAGTTTGGAGAATGGTTTAATACGATTGTGCAGACCTATTTACATTTGTTTGTAATGTTAGAAAGGATAAATGGGCTTGGGTTGAATATTGTGATGTTGCTAAGATGCTTTGTGGAATAAATAAATGATTTGGTGCCTTGTTTTTTGTTTGAGTGCTTTGGAATCAAGGTTTTGTGAAGGAGAAAAATGAATTTGAGATGAGTAATCAAACACGATTGCTTTGATTTTTTGTTAAATGAGATTGAAATTTTAGTTTTCTTCCTTTTTTCTGCATCAAAGTGGTATCAGAGCCCGAGAAAGATATGGGTTGATAAGTTGATTGTGGTTTGTAGTTTGTAGTTGTGTGTTTGTTGGTTGTTTGCAGAAAAGTGAGTTGTGAAGCAAGGAGGAATCTTGATTGAGAGGATGGAGAACTTGAGAAAGCATTTGCAGGTAGAGGAAGAGAGAAAGAAGAAAGGAAGCAAAGTTTGATAAAGAGATTGCTGAGATAAAACAAGAGATAGAAAGGATGGATAAAGAGTTCCAAGAATCTATGAAGAGGATAGAACAAATGATGAAGCAGACAACAATTTGAAACTTGAAGATAAACAAAAGAGTTTTATGGCCTATAAGGAAGATAGTTAAAAGAAGAAATAAAATGAAGGTAAAAGAGGATGAATCCTTTGAAGATGCAAGAGAAGAATTCATTGAAGAAGATGTTGCAGAAGTTTCCAAGCATGAAGATATGACAAAGGACTTGATTATTGCAGTTGAAGATATAGAAGGAATGATCATGAAGGAGTTAATCTTTGAGGTTTGTAAGGATTTTCAGCATGATGGAGGTATCATGATTGTAACCTTATATCATTTCATTGTGTTACTAATGTTTTGGACAAGCGATTGTTTGCAGGTTAAAGGACAAAGGGAGAAGCATGATATTGAGATGTATCAAGGAGTGAGGTATTTTATTTTAGAGGGGAAGTAGGTATAAAACTAATTTTCATGGAAAATTTTAAACCAAAAGTGAAAATGAAGGTGATAAGAAGTAGATTAGTGGCAGGGCATCTTAAGAAGGCAATTTTTGTTGACAACAACACTTTCAAGTGGACTTGAAATATTTTTGGTGGGGAGTTTGGTATAGGAGCACCTTCACATCACCATGATTCTATTTTGTAAATCATTCCATTTTTCCATTTGTATGGGTCATTCAAAGTCATTTGACGAGTAATTGCAAAAAAATGTAAAATTGTCAACAAATAATGTCAATTTGCAAAAAGTGTAAAAGTTGCAATTAGAGAGTTAAAAGATCATTAGGGACTAAACATGGGTAGGAAGTTGGAAATCAGTTAGAAACTGATCATACATGGTCTAAATTCCTTTAAAAATACTTTTTTAATCATTTTGTGGTCGTTGGTGATTGAATCCTTGGATCTAATAATGAAAAGACTGATTTTATGCATATTTTCACATAAATTATCTAGTTTTTGGTGTTGTACGACCATTATATGGGATGAAGTACATTAATAATTGTTTTCATGTGTTATTAATCTCATTAACCTTCCAAATAAACTTTGTCTCATGTAGGTTGGTGTTGATTTGTGGAAGTTATGGTGGTTTTATTGATTGCAATTTTTTAGATTTCTCTGTAACAATCATGTTGCAAAAAATTGTACATGCAGGTACGGCTTCCAAATGAACTAAATCATATATGGTTGGATACAGGAACAAGTTATATTTCTTTTGGTGTTAGTGTGAGGTCATTTCATTGAATATTAAGAAATTTATGCTCATTTTGGTAGAAACTGTCAAGTTCAGATTTTGACAGGGCATCAAGCTTTCAAAAATTCATAACTCCATTTATATTGATTGTAATCCTTTGAAAATTGGTTTGTAAGTCAATTATATTGTTTTTTTCAATATTATTGAGGTTTTAGGTGTAATTGTTTAATATTTTGGTTCATTAGGTGATGCGTTAGCATTGTTACAATGCTTGGAAGAGCAATCAAGAGGGTTGCAAATTGGTATTTGATAAAAGTCTTGAATAAAATTTGGAGAATGGTTTAATATGATTGTGAAGAACTATTTAAATTTGTTTGTAATGTTAGAAAGGATAAATGGTCTTGGGTTGAATATTGTGATGTTGCTAAGATGCTTTGTGGAATCAATAAATTATTTGGTGCCTTGTTTTCTGTTTGAGTGCTTTGGAATCAAAGTTTTGTGAAGGGAAAACATGAATTTGAGATGAGTAATCAAACAAGATTGCTTTGATTTTTTGTTAAATGAGATTGAAAGTTTATTTTTATTCCTTTGTTTTTCATCAAGGTATAATTTAAGATTGATGATTGACCTAATGATAGGTGAGATTCAATGATGCTTGCTCATGAGATTTGATCAAAATCTCACCAGAGCTGATTAGATTTGATAGGTTGATTGATGTTTAATGATTTGAAAAAGAGTACTGCCTTTGAATATTTCATGATGATAGAAGTCATTGACGAACCTCCAGATTCGAGAGTGGTTCCCTAGGACATTTTATTTGATACCGCAACTAGTGTAGCCTGAGACTACAGTCATTGCACGTTGTGGTTTGTCTTCTCTATTAGATATTCCCCAAATTAGGATTAATCGAGGTCTCTTGATAGCACTAGCAGAGAGGTGGCATAGCAAACATAATACCTTCCACCTTCCTACTGGCGAGATGATAGTCACTCGTGAGGATGTTTGACAGATTTTGAGGATACTCGTTGTTGGTGACATTGTAGTTTATGATTCTTCAGAGCAGGGTGGGATCGATGCTCTCTACAAAGTGTTCCAGGATGATACTATTTGTGGATACGAGATTCCATGGCCCAATATGGTGGATGCATTTGCCACTTTTCCCTCTGTTCTTGTTGGTTTTATTGGAGGGTTCCTTTGTCCTGATCACAGGTCAAAGGGGCTTTCTGTTGGTTGGGGTTGTGTTTTGGAGAGCATGATTGTTAATGGTACGAGATATGCCTGGGGCATGTGTATGCTTGTCCATCTTTATCATGATTTTCATTTAGTTGTCTACCTCTGAGGTCATAGTTTTTCCTCAGGTGTTACATTACTACAGGTTTGGGCGTGGGAGCATATAGTTGTTATGCATCTAGTGATGGTGAGACAATGGCCCACCATGAGGCCATATGCACATATTTATGTAGGTCATCTTACTCAGCCTAGACTGGGTAAGTTGGAGCATTGGAGGAGAGTGTTGGACGATGTTGACATTGTGACATGGTGCCCCTATCTAGATTGTGAGCACTAGGATGACGATGACATTCAGTTGTCATATCTCTCTTAGTTGATCTTGCTGATTGGTCAAACTTGTTGGGTTTTGGAGAGATTTTTATTTAGGAGAGTGCTAAGGAAATATGGTATTGTATAGGGCATGCCCCAAGGTGTTTCCCATTATGGCTATCATCAGATAGATTCTATAGAGTGGGGACCCTATCTTTCATATGATTTTGTCATTCAGGAGTCCCAAGGTCTACAACCTTTAGCCTGGGAGATTCATCCTGATATTACCGAGGCACCTATTACAACCGATTATGTAGAGTATCTGGCTCTACATCCCTTTCCACGGATTATCATTCCTACGAAGCCAATGCCATTACTTGGTGAGGAGGAGATTGCTATTGAGAGTAGTGGTGAGGAGGAGAGTAGTAGCAATGATGAGGGGGATGGAGATGAGGAGGGAGATGATGATGGTGGTGATGATGGAGGAGGTGGTGGTGTCGGTGGATCAAGTGTAGGTGGGTCGAGTGCAACCATAGATGTGTAGGATTATATGGTGCCTCATAAGAGGCGATCATTGATAGCTCCTATTGAGCAACATGTGCAAATTGGGGTACCTTCACAGCATCAACAAACATAGATTGCTAGTTTACAGATGTAGGTACAGACCTTATAAGGGCAGTTGATACAGGATGGGTTTTATTGGTTTAGACATAGACCCAGATGTAGACTCAGGCCCAATCTCATGCATAGACTCTCGCTCAAGTACAGGGACAGTTGGCAGCTACTCAGGAACAAATTGCCTCATTGATAATCGAGAGAGATGTAGCCAGATAGGTTGCAGAGCAGGCATAGTTGACAACTAAGAGGTTACAGAGATTGGATGATGGTACATCTGTAGCAGATTATATGAGAGAGGTTCTTCATGTAGGTCGGGAGGTAGAGTACTATAGAGGGCATTATCATGATGCAGTTCCCTCTGAGCAGAGAGTGAGTTATGCCTAGTCTCGATTTGGAAGGAGCCAGTCTAGGACCATGAGTAGGGTTGTTACATAGCCTCTTCTGAGAGACCCAAGAGATCTTGGTACATCTGGTGGTGGAGGGACTGGTCCAAAGATGCTTGCACCATCCAGAGCTAGCAAAACATAGCCATATGATTGTACTTCCTGATGTATTTTGAGATATGATGTACACTCCAGTTTTTTTATTTACAGCCATATTTGATGTTACATCTCCTTACATTTCAAACATCATTGTATACTTGACATTATGATTTTGATATCTATATGATATGCGGCAGATTGATCAATTTATATTTGTTCTATATGGTTCTATGATGGATTCATTTAATCTTTATGTTCTATATGTTATGTGATGATTTATATGATACTGTTATGGATACATTTAATGATCATGATGATGTTCTATCTATGATGTTAAAATGTGATATGTGAATAATGATGATGTATGGATGCATGATGTGTGTTGGATGATAATGGATAATAGATGTATGATGATGCATATATCCAAATTATATGATAATGTAACCATATGCATAATTATGGATGTTATTTTTCAATGATATATGAGTAATGATGTAAATAGGATATGTGCACATTTATTTTTTTGGTATTTTAAATGCAGATATATGATGTCATAAATATATGAATGAATGATGAATATAATTGTACTTATAAAGTATGTTTTATGATATGATGAATGGATGAAAATGCAACTACATAGAGATTTGTTTTTTTGATAGTTTTTCTCATGCAATTTTATGATGTGATGCCCAAATGAAGAAATGACATGATTAATGAAAATTATATGATCAAATGTTTGAATGATGAAATGATATAATAATGTTTTCTAATGTATACAATGGAAATGATTATGTAGCTAAATGATAATGCTAATTTTTTTGTTAATTTCAAGTATACTCAATCCATTAATAAGGAAAGTTAACATCGTTTATGAATTGGTTACCCATCTTTGGAACAATATATTCTGCAAATGCAAAAACTAACATAAATGCAATCTAATTTTATCATGAAAATCTATATGAAAACATTGGCACCTTAACAGTCCATTTATTTTTCTTTTTATCATCATGGAGCTTTTAAAATGTTGAAAGTGAGTACAAGCATCGATGCTATAATTTAGACTATGATGACTTGAGTACTAATTTCATGATTTTTGATATTGCAAGTGAACACAAACATCTAGGTATAATTAAATAGATGACCTAGGCATTTGTTGCATAAAAAAACAAGAATTAATCATTATAGTGTGTGAATTCGAAATGTCATCAGTGATACTTTGTAGAGAATGTCTCATAACAATTCACACAATAAATAATTAATTCACAAACAACAGACAAAGAAAAATATCATTCTTCTTCCTAGCTTCTCTAGTTCAATTCATCATCGAGTTGTTCCAAAGAAATGATAACAAAAATCAAAGTACAACAATTCAACCTTTGCTTCAAGTATTTAAATCATTATTCAGATTAGATTATCCATTTTGACTTGAAAAACCTAATTTTATGATTTTCGATGAGTGTTTTGATCACGTATGATTGATTGCAAAATGTTGTCTTATGATTGTGTTTTGGTTTTGTTTGACACACTTGTTGTATTGATGTTTGTCTATTTGATTAAGCTCAAAGTTTATTGCCCCAGTGAGTTCAAGATTTTTCCCCCAAGCTAGGGTGAGACATGACCACATTGCAAAATATGATATTGGATGGAAATGATGGTGAAAGTGAACAACCATGACATGCCTCTAATAGATGGAACTGCTAGTTTAAATCACAAATAGCACCTATTTCCAAGTTTTCACATGTTTTTATTACACTTTTTCAAACTTTATGATTTTATTATTATGTTTTTTTTTTTGTTTTTTGTATTTTGTATTTTTTATTTTTTTGTATTTTTGTCACCAAGACACCTGTTTGCTAGGTTTTCTTCAAGGAAACCATTTTTCCAGGACTTTAACCATGCACTAGGTGATTTAGGTGTATAAATTTCTAAGATGGATACTGTTGATAGATTCATCTAACAGATCCCCTTCAAATGTATACAGTTGATAGGCCCCAGATCCATAGACTGATGTGAAAACATAGGGACCTAGCTAGTTAGGTTCAAATTTTCCTTTCTTTTCCTTGTCCTATTGATTTCTAGGGTTTTCTTTAAGGACCAAGTCACCAACCTGAAAAAATTTAGGGTTTACCCTGTGATTGTAGCTTCTAGACATTCTCTATTGATATGCCTTTAGATGGTTCACAACTTCTTGATGACATTCATCCAACAATTCCAGTTCCTGAAGTCTAGAGACCCTATAATTCTCATTTGTATTAATACCCTTTAGTGATACACAAAGTGATGGTATTTCCACCTCAATAGGTATGATGGCCTCTGATCCATATACCAAGGCATATGGTGTAGCTCCTGTAGGTTTTCTGATGCTGGTTTGGTATGCCCACAAAGTAGGGTTTAATTGACTATGCTAATCACGTCCAACATCATTGACCATTTTCTTTAGAATTTTCAGAATTGTTTTGTTGGAATCCTTTGCTTGGTCATTTCCTTGAGGATAGTACGGTGTTGAAAAAAAATGTTGGATATGAAACTTTTCACACAATTCCTGGACATCTTGGTTCTTAAAAGGTCTACCATTTTCTATTACAATGGACTGAGGTATGCCATACTGATAGATGAGGTAATTCAGAATGAAAGAAGAAATCTTCTTTCTAATGATTTTTGTTAAGGGAACCGCTTCTATCCACTTTGTAAAGTATTATGTTGCTATGATTATGAATTTGTGTCCATTGGATGAAGATAGATTAATTTTTCCTACCAGGTCTAGTCCCCACTGACAAAAGGGCCATGTTGAAGTAAATGGTTGCAATTCTTGTGCTGGCGCATGGATTAAGTTACCATGGATTTGATATTTTTGGCATTTATTAAAAAATTGATAAGACTCCTCCATATTTGGCCAGTAATACCCCAAACGGAGGAGTTTCTTTGCTAGAGTTAGTCCACTTGAATGGGTGCCACAAATACCTTCATGAACCTCACGTAAAGCTATCTCAGACTTGTTATGTTCTAGACACTAAAGAAGAGTACCATCTAGACCTCGACGGTAAAGTATGTCAATAATGAAGGTATGTCGTGTGGTTTGGTGAATGAAGTTACGTTTCTGGTTTCGGGAAAGATTGGAAGGGAGGCTATTGTCTTTCAGGTAAGCATAGGTCTTTCCATAGATTGAGGATTCAATGTCAACTATCTGGCATATGGTTTGAGATTCAAGATTTTCATATGCAAGATTAGACATGTGTTCTACCATAAACTCATAATGACCTCGCTTTTCTAGAATCTGCAATAGAGAAGTAATTGTCGCCATTGCATCAACAACCTTGTTTTCTACCCTTGGAATCTGTTCAAATTTGATCTCTAGAAAGTACTTTTTGAGATCATCCACCATGTTCTTATACAACATCAACTTCTCATCTTTGGTTTGATATTCATCATTTACTTGATAAATGACTAGTTGTGAACCTCTATATACTTGTAGCTCTGTGATATTCCACTCAACTGCCACTTTGATGCCAATGATTAATGCCTCATATTTTGCTACATTATTTGTGCATGGAAACATGAGTCTATGATTTTGGGATGGTATATCCTTGAGGTGTAACAAACAGAATCCTCACACCTGACCCATATTGTGTAAATGATCCATCAAAGTAAAGCAACCGTTGTTGTGTGGTCATAGTCAAAATGTCTACATCAGGGAATTCAATACTCATTGGGTGATTATCTGGTAGTGGAGCTTTGGCTAACTGATCTGCTATTACCTGAACCTTGATGGCTCTTCAATCTACATACTGAATGTCAAATTCACTTAAGATCATGACCCACTTGGCCATTCTGCCTATGAGGGCAGCTTTGTTGAGTAGATATTTTAAAATATCAATATTTTCTATGAGTCTAACTGTGCGAGTCAACATATAATGCCACAACTATTGGGTAGCAAATACCATCGCCAAACAAGCTTTCTTGATGAAGGTGTAATTTATCTCATAACCATTCAGAGTCTTGCTAATATAATAGACGGCATGTTCTTTCCCTGTAGGATCTTCTTGTGCTAATAAAACCCCCAAAGAAATCTTTGTTGTTGCAATGTATAGTAATAAAGGTTTGTCTTCTATAGGTGGCATGAGTATGGGTGGTGACATCATATATCATTTTATTTTATTGAATGTTGTTTCACACCCTTGATCCCATTTGAACAAAACATTCTTATGTAGCAAATGATTGAAGGGATGACTTTTGTCTACTAATTGGGAGATAAATCTCCTGATTGATTGTAGCCTGCCTTGTAGAGATCTTAGTTGAATGATATTCTTCAATGGTGACATTTCCATTATAGCCTTGACCTTAGCAGGATCCACTTTGATACCCTTTTCTGACACTATGTATCCTAGGAGATTTGTTGATGTAACCCCAAACACACATTTCTTAGGATTTAATTTGACATTTAACTTTTGCATCTTGGTAAATATTTTTCCCAGGATCTCCAAATGTCCTTCTCTAGTATATGACTTTACTAATATATCATCCACGTAATCCTCCATAAAGGTATGCATTGTGTCATGGAAGATGGTGGTCATTGCTTGTTGATATGTGGTCCCTACATTTTTCAACCCAAAGGGCATGACATTCCAACAGAATGTTCCCCACGGACATGTGAATGTTGTCTTTAACTGATCTTCAAGTTCTATCTTGATTTGGTTGTACCCTAAGAAGCCATCCATTAGTGATAACATGGTGTGTCGAGCTATTAAGTCTACAATAATATCAATGTTTGGTAAAGGAAAATCATCCTTTGGGAATGCCTTGTTCAAATCTCTGAAATCAGTACATATTTTGATATTATTATCTGGTTTAGAGACAGGTACAATATTAGAAATCCACTCAGCATAATCGATAGACCTGATGAATCCTGCATCTAAGAACTTTTTCAGCTTGGCATTTACCATCAAGGCGATATGCAGATGCATTTTCCTTAGTTTTTGTTTTATAGGTTTTATCCCAAATGGTAGAGATAAATGATGCATTAGAAGATCTGAATCTAAACGTACAATATTGGAGTAATACCAAGCAAAGTTAATGTGTCTTTCTTCAATGAATTTGGTGAATTCTGGATTTTCTTGTTTAGTCATAGATGCTACCAGATGTAGAGTCTTTTCTTTTTCTATTGTGCCAATATTGATAGACTGTGTAGGCTCCACTAGCATTGATGATCTTTCATGATAGTGCTCTCGAAGGGTGTCAAATCTCCCATCTTTTAGTGCCTCAGAGAGTTTTTCATAGTTAGATGCATTCTTTATTTTTAATTTTTTGAGATCTAATGCTGCCATGAAATGGTTTTCACCATTAGATCCATTATTCTTGTTTTCAATTTTGCAACTAGAATATTTGACACCCTCCTTATTCAAAGTATTGTTATGAGATTTATGAGTATAACTTGTGTTAAGTGTGTCACTACAAAGGAAATTAATGATAACATCATCATTCACAAAGATAGGTATATCAATAGGTTCAGTTGGTTCCCAATCAATAAGTTCAAGATGTATTAAAGGTAAAAAGTCATCAAATCAGCTAGAGTCAACGATAGTGAGGGTTCCTATAGTAATATTGTCAAAATTTTCAGTGGTGATGTCAAGGTCTATGATATTACTCTCCTCCAATTCATCTATCTCACTCGATATCTATTCATCCTCACTTGAGTCATCAATATTTTGTGATCCAAATACAAGGGGTCTAGTCCTTGAACTTTGTCCCTCCTCACGTGTAGGTGCATACTCCTTTATAATATCAACTTGTATGTCCTTGTATGATATTTTTGATAAAGAATCCCACTCATACTCATTAGAATTCATTTCAAAGCTATCCCGCATTTGAAGGATCCTTTCAAAAACTTCATGAGTGGTTTCCTTTTTTTGTTTCCCCTGTATAATCCAGTGCTATTTTTTCCTTTGGCTGAAGTGTGAGAGGTTGGATGGGTTCTACAATGCCTTCTTTTCTTTTACGAATAGGTCCTTGTCCTTCATACCCCATTTTTTCCAATATTGTTTTTCCCTTGCCATATTGATGTATCTTTATGCTAATATTTGCCAATGTAGATGCTTCTTCAGATTCATCTTCTAAAGTACTTGCCTTCACAAATCTATTATCAAAAACCATGGTAGGTTGTGATGATTGTTGTGTTATTGTTGATGGTTGTCCATATGACCTTGGAGATGGTAGTAGCTATGAAAGACATAGAGATTGATCAATGGAATATTCTCCCATTCCTTTGTCCATTAATTGGATATTTTCTTGAAATTGTTGTGATAGAGAATTCAGGTGACCCTCATTGTTTGATAAAGTGGAATCAACAAATCTTGTATCTTTTGATTGGTCCTTTTTCTCAACCCACTTGGATACAACGTTTGATTTCTTTTCACTGTTGGATGAACTAGAAGTGATTGCCTCCCTATCATGGGGTACAAAAGTGTCTTGTTCCATTTTAAGTGTGTTACAATATTGGGGATTGTTGTAATCAGCTGAAATAGTGACTTATTGTCCATTAACATGAAAATTTAAACATTGATGATAAGTTGAGGGTACTACTTGCATTTTGTGAATCCATGGATGTCCCAAGAGTATATTATATGTCAACTATTTTTCTAGCACTTAGAAAACTATATTCTTCACAATTGGTCCTACTTGAATAGGCAACACGATCAATCCTTTGGAGGATCTCTCTTCTTCATCATAGGCTTTTATTTTGATTTTTCTTCTGGCATCAATAATATTATTAGAATAACCTAGTGCATGGATCAGTTTTAAAGTACAAATATTTAAACCAGCTCCATCATCTATTAGGACATGTTTAACATGGTGTTTATGGATTAAGACTTTTATATGAAGGGTTGCATTATGTGGATGATTAAGTGATACATTGTCTTGTTCGAAAAATGATAGACAATGAGGCGTGGTTAAATGTCCCACCATAGCTTGAAATTGATAGACATCCAGATTGTTGGGTATTGTGGTGGCCACAAGAGCTTGTTCCAAAACCTCATGGGATGGTGATATTTTAAGGAGTTCTAATATTGATATTTGTGCTGGTATCTTCTACAATTGATCGACTATGTTGTATTGATTTGAAGGGGGAGATGTGATTTTATATGCAACTCCTTTCAATATTACCTTGGATTTCCCCCTTGTTGTCATGTTGACTAGTTGGTAGTCTTGCTTTTCCCTAATTTTTATGACATTGATCTGATTGTCGGATGTGTCTATGTTCAAGATCATGTTTAGTGATATGATGTCATTGATTCCAATGTTATCAATTTGATTATTAGTGACGCTATTTGTCTCAACCTCAAAAATATAATGAATAGTGTTGTCATAAATGTATTTTACATTTTTACCTTTACTGTTTGTAGAAAAAGATTCTCCCTTTTCATAATTTGGAAAAGGATTTGTAAATGCACTGTGATCATTGTTCGTTTGATGTCCTACGAATACTTTCTTGTTGTCAATCAAATCTTGTACTAAATTTTTCAACTGCATACAATCATTCATTTTATGTCCTTTGTTTTTATGAAAGTTACAATAGTTGACATCATTCCACCAAGATGGTTTTACTTTTGGTTCCCAATTTCTTTCTTTAGGTAAGGTGATAAATCCATTTGCAATAAGTTCTCTCATTGTTGATTCTAGTGTTTGTCCCAATGGTGTGAATCTTCATCAATTTGATGGTCTTTGATATGATTGTGGTTTAGATTCTCCATTGTTCGGATTGTTATTTTGATTGACACCTTGCTTGATGTTTGGTCATTATTTTGATTGGTCTTTACAGTAGTTTATGTCAAACTAAATACTGGTTTTGCATTTTGTGTGTCATTTGTAGCATCATTGTTTCCAGTATTTCTATTCTTTTTCCAAAACTTAGGTTTATCATTGTTGCCATAGTGATTTGAGGAATTTGTATTGTTTGATCCTTCATTGCAATGTTTTATCACTCCTCTTTTGACTAAGGCTTCTTCGATCTTGAGCCCATTTTCAATCACTTTCTCAAATGTAGGTGTACATTATAGTTCAAGCCTATAGCTCATCTCATCAGTTAAGTTGTCAATTAATAGTTCCATCTTTTCTTCTTGAGGTATAGAACAAGGATAAATAGCAAACAAACTTTGCCATCATTGTAGAAATGAGAGGAATGTTTCACCTTTCTTTTGTTTCATGTTGTAAAAGGTCTTTTATTATTACCTCATGTTGAATATTAAAGGAAAATTGTGAGATAAACTTGTTGACTAGTTCTTCAAAAGTTCGAATTCCTAGTTGTAGTTTAGAGAACCATTCCATACATTGACCTCCTAAGCTCCTTGGAAATAAAATCATTAGATAAGTTTCCTCTTGTGCAAATTCTAAACTCATGGTTCTGAATTCCCTCACATGGTCAATTTGATTTGTTTTTCCATTGTACTTATCATATTTTGGGAATTTGCAATGTCTAGGAAATGGTATCATGTCCACACTTAGATCAAAAGGGTAAGGACAAATGTCTTGTAATGAGTACCTTTTCATTGTTACTTTTTTCATATCCTGAATTTGTTGTTGCAAGTTTTGCATTTGATGTGTTAGTGCCACCACTTGATCTGTGTTTTGTGGTTTAGTTTCAATTCTCACAAGTGCTTCTTTTCACCGATTGATATCAAAATATTTTGGAAGTTTTACACCTAGTTCAACTAGCATCAAAAGGTATTTTTCCATATCTTTTTCTAAGAAATTTTCCATAAATTTATGGAAATTTGGATCTTGTTGTGTTGTTTGAATGTCTTCTTGGGTTATTTCATTTGCATCATTTTGGTGGAATCTATGAAAGGGATTTTCTTCAGCCATTGTGTTTGGTGTTTCAATTTCCTTTTCTCTAAGTTTTTGTCTTTGTAACCTCGTCAAAATTGGCATACAAGTGTTTTTTATTCTCACTAAACTTTGATCTTTTTGGATGAGTGTCAAGGATATTAACTTAAGTCAAATAGAATGATAAATTCTATTGATGAGACTAAGTTAAAAATTTGATTATTGTGTTTCATTTCATGATTGTAGGATGACAAAATCCTAATAAAGAAACTTAACATAATAATCCAAAATTTTGTGTTTCATGATTTAGACACTTTAAGGTTGCAAGATCTTGGTTTAATTTGATAAATTTTAACTTGCAAAATCCTATTTTTCCAAGTTTACGACACTATTTGGATTGAGAAAATGTTTTTGTTCTGCCAAAGATCCGAGTTTTGATGTCAAAATTATGTTATGGGTTTCAAATAGATCTTTGTTTTCTTGTTCTGTGGATGCGCTATTATAGAGGGAAGATGCACTAAAATAGTCTGTGTATGCACTAAAAGATATGGTGAATGTGCTGTCAGACATGGTATATGTGCTAAAATAGACTGTGGGTGCACCAAGATATTGTTAAATTTTGACATTGGTAAATTATGGTGACAAATTGCAAATGTGCTATAGGATTAGTTAGATGCCCTAAAACAGTGGTTGAATGCGATATTTGGGCAGCAGATGCACTAAAATATTGAGTGTATGCACTAAAATAGACTGTTTATGTGCTATTTTGGGACTATTCATAGTGTTGTTCATTTGTTCTGGTTTTTTTCTTAGTAAAAGGTTTGATTTTTGGGTGAATTTTTTTGAATCATGGATATTTTGATAGGGTATCTTGCTGTAACAATTGATTTTTCCTAATGTTTCCAAGTTTTTCTCTATTGTAGCAATTGATTTGGTTGTTGGAATATTGTATTGCTAGTTGTGGGGTGAAAGAATGATGAATGGGTTGACTATGATTATGCTTTTGTGAAAGAGCTCTTTGTTGGAAATAAGCTTGTGAATATAAAGGCTCTAAAGAAAAATCATCAGTATATCCTCTAACAAAGACATGATATCTATGGATGAAAGTTTGATGTTCAAGCAAGATTTTCCTACTTTGATACAAGAAGTGTCTCCTTTCCAAAAAAAATTTGTAGCTAAGTTGCTTCTTTGGTTTCTTGATTCTTTTTGCAAGGGATTTCTTGAAAAATGTTGTTGATTTCCAATTCATTAACATAAATTTTCATATGTTGATTTGTCAAACTCTTTGTTTTTTTCTGGATGATATTTTTTGAATTAATGTTTTGAAAACACAATGAGCAGTTGTAAAACATTTGTTTTTAAGTCTTAAAATCTAAACAATAAGTGTATGTTCAAGAATCAAACATGATCCTCTTTGATTTCCATTGGTATTTGACAAAGAATACACTTCAAGTAGACTCACTCTTAAGGTCAAAAGGTCATCATAATAAACATAACCCACATCTTAAAATTGCGTTGACTCACACAACCATGTCACCCCTAGAGGGCGCCAATGTTTTTGTCTTTTTCAGGCGTGTACTTAAAGTTAGATTTCTCTATCCCTTGAGCAAACGGTCCTTGGAAATTATATGGTGTCTTGGGGGAAGATTCTTCCCTCCCCTTGCACCGTGAGTATTATAATGTTTGGATATTGACACAGTTGGATTCTACACTAAGGTTTGTACATAGGGTATTCATTTGGAGTGGAAAATGATAAACTACCTCAGGAGACCTCCCAATATTTAGAAAAAAGATTTTGGGGATGGTTATCTTGCACACTTCTAGTAAATGTAGGTTTCCCCAGATTCACTTTTATTTTATAGTGGGTTGGAAAACCTGGATTTGGTTATTCCCACTTAGGTGATTCTCATAGGGTGAGTAATTTTTACCACTATGGTAGGCCTTCTAAATGATTTAACAAAGAATAAAGTGCATGAAATCAAAAGATGAGTCTGGAATTTTGATCACCTAGTTAAGGGGAGAGCATAGGCCTATCACCGGACAATCGCAACAAACAATGTTCAATTTTTAAAGCCCAAATGACAATTTTCTATTCTATGTGAAGATGTTGCTTCACAAAAGATATGATGTTCATTTTAACCGAGATAACAATGTATGATGACTACCCTAAGATTGGTGTATTTTAATCCAAATGGCTATCCTAGGATTGGTTCATTTTAATCCAAAAGTAGCAATGAAACCATTGGTCATGGTTGTGTCAGATCTAGACATCAAATTAGACAAATTACAAATGCACTAGAACAAAAGTCATATGCGCTACAAAATTGATCATATGTGCTACAGAATCAATCATATGTGCTACATAATTTATCATATGCACTATAGAATTGATCATATGCACTAAAATAGAAGTACAATCCAGTGTGTTGGAAGTTTAGTCAAATGCATTAGAACAATCTTCAAATGCACTGGAGTTTCTGGTGGATGCATTGGAATAGTTGTTGGATGCGCTAAAGTATCTGGTGGATGCCCCGTAAAATATCTTGATCATGCTAAAAGAAACACATCAGAAGCCTGCATAGACACTTTTCAGAAAAAAATGTAAAATATGGGGTTAGAAGCTCCACGGTGGGCACCAAAATGTAAGTGTGGAATAAGTAATGAGTAAAATAACAAACACTTCTTAATAAGACATTATATCAAGAGAATCAACAATAATTAATCTAATTAACATAGGAAAACTCTTGAAAGCATCATATTACTCTCTATCTCCAAAGATTTATTAAGTCATAGGGGTCTCAAATTTTGTAAGCATTATGACTATTAAAATGCTAATCTAGAGAATGAGATGCTACTAAATGCAATAATATAATCTTATGTAATGATATCTAAATGATATGATGAAGCTACTGTAATCTAAATTGACATGAAACTTAATGAAAGAAGCTACAATAAACTATGATGCAGCTAAATGAAAATCCATGATATTGATTTTATTCTAAAATGATTTCTATTTCTATTTCTAAATGATAATTGCTTATGGCTAAGATGCTTGATTGCTCAATTGGTATTTCTGTAGAGTAATTTTGCAAAAAGTTGGGATCCATTTCCTGTTGAAAGAGGTTGTATTTATAGATTCATGACAACATATTTGTGAAGGGGTAGCAAAGAAAAGGTCTAGATTTGATCTAAAGAATTGAATGGTGAAGGATGAAGAAGCCTGAGCTAATTATGGAGATTGTTCCTCGCCACAAAAACATTTGGCCAGATGATAGGAAGAATCAATGGAAGAAGATGAAGAAGTTCCCCTGTAAATTTGTCTCCAATTTGTCCGTGAAGGTTGAGATGAATTAAATTAGACATAACATATCTAATTTGGTAGGTGAGATATGATGAGCTGTACAAATATGTGCATAATTTGAATATTTGGATTTGTTTCAAATTTAGGAAGAAATAACAATTATTAAAATAAACAAATGTTTTTTATATTGTTTATTTAATAAAAGAGGGATAATGATAATTAAATAAAAACTATTGAAGTTTTGATTATTTAATTAAGAGAGAATAATCAGAAGAATATAAATGTGAACTATAGAAATAAATATTTCTATTTATTCAATAGTAGATGAATTTAAGCTTAATTAATCAAATAAAAAGTATTTAATTAATTAGATTATCCAAACCATTTTTAGGTGTATACATCCATTACCAAATGGTCCCAAGTGTTGAGTAAGGAACATAACAGAAGCATACAATCATCCTCCTCCTCTATTTTCACACCCACAGATGCCAACTATGTAGGAATCATATTAAATGAATTCAGATGGTCTGCTATAGATGCACCTTCTTCCATCTTCAAGGAGTACAACTTCTTCCTCAAGAATAACTTATTCACCAGAGACTTTCCATGATAAACGTCACCAAATTTCTTCCATAATGAAGATGTAGTATTCTCCTCATGGACGTTCAGGAGTACAGAATTGACTAGAAAAAGTCTTATCAACCCTCTAGCTTTTCTGTCTATGAGGTCCCAATCTTCTTGTTTTGTACTTTTGTGGCATAGTTCTAGACACAATAATATAGAGGTTTCTATCCACTAACAAGTCTTCCATTTTGAGTTTCCACAACTCAAAATTTCCACCATTGAATTTTTCAATTTCTACTCTTCCTGATGTACTTGTCATCTTAAACAATAAATAGAGTAATCGGTTCTTCTTTTGCAAGACTCCCACTGAATAGGATTAGCACAAAAAACCATCCCTACTCACAAGGATAACACAACTGGCCAGGCTTTGATACCACTTGTAAGGAAAGTGACAATGCGAAAACACCTTCCTAATGCAAAATCCTTAGGAGAGAAGTGTAGAAAACCATTCATTTAGCAAGTTACAGACATTTGAGATGCACATTCACATAAAAAAATGAAAGAAAAAAAAATATCACATAGAGATAACACCAAATATACGTGGGAAAAACTTTACGGGAGAAAAACCCACCATGCACCAAGTAAAGTCACTTTGTATTATAGTAAATAAATTACATACAGAGTTACAAACTTCACTCTGAGATGCTAACTCATAGCAGCATCACCTTGGTCAGCCTCCAGTCCCACATATAGTTCATCTCACTCACTATTTTCAATGCTCATACGTCATACAATGAATTCTAACTACTAGCCAACAACCATTAGGGTTTCATTTAATTTTTCTTTGTTCCTTTGCCAACAAGCTTCCTTCATCTTGGGTTACACACACTGCCATACAACATGTATCGAGCTTCCTTGTAATAAATTTGGTTACATAAAATATTTCCATTTTTGCAGTCTATCAACCCCTGAGTCAGTTCATGCAATAAATTCAAACATATCACTAATAGGAAATACAACTTTCGGCCAATGGTTGTTGATTTACAACAGTGACATGTAAAATCAACAAATGAAATTATGCCACATGTCGACACATCACTCGTCCATCTCATTTGACTATTGCACCAAAATATAGGTAGTTTGTTATGATCTCCACCAAGACATGATTACATTACTTGTGCAATTCTAGAGAATCTAGATGGGAATCGACAATATTCGCAACAAGTCTCTGGGAAAAGACTTAAATATTTAACTGCTAACCTCCAAGTGGTCCCCACATCTATCGACATCCAAGTCATCGATGTACACTGTCATCACCATCCACACAGGCCGGTCCCACCAAACCATCAGCTTGTCACTCAATCAAAGAAAAAAAAACTTCACAACCCCAGTCGGAGGTTAGGAAATTCTCGAACACCTCAACATTGAAGGAGATAAGCCAGTCGAGAAGTTAAGTAACTTCTGAACTCCACGACAAGGTTCCAAGGGTTAGAGATTTTAGAGATCCCACAACCAACACATTGTCACCCAGTTATCATCTTTCAGAACGCCGCGACATAGGTTGCAAGGTTCAAGATTTGGGCAATAGGCTGACAATGAAGACCAACATAGGGGAAATCTGCCAAGTCTTTAACAGAGGTTGAAGCTAGCAAGTTGAGGCACATTTTCTAACAATTGTCTTCAATGGTATTGAAATCTACATTAAAACCTCTTTGATTGGAATGGTAACTGATGGTGTAAATTGACCTATGGAATACTTAAAAACTAAACCATTAAGTCAACACAAATTAGCTTATTTTGACTAATTTCAAGAAATAAAGATTGCACACTTATTCACAAAAATAAAGCAATTACTTATCCTAAAGATAATTAATTAGTAGGGTAAGGTTGGCTGAAAGGTGTAAGGCTAAGTATTGAGTCCATTATATTGATGAGGTTATTTTTACCTCATCACATTGTAACTAACCTTGAAATCCCTTTATAGAATAAGGGTGCAACAAGCAATGGGATGGATTATAATTACATTTCATTTACATTTGAATGCAAATTTCATATGAATTTGAAATATTCCCTAGACAGTTACATGTATTCATTTGTAGAACAGGGGAAAGAAAAAGGAATAAAATTCCACACGATTTGTTGAAGAAGACCAACAAAACCACTAGAAGGCATCTTCAGTCATTGCAGCAAACCTCAAAATCCATGTCCACATTGAGGAAAAAGATTCTCCATCATAACAGTCAGAAGACCTCCAATTTTTCACTAAGGACAAAACCAAGCATATACTGAGAAGGACAAAACTGCCACCAAGGAAAAATTATCATAAAAAACTAGGACCATGATGCTAACTTGCTCAATCAACACCATAATATGCATGCCCACTCTATGTCTTTGCAAAAACCAGAGAAACCACCACTTCATCTTCATCAGACTCCATTAGATTATCCATGGTGAGTAAGTATTGGTGGCAGCTAGAATCAGTTTCAACCTAAGTGCCCGAGGGACTATCCAAGATTTCAATGGGAGAGTTATGTTGTCCCATGCAAGCTCAGTGATGCTTATTTTTTCTTTTTTCCTCCCTCATAGAATTCACTGACTCCTTCTCTTTAAACTTGTTCAAATCTACCATAACAACCCTACTCCTCATATTATAAGTGCTCTTGACATCATCTTGCACAAATTTCTTATCATGGGCACTCTTCTTGCCCTTTTCTTGTGGAGTTATAAGAACTTTGGGTTTTCCTTGTTTATTTTTAGGGATATCTTCATGGGACTTAAGAAAATTGAGTCTCCTAGACCTTCTAACTAGGGAGGTGAATACATTGGGTGTACTCATTTTTAGTAAAGAGACTTTACAAACTTTGCAAGACAACATTCAAACCTTATCGACCTCTATGAAATTCTAGCAAGGATTCCCATGCAAACCCTATGTAAAAAACTTATAAAGCCTATGATATTTTCACCAAACAGACCAACTAATAACCAAACAACCTATAAGAATGCAGTCATCAACTTACTCGAGAGAGAAAATCTTACCACCCTTGCAATTCCTTGATGTAGTCACTCACATCATCCTTGTCCTGAACTTAAGTCTAATTCCTTAGCTTCTACTTGCAATTGTCAAAAAATATGACTGCCAACTCCCATTTATTGAGCAACTTGAACATGTCGACCATTAATTCTCAAAGAAGGCCAGTACGAGAGAGCAGATGATCAACCACAAGATTTTTAAGTACAACCGTTAATCTCCCAGGTGCTTCAATTTTTTTTTATCATCTTCAATCATTTCAAGAAAGCAATCATTCACATGCCTTAGGATCAGATGTGGGTAACCCTGCATGCATCTTCTACCATTACTGCTCGCTAACATGAAGCAAAATGGCTATTATGTCCATATATTCAGTTTTGAATGTCATCCGTAGATCTCTATGTGTGAGATGGCACATTGAACGACTTAGATTGAGTCAACAACATTTGAATCTTCATTTCCATCATCCGCTAATCCTTTGGCCAATGAAATTATTCTAGTTGGATACCAACTCATCTATCTGTGGGATCCACCATCCTTTTCCAAGTGGAGGAAGAGATCCACGTGTCGTTCGCCCATTGACCCCGCTACATTTTACAAACTATTATTATAATCTTGTGTGGTGAGCAGGGAACAACTGAGATCTAATCTCAAAATTGCACCATAGCCGTTGATTTGAAATCCTTAAGCACTAGGAATGATAGTGGAGACCGCACCCCACACCTATGACAGGTACATGTGTCAATAGCTCACTGACCTCGTTGCTTCTTAGAAACCATTAGTTTATTCGAGAGGGTTGGTAGGAAACGACCAGGATTTACTACTCTGGTTGAATGGTTAGCAAATCTGCACACGCAACAAAGGTTAGTTTTAAAAGGGGACCTGACTAGGTTGACAAGACTTAGACCCATGGGAAACAAGACTTAAGACTTAATTCATTTTAATATGAAATAATTTTCCTGACCATAGGAAAATTAAAGTGATAGGGTAATATTTGACGACTGACAAACTTGGACAAATGGCTCGGTAATAATAGAGGTTCTAATAGCTTAAGTTGTAATTGAGATGATTGTAACCAGGTACAAAAATTCAATGAGGAAATAAAACACCGAGGGTTTAAGAATGCTAAAATTTTAAATGAAGGATTTTAGACAAAAACCTTAAACCCTACCCCTAAGCACAAAGTCAAATAAATCATGATAAGGAAAGAACTGGCTCAAAATTCTCAGAATTTTAGAAGATCTACCACATCCTCCCTTCCCTTTGAAGAGAAATAATCTTAGTCCTCCTATGACTCAACATTAAACTAAAAATGAATATTTGTTAGTATGAGAAATAATAATAATGAGGAGATTGATTTTGATCATAACACCCACTATGAATAAATTGATAGGTAATACTTTTCTTTTAGTACACAATTTCTTTCTTGATTGATTGTGTCCCTTAGCTAGTGTTGTTTATCCTATGTAGTTAGCTAATTATCTTCACAAGTTATTGATTCGTAAACCTTTTGTTGTGGAGATTATTTTTAGTGTTGGTGCTAAAGTTAACTCTTCAAGTTATTTGCACAGTGCATATTTCCTCCTCCCACCCAAGTTAGTTCTTCCCTTGTCATTCCTCCTACTTCTAATTATTCTCATACTATCCCTATTAGTGTGGTATATGTAGGGTCTGAATATTAGTGCTCACACTCCTAGAAGAATCAATTTATTTAAGGGCCAAGAAAATATCATCCTAAAGGGGGATTGAATAGTTCATCAATAGAATGTGAGCAATTCAGGGAAAATTACTAAGAGTGGATAATCTCTCTTTCACTTTGAGATTAGCTAGAAATAGGAGGGTTTCCATCGAGTTATCCTCAATATGATTAACAAATTATAATAAAAAAATGCAAGTGCTTTAGTAGCATCCAATGCATGCTTGGACCTAAAGGTTGTCACTAGATCAAGGTCTAAACTACTACACATAAAACCTCTTTTAAGTCAATAAAGATATAATTACATAAATACAAGATGATGGTATGTAAAACATGATTCCATATGATTATAATTATTATCTCTCTCTAAATAGGCTTCCCTCAATGAATCATTTAATCATAAGGTGCATTTGGACTACTAACCAACTCCTAAACTATTGGTGAATGATGTGTTGGGACCATGGAAGCCTTGCAACATGAGCATGAAGTATGGTTGGTTTGTGTTGGTTGTTCCTATGTTGTCATTAATGTTAACATGGTGATAACTATATGAGAAGTCTACTTGGTTTACCAGAAGTTGTTCTCTTCCGGTAATACCCTTTTGTAATGGATCAATGTGTTGGTATTTGAGTCCAAAATTCACCGCAAGATCTGATATGACTCAAATCTCTTAAGCATGTTATCATGACTCATTCAAATAGCTATATCCTAGATCTTGAGATGTTTTTGGTTGTGAGAAGAAAGTTATCTTTGACAAAGTTCAACTTTGTATTCTACTGTTGTTCCTTGCTTGGCATACTGTGTCGGAGACTCCACATTTTATTAAGGTGAACATTCTTATGTTGCGGTTTGTTGGTAGTCTCTATGTTGGTGGTATGATGGGAAATTAATGTGTTCTCAGATATGGAAGGTGTTTTATTTGAGGTTTATTTTCTGGTTTGGAGAACTATGTTCTAGTCTTGGATGACTTAGCATATGCAATACATTATGGAGACTAGTTATGCTTTATGGATGTTATTTGAATTGGTACAATGCACTACATGGATAAAATTTTTAATATGGTGTTGACAAAGAGAGTTTTGATTATTTTTTTTCATCTAATTAGGCTGACCTAATTGATGAATAAGATATACTTGTATATATATATAAGATGTTTTGAGAAATGAGATGACTGGAGGTGAAGTGTGAGTGAAAGTATGTGTGGAAGAAAGGTCTGAGCCTAAATGCTTTATCAATTGTGGATTAGTGTATATTTTTTGAGCGACTACTGTGTGAGGCAATACTTTATATTCTGAGCTTCATTGGAACTGAATCCTACACATTGAAGGTGTATTCTATCAGTTCAATCTTTTGGCAGTGAGCCACTATCTTTGTATCTTGACGGATAGCCATCTTTTATATTCGGGATGTGAGCCTTTTCAAGGACAGCGAGTCCTGACAGTGAGCCTTGTAATATTTTGTATCTAGATATAATATATTGTGAGTTAACCCCCACCATGGTTTTTCCCTTTTTGGGTTTTCCACATAAAAATATTGGTGTTCATGTGCATGGCTGCATTGATTTTCTTTTTATATTCCCTCTTATCAATTCAGTCAGAATCGTGATAATGACTAGATGGATTTTATTGTGGTTTTCTCAAATAATGATTCACCCCCCCTCAGTATTCCAAATGTTCAACAATTGGTATTAGAGCTTTGTTCCTCGGAAGAAGCTTAATAGCTTAAGGACTTAGAATTTGAGTATAAGAATTTTTTTCCTCTGGAAGTGGTCTCTGCTAGATATTTAAAAGAAATAGAATATATGAAGGACAAGTTGATGAAAGTGAATGAGTATATTGAAAAGTTGCAAAGTAAATGTGTTGAAGCATGTGATCAATTGGTTAAGGCAGATGAAATTGTCTCAAGCCTGCTACAACAATTGGATGAGAAGAAAATAATTGAAGAATGTCAGGAAATTGAATTCAAAGGAAGATGGATGAATGCATAAAGCTTGAGGAAGAAGCAAAAATATTGAGATTTGATCTAGAAAAGGAAAGAATTTTTGAAGAAAAATTTAAGATAAGTTCGATAATTCTTGATGAGTTGATTACTTCTCAGAGATCAATAATGGATAAGAGTGGCTTAGAGTTTGAGGAAGGTCAAAGTTCTAAAGTGAATCAATCCATTGGTAAGAAGACTCAGTGCAAAGATGAAAAACTCAAGGATCTAAGAAACAATTCTAGAAGAACTCCTGTCAAATGGCATGATGCTAAAAGGTATTTATCTTTCAATGGTGTTTGTTATTCCTGTAAGAAATTTGTTCATAAGGAAAAGGATTGTAAAAGTAAAATGAATGATTCTTTATCATTCTTTGACAAATTTATTAAGTGCAACAAGATTGAATATAAAGTTAGTTTGATGAATAAAAAAGAGAATGGTGTTTTTGGTAAGTGAAAAAATCTAGAACACCCTATTAATAACTATAGAAAGAATAATTACCCGGAAAAGAAGCATGATCAAATCATTGATCCAAAAGAAGTAAGAAAGGAAATGAAAAGGATTTGGAAAAAGGAAGGAAAGAAAGTTGAATTGGAATTATCAGTCTTATCTGTGCCGACCTCTAGTGAAAATACTCTCATCAATTTTTGAGTCAAGCAGTGGCTAAGGGGGAGCAATTATCATAAAATATAATAAACCCCCTCATCAATACTTGTGTCACATCATGAAAAAGGTATATTTAATGTGGTAACAAAATTAAGTTATTTTCTCAATCACATGTGTGAAGGATGAAGTTTGTAGAATTTGAAAGAATGGAAGCACACACAATTCGCAAGGTAATCTACTTGCAAGTTGAAGCATTTATTGTAAAATCATTCAGAATGGAAGAAATAAATTTAGATAATTCAAAAGGCTTATGTATTTTTGGAGAAGCATGCAAAGGAAGTTTAGGGATCAACTCAAAGTTTTAGGGTTTGAAGAAGAGATCAAGTGAATTTGAAGTGAGCTCCGAGAGTAAGATATCTATACATTTCTTGTTGGCATTTACAGAGGTATTCCTATTTTCATAATCTTTCATTTTTATTGCTATGGATAATTCAAAGGTTGTGAATAGTGTGTTTAGAGTGAAAGCTAATTTGAAGAGATATTTGAGGAATGTGTCAAAAGAGTCTGTTGGTGCATTCTCTCCCATCCCTCTGAGAGTGTTTCCTACAAAATATATCTATGCATTTGTTTACAGTAAGATAGAAGAAATGTTGTCAGTTCAGTTGAGTATGTGCTATGGGAAAGTGAATTGGAAGAAATTCATGATGCCTATAGAGTGTTAGTTGAGAAAAATTTGGATGTTTGGAGGAAAGTCCCTTTGTTTGAATTTGAGAAGTATATTCAAATAGTTTTAAGCACAATTCATGATGAATCTTTGTGGATTGATGAGGAACATTTTATTACTAGATAAGCTATTAGAGTTGTAACTGGTTTGTGTTCCTCTAGACTAGTTCCCAATTGGTAGGCTATGGATGAGCAAGAGATAATTGAGGTTACCGGTGTGAATCTTGAAGGGGAAGAGATTGATTTGAGATCAATTTTTGATATAGTAATAATGTATGCTTCTTTGGTCATCAGTCACAAAGTTTGTATCCCTAGCAATGACCTCACAATTTCTACTGTTGTTGTACATACTACTATTGATATGGTTAAAATAGGTATGGATTATGACTTGTGTGAATTACTTCATATACATCTTTTGAATAATTTAAAGGAAATAAAGAAGAGTAAGAGGAATACATTCCGATATGGAAATATTTTTGTCTATCCACTCTTTTACTTTTTGAGAGAATTACTGGTAATAGGAAGGATAGAATGGTCAAATACGGAGCCTATTTCCCATCAAATCAAGAAATTAATGATAAATCTTGGTAGCTGAAATGCACAAGAGAAATCCCTTGTTGCATTCTTTGAAACTTTTTAGATGAGGATGAGTAGGAGGTTTATGATTCCAGCAAGTGTTGTTGAAAGGTACTCCAGAAGCATCAATTTTCTTATGTCCACAAATTTTTGTCACATGGAAGTAGTTGAATCAAGGTTGGTATGGATATTTGAATTATATTATGAAGTTTCAGAGGGTGAAGTTGATAATTATGCTAAAATTATTTTGGAAATCCCTAAGAATCTCAATATAGAAGGTACCTCTGATAGTGCAACTAGAACAGGGAATAAAATGAAGAGTGTTGTTAAACAAGACGTTGCAGAAGGAAGTGAGTTTGAACATGAGCATGAAAATATTCAAAGAGATTTAGAAGAATTGCAAAAGGTTATTCCTGGTGCTAATTTTGATTCATCTATTTATATTGTGGAGAATCTTAGAGGCATGATTGATTCTTTAAAGGTCTACATATCTGGACTTGAAGTTCCTACTAGAATCAGGTCTAATGAAGGAAATTTGGAAGATATCAAGGAAAAATGTGCAAATGCACATGTCGAGTGATGAAAGAATTGGAGAGTGTACAAATCTATGAAGAGGAGGCACAAGAACTATTTTCTTTTTTCCTAGATTGGTCTGGTAGTACACTAGACATAAGAAATGAGATAAGGATGAGTGAGTCCCATATGAGCACTCAAGCAGATGCATACAGGTTAGTAGAAGATAGAGGTAATCAAAGGTGGTCCTACATTGTGCAGCTTTAGGAAAAAATATTTTCTATGCAGGATCAAAGGATTGAATTTTTCAAGAAATTTGTGGCACTCAAAGACATGATTAAACTCAGGCACACTTCTATTTCTAGTTCTCTTGGCTATATTGGTGAATTATCAGAGATTAATCTTAGTCCCAATACTCTAGAAAATGGTATAGAGTCCTTAACTAAGCTTCAACTATTATGCAAGACTCTTATAAGTGTAAGAGGTTCATGGGAAGAAGGAAAAGTGTCATGGAAGGTCATCCTGGAGAGTCTCAGAGGTTCTTCTTCAGGTTAATTCAATTTCATGTTCATATATTCTTGGTTACATTTTGATGCATATATACATATATATTGGAACCCATCCTTTGTCATTGATGTCAAGGGGGGAGAGATAGAAAGATGGAGAGATAGAGAGATAGAGAAAAGAGAGACAAAGGAAAAACATTTTTGTGAAGAACAATTTTGATAAGGGGAGTATTTAGAGTATTCAGTTGCAGTTTATTGGAAAAAAAATTTGTCATGCATGTTTCCATCAATACCAAAGGGGGAGATTTTTGGTACTATCAAAGCCTTGCAACATGAGCATGAATTACATGGATGGTTTATGTTGGTTGTTCCTATGTTGTCATTGATTTCAACATGGTGATAACTATACGAGAAGTCTACTTGGTTTATCGGAAGTTGTTCTCTACCAGTAAAATCCTTTTGTAATGGATCACTGTGTTGGCATTTGAGTCTGGAATTCACCAAAAGATCTAATATGACTCTAATCTCTTAAAAATGTTATCATGACTCATTCAGATAGCTATATCCTAGATTTTGAGATGTTTTGGGTTGTGAGCAAAAAGTTTTCTCTTGTATAGAAGCAAATTTGCACCCCTTATGCAAATTCCCCTTTAACACATCCTCACCTTAGAAAACCAAATCCAAAGGAGAAATTCCACATTATCAAGTTTCCTTCCTTCCACTTGGCATCTTTCCTTTGTTTCGGTGAGATAATATTTTTTGGGTGTGCCTACATGGCGCACTTACGTCCCTGACAGGTTCCAGCATCTGAAGTTGGCAAAGGCGTTAAACTTTCAATTGGGGTCAATTTGTAATGTCCCTCTTCAACTAACCGACCCAAAAAATGGAAGATTCTTCCCTCTTCTCCTTCAAATTTATCTATTCTTCATTCATCTCATCTCTTTTTGCAACCTCTAAGCATTCAATCCATCCTTCTTTCACATTCTCAAGCACTTCTAGCATTTTCATCACTCCATTGCAACAACACTCCATCAACTCCGCAAAGCAAGTGTGAAGCAAGCCATTGCAATGTGGGCTTGAGGTTTTGCGAGACCTCCCTTCATCATATTTGGGGTTGTGGTGATTGTTCAAGCCTTCTTTCTCATCCATTGGCTAGTGAGCTCTTGGTGGAGGTGGTAACATTTCGCTCCTCTCCTTTGTGATTTGGTTGAGTATCTCTTTACTATTTTTTATTGTTATTTGCATTCCTTCCTTCTTTACTTCTTTATCACATATTTCTCTCTCATTGCTATCTGGTTGTCCATGGAGGCCAAAACACCAAAATGGGGGTCTAAGGAAGACCCCTATATAGCCCCAACAATTTCCCCCTCTTTCTTGTGTGCAGGAGAATGTGCTTTTGGAGCTAGTTGGAAAACATACATTTTTGTGAGATTATATTTATTACTTTAGCCTTTATCTATCTGCTTTATCATCTTTGTTTGTATCTATCTTACCTTATTATTTTGTTTTTCCCACTAAAACTAGCAAGCTAGGCTGATTAGTTATTTTTTGAGTAGTTCGTACTGTGTTCACTATTTTCTGACTATACAGATGCCAACACACCCGAGAGATGCCAGTGTGTTGCGTTGATGTCCCAAAACTACGTTGTCATCATCAGACAGAGAGCTATTTGAGGCATAATACCGACTCCAAAAACTAGCTCACCTAGTCCAAACTAAAGTTAAGATCTTTAGAGTGATTGAGGCACCTTATAGTCATCATCATTATCGATCCCCATTCCCAAAAAATCTCTTGAGAGTGAGGTAAGTTAGGTCAGCCTTCCACTCTCAGCTCTCTATGACCTGGGGCCTTGACGTGGTTGGTCCCCCTCTCTTACATTTTTGGTGAACCCAACGTGAACCATTTTGGTTATGTTTTGTGATATTGAAAGTTCCTTTCCTCGTATTCTAGGAGTGTTGTAGGTGTGAGTGTTGTGAGGATTTCACCTTACAACCTAGCCTACGAATAGTTGGAAGGGTCTGAAAGTGTTGTGCAACAAAACCTTAATTGGGTCACTGTCTTATCTTGCAACATTTGGGGGGCTTTGTGAGAGTGTCGTTTAGTGCATGCGATGGACTTTTTCTTGCATCAACCTATCCACTCTGCACAACCTGTGAGTAGTGGTATTGGTATAACCTTCACCTCACAGGATCTTCCAATGGAATTTAATAGAGAACCATCTCCTCTCAACATCCCCATGCAAATCAATAGAAACATCGTACCAGGTGTTCTCGTTGATTCGACATCTCAAGTAAATATCATTGTTTTCAATCAGATTGCACCCGAACACTTGAATGATTAAATTCAACAATCTGTTGAAACATGGGAACTATCTTCAGGCTGTGGGTATTCCTATGGTGAAGATAGGCCTAAAGAAATTAGATTAACTCACAACTGATTCATCATGAAGCTTACTTTTACAACTCAGATTGAACAATTTAACTGCATTAATGATTCACAGACAGGCCTGATAATCCATTCTTTATGAAGGAAGAATTTATTTTCACAACTTTAAAGATATGGATATACTTGAGACACAATTTATGACCTACAACTAAGACTGTTTCTTCGTGTACATGCATTCATGAATGTTGACAAAAATTTAAAGGTTTTGATATCAAACGCATAAAATTTGCATCCAAAATATTCACAAAACAAGACACCTAAATCTAAGAGTGATAATATTTAACTTGCAATGAAAAAAGAAGGAACGCTCTGCAAATGATACTCCAAGATAACCTATAAAGACTGCTGCATAATCTATTAAATTTTGAAAGTTGAGTTACATGATAATTCACTTTGCAGAATGCAAAGGCTGAAAAATAAGAACTAGAAGAAAAAGATTAAATTTTTTCAATATATACAAAGGCATGCACAAAGCATCCAGTAATAGAACTAATTGAGAACTGAGGTGAAAACAACATCCCCAATGTGAAATCCGAGCAGAAGAGAAAACCCTGATAAAAATAGCCCAAACTCATGCAAAAATGAGTGAACTTAGGTTCCAACTGGCTATCAACTCGTAACTGATCCAAGGGGCACTCAAACTGAACTTAAAATCCCCAAAAATTGGGTCCAAGCATGTGAAAACCACTCATTTTTATCAATTCACCCATGCATATCAAACTGAAACTCCATCCCTGTATCGTGCATGATTAATCTTCAAAACTGCTGCCGAAACTGAACATGCAATTCAAGATTATACAAAATACTCCTCCACTTTACTTGTGTTTGCTCATGTTTTGGAAAGGTGATAGTATTAAATATTAAAGATAATCCAAATAATTATCTTAATATTTAATATATGATAGTTTTTCTTTTTCTTTTAAAATACTATATATTAAATACTAAGGTAACAAGATATTATTTTAATATTTAACACATTAATCATTTGATAAATCATGCAATAGAAGTTCAAACTCCCATTGAACCTTTCCTAAGTCACGGGCTTCTGTAAACATGATTAGGTTTATTTGACTCAAAAGTGATGGACCATGGAAGATGAAAGAACATAATGATTTATTAAAATCATTAGTAAAAAAAACATCAATCTTGTCAATTTAGGGCAGACAAAACTCGAACCCTAATCATTCCTTTCATTCTCACTTTGCAACTTTGTGCACAAGCTGCTACCGCCATGATCTCTGGTAAGAGTTTGGACTAAACTGGAGCTCAAAACTCGAGTTCATACTGCTGTTTCATGTAATTTTTTTAAAGATTTCCTCAGTGAAATGTGTGGTAAACTTTTTTAGCCAAATCTGGACATTCTTTCTAATTTAGAAGCTATTTTCTGGTTTCTTGGCCGCAGCCATGGCCATATGCTAATGTTTTTTTTCTTCTTTACTTCCTCTGTGCTCTCCTTATTTCTTTGGGATACCACCATGAGACATTGGTTATGAATTTTTGAGAGGAAAAAAACTATTGGAAAGTCATGGGTTTGAATGGATTTTAAACAAGCTTGTGTAATCTTTCTATCATTGAATCATGTATTTGAGCTCCATATTTTTCCTTTATTTTTGAGAAAATGCTCTTTTAGAGGTCGTGGCTTGAATATGTTGTATCTTCTTTGTCACAGAATGGACCTATGTATGTGTGCTAACCCCCACCTTGGTACCTGCAAAACAAAAAGAATAAACAAGTTAGACAAGACATTGCAAGCCAAAACAAGGATTCCCCATGAAATCCATTTACAACATTCAAACTAGGAAGAAAATAGTGAAGAACACAATGAAAATGACAAAACAAAGATTGAATCCTAATTTAAATGTGCAAACTCATGATCCCATGGGGGAATTGGTGCCAATTTGATGTGAAAATTGGCCCTTTCCAAATTTCTAAGATGCAAACTTGATGAGTACAAGATGATTGATCCACTTTGTTGGTGAGAGATGAGTGCTCCAAGCCAAAAATCTGCAAAAAACCTAGCTATGAAATCAAGGATAATAGATGAAATTTGAGAGATATGTGAGCATGGTAACTTTGCATAAATTGTGGATGATGGAATGATGATATGAGCTCTTTATTTATAGAATTCCAAAATGGATGAATGTCCAAATTTGAGCAATGTAGGACTAACATTCATCCAATGGAAAGATGCCACTTGTCAAGCTATGAATGGATGAAAGATGTGCAAGATTTGAGGTTTGTGCCAATAAATGCATAATTTTGAATTTCAAATTTGTTGAAATGACATGTAAGAGGGAAGGGAAAATGAAATAAATGCCACTTGGCTCAAGACAAAGGACATGTAAGATGAATTTATTTCCCTGTTGGATGTACATGTTGACTTGGAATTTTTGAATTCAAATTGAGAGAATATTCCAAAAGATGCCTTATGAGGAAAATAGAGATTTAATAAATGAATTAAATCTATTTTCATGTGCAACTTGCATTATCTAGAGGATGGGACATGAGATGAGATTAAATTAATTAAGGGTTAATTAATTTAATAAGAGAGGTTAGATGATGTGACCTATTTGACTCAAATTTATGGATTTATTTAAATCAAATAATAGAGGAATATGATAAGAGGCTAATTAAATAAGGATTTTGATTTATTTAATTAAAAGAGATGGTGTTAGACTAAATCAAATAAGGTTTTAATTTATTTAATTTAATGGATAGAATTTAGAGATTTAATCAAATAACTGATTATTTAATTAAATAGGGATAATTAGATTAGATGGATTGTTTTAATTAACAAAAGAGATTGACTTAATTAGATAAAATGATTTATTCAATTAAGGGAGGAATATTGATGAATTTAATCAGATAAGGAGATTTGATTAAATGGTTAGACCAAGAGATGATTCAGGAAGAAATGATGTTAGTAAGTCAGGATCAAATGCACAATGTCAATCAATATATTTTATGTGTCTACATTTTACCTCTCTTTGAAGCAATGCACTCATTGCGTTGGTTCAAAGAATAAACGATCTTGATCAAAGCCAAAAAAAATCGTTATTTAAAAACTTGCCCCACTACTACCTGGCAGGAGAGAATATTCCAATATAATGCCCCCTCGAGAGATTGGATGAAAATTCCAATTTTTGGGTGATCTCGCGAAAAAAGAGGACAAAGTACCCGATAGGTCCAAAAAGGCTCCGAAAGGTTAAAAATGTGCCTAAATGCAATAAAATGATAAAAAACAAGCCTCAACAGGACAAAAAGTGGTTTGGGGGTCCAAAACCCTAGCAGGATAGCCAAACAGGGTGAAAAACCCTAATTTTTAGGATTAAAAGGGGCCTAAGGGGTCACTTTCAAGTCATTTTCACACACCTCGGCTAGCAACCTTGAGATTTGAGCTCTGACTCTATGGCGATATGGTGCAATGACAACTTCCCCTGCACATCACTGATCGAGTTCAGACGTACTAGCGGCCACTGGCATCGGGGCGCTAGTATGTGACCCTTACCCAAGCTTCATTTTTTCATTTAATTCCTCATTTAATGATTTAAAGGGTTGGTTTGCCTGCAGCGGTGCTATATAGTGTCGCTCGATAATCAAACTACACTGCACGATGCTATTTTGCACCGTAGCGGTGCAATTCAGAGTTTAAAAACTCTGACGCTGAGCTTGGGGTTGGCAGGTTGGTTTGGAAAAGTGCAATGCGGCGTCGCTAAATTCACACAAACTACAATGCTGGAAGGGAAAGTGCACCGCGGCGGTGCCATTTTGCTCTTTTTAGGCTCTAGCGTCGGAGTTTGATTAGAAATAAAACTATGATGCCATCATTGGTTGCACTGCTAGAGATGTTTTTGGAGTGTTTGATCGAAAAATTTTCAAAATTTTTAACATGTTGACCTTCCTTAATGCAGGACGCAGCGAGGGAGCTCTACTCTTAGGAGCATAGGTCGCGAGATTTGGTAGGCTTCTTGCGAGACCTGAGTGATAGGGACTATGATCGACTTGGGATTGTGGGGCTGTGGCACATTGCGTACATAGCGCCTATGCGCACTCACCTAGGGATGTTGTCAGCGCTGGTCGAGAGGTGGCATAGCGAGACATCCTCATTTAATCTCCCCATGAGCGAGACCACTATCACCTTGGAGGACGTTTGGCGTATTCTATGATTTTTGATTCATGGCTGATAGGTGATTTTTGATATAGATGAGGGGCGCGAGGCCTGCTGCAGAGTCCTCGCCACATGGGACATCATCTTCTGTGAGGGACAGATAGAGCTAGAGCGATACAGGATTGTAGCACCTCCCTACCACTGGGTGATTCTAGCCATCATTTTGGGTCTTGTTGCCCTAGACAGATGAGCGTGATACTTCAGTCTCGGCTGGGGGTATTGCTAGGAGTGGATGGTTCGAGATAGGCCAGTTCGCTTTGTATGGGGGCCTATTTTGCTAGCTTCACTCTTCAGGGACATCCATGAGTATGCTTATATGGACGGTAGAGCACTGGGAGCAAGGGTGAACTTACTTCATGTTTGGGCATGGGAGCACATTGTTGTGCTTCGGTCACACATTGTTCCAGTTTCGATGGGGGTAGATGATCTCCTTGTGGCATGATATAGAGGTGGTGTGTCCTTTACACACACTGGTGAGCATGGGATCCCCCACTGGAGGTGGTCTTAGATGAGATGCTGGTTTTCACTTGGCAACCGTACCTTGGTCAGCCTGGATGGGCTGACAATGTCGATCAACTATTCTATTGCCGCCAGGACCAGTATATGTAGGGGTGGGAGCATACTATGATTGAGAGGTACCTTCCTGGGCACGTTCAACGTCAGTTTAGAGAGCTGCAAGATTGGTCTGATGATGACTACATAGCCATCTTTTCCCACACCATGGCATAGGTTTCATGGGGCGGTACATTCCTGCTTCAGAGGCAGTCAATAGTTTCTGACAGTTGGTAGCCTGACCATGGGCTTATGATCAGGGTTTAGCAGATCCAGGTACCACATAGGCCTATAGGGATTGGTGTAGTTCCAGATGTGTGGAGAGTTAGGGGCAGAAGGGGAGGCCGAGGATGGAGAGCTGAGGTTCGACAAGATCAGCCAGTCATGCCTCTAGTCCAGCCAGGGCATGGAGACATACACATGTAGGACCAGTAGTAGGAGCCACCATGAAACAAGGATCAACCTTGGGTGTAGCCACAGGTGCAGCCAATGGGTCAGGCGGATGCATGAGACACCTTGATTTCACAAGGCCCAGATTCAGGCCACGACGGCCATGAGGGATCAGCTCAGAGTCGAGAGAGATTAGGCTGTACAGTAGAGACATGCTGCAGAGCTACAGGTAGCCACTGAGCTAGGCTAGAGACAATAGATAGAGAGCATGATAGCCTCCTCCTCCCAGGGTACAGTTCTAGTTCGATCTTATAGGGACACCATCTGAGAGGCAGAGTATTATTGACCGGCCTATCACGAGACCGTACCCAGAGCAGAGTGGGTCCCAGAGTATTCAGAGCGAGCCAGTCACAGACCAGCAGAGGGTCATGGTGATAGAGGCGAGGGTAGCATTCATAGGGACCGAGCATGATCGAGCTGTTATGATACTTTTTGTGCCTTATGGGCTCATTTTTGATAGCCCGATGGGCCTTTTGTACTGATTGACACATATGTATAGTGATCCAATTTATTATTGTACTATGACAGTTATGTGATGATATATATATATAATCCAATGATGATTTTGATGTGATGCCATGTGTACTCCTTATTTATGCATGGACAATTTTACTTCTATATGTTATGGATGCATTTATTCCTAATGATGTTTATGCAATGATTATGACTAACAGATCTATATTATGCTAACCTATGATATGATGTGCAATGATGTTATCTATATGATGATCTATTTATGATAATGCAAATGAGATGATTGATATGTGATATGGATTTTTAATATGATCTATGATGTTCATGTGAAATGATATGTGACCTATATTTGTTTATGGATGCATATATGCTTTGCTTATAATGAATTTTGCATGTTTATGCCTATGTGGAATGATTTATGCAATGAATGCTTAAGATGCTATTTATGAGATGATATGGATGATGTAATGGTCGTGATATGATGCAAATGAGATGATTCTATGAGATGCTTAGAATAACAAATGTTATTATCCTAAACGTAATAAATGATGATGTAATGTATGCAATGCAACATGATATGAGGATGTGTACTAGATGTAATGTGATGAGGTGATGTCACGATGTTATGCAAGTATGTATGCAAATGAATTAAATTCCTAAATACCTATTATTTATGTAAAAATGATTATGAAATGTTTTTGTAAATGTTATGCGATGATTTATGTGATAGATGTAATGCAGTAAATGGATGTAATGAATGCTTATGATAACATGTTTATGCAATGCATATATTTTCTCTATGATATGTTTATGCAATATGGTAATGATTTTGTGGATGCAGGATCGACGACGATAGTGGTGATGATGGTCAATTGTCATAGTACCTTGTTAGTGCGGTTAGCAAGGAAAGAAGAAGTCATTTCAATAAGACACAAGATGATGCAATTGCAAATGATGATGATGATGACGATTACTTGCCGAGTTATTGGGATTTGCAAAGGGCTGATTTCCTTATGTTTGATAATGCACGAGGTACGATGCATCAAGGTATAGGAAACTAGGATGGCATTGTACCTAGTGTGATGGACTTTGACTTGACAATCAGATAGGAGTATTCTTGTTCACACCTGACATACGTAAACCTTGCTAGGATGCACTTTAGAAGTTTCAAACATCTCGGACCAAAACACAGAAAGGTAAACCTATCCATGCAATAGTCAACAAGTTTCCCTAGACCTCTTCCATACATACCTAACAAAGCAAGTATTCACCAAGTTATTTTACAAGAACGTCCAACAAGCATAGCAGACAAAAGGATAATGATCGTTGCCCCATTCCTATCTCTCTAAATCCTTCGTTTAGATATCATCGAGAGGTCCTTGGAATGAGTGCAAAATAAGATAAGTCAAAAGATAAAGGAAAATTATACAAACAAGTTGATATTCTTTAGTACCGCTAACCAAAAGGGAATGTGTTTTCAAGGATAAGAACTGAAACTATTGCCAAAAGATAATGCCCATTGTAGGAAGGATACATCCTAGGACATGTTAGTGGATGACGACACGTTATTTGATTTATCCAAAGTGCTCCTAATAAATAATGCCCTTTGTAGGAAGGATTCATCCTAGGACATGATGTTATCAGATGATTGATATGGGACTTATTTGTATGATGGACTATTGACACAAAGAATTGACGAAATTGCTTACGTACCGACTTAGACTTGAGACTTGACATTTTAAGTTTTCACTTTCGACCTGCTAGACTTGTTTCTAACTGTTTCACCAAAAGTTGAGGGTGACGATTAGTTTATTATGGATGGTGTTATTGCGGGTGCAAGCAGGATGAGGTGGATGGATTTTTTCAAATATTTGGATGTTTTTGATGTTTTGCAATGTTTTGAGGTTTTACAAATGTTTTGATTTTCAATTTTCCATTGTTTTTGGGATTTTCTGAGATTTTGACCAAGAGACTAACCTAAAGACCTATCCTAGGGGCCTCAAGGGATAATCAATAGATTAGCCTTGCCTACATTATATACACAGAGACCACATAGTTCGACTGACGACTTGACAGATTTACAGATGATGATATACATGATTAGATGTCAGTTTATTATGATGGACTCCTAAAGGACTGACCTAAGTGTCTCAAGGGATGATCAGAGATCAACCTTGCCTACGTTCAAGCTCAGAGATGATGTAGTTCGACAAGACGACTCTGTTTTTGAATTTTTGAATGACTTTTTGACTTGTTTTTAGATTTTGATATATTTTGATGTTTTTGGATTTTCTGATTTGAGGAATTTAAGATCATACATGAATCTGATCCGACAAGAACATGCCCCCAGCGTGATGTAATAGAATACTCTGATAAAGGCAAGACAAATTGACCTTGAGGATGGCCCGAGTAGTACTAGGAGGGATCATGATATGAAAACTTGACCAAGCTATGGTGCAGATGCGATTGCATGAGTGATGGATGGCGACTTGAAAGCGATGGATGATGGAATCGAAATGGAGGGATGATGCAGAACAATCCGTAAAGATCGTGGTGGATGGAAAGTGCTTATTTATGCAAGGTGCTTGTTTGCTAGGTTTTCACCAAGGTACTTGTCCAAAGTACCACCGAAGTAGTTTTCAATAGAGGATGATTTTTTCTTTACTGTTTTCAATCATTTTTCTAATTTTTTTTTGGATTTTTTGCTTTTTTGATTTTTTTGTTGTTAGCAAGACGCCTGTTTGCCAGGTTTTCACCGAAGTAACCATTTTTTAAGGACATTTTCTAATTTTTTGGATTTTTTTGGTTCTATACCTTGAAAGATTTAGGCATAAAACTTTTTGAGATGAGAGTTATTCATGGGCTCTTGCAGAGGTTCCCCTTTGGGTGTTGATAGCTGATATGCCCCTGATTTGTAACTTGTTGTGATGACGAATGGTCCCAGCCAATTGGGTTCAAATTTTCCTTCACTGCTTGGGTTTGGGACATTCTTCTAATTTTCTTTTAAGACCAATTCTCTGACTTGGAAAGTCCTGCTTCTGATTTTCTTATTGTAGCTCTATTTGAGTCTATTTTCATAGACTTGCAAATGATTCAAAGTATCTATACGTCTCTCATCTAGTAGCTCTAGCTCATTTAGTCTTGACACTCTATACTCTTCATCCGTGATGAGGTTTGGCAATGATATCTTGAGGGATGGTAGCTCGATCTCAATTGGGAGTACAACTTCTGATCTGTAGACCAAGGAGAAGGGGGTGGTGCTAGTGGGCATGTGGATGCTGGTTTGATAAGCCCAAAGGGTGGGATTAAGCTATAGGTTCCAGTCACGACCTACATCATTGACTGTTTTCTAAAGGATTTTCAGAATGGTTTTGTTTCTAGATTCTGCTTGGCCATTTCCTTGGGGATAGTATGGGGTGGAGAAGCAATGTTGGATTTTGAATTTCTCACATAAGTCACAAACCTCCTAATTTTTGAATGGTGTCCCATTATCTGAGATAATGGCCTATGGGACACCATATCAGCAAATGAGATAGTTCAAGATGAAATTTGAAATCTGCTTCCTAGTTATGTACATCATGGGTATGGCTTCCACCCACTTAGTAAAGTACTCAGTTGTGGTTATGATGAATTTGTGGCAGTTAGATGAACTAAGTGTGATTTTCCCAATGAGATCGAGTCCCCACTATGAAAAGGGCCATGGTGTGATGACAGGATGAAGCTCTTGAGCTGAAGCATGGATGAGGTCCCCATGCTACTAACATTGTAGACACTTTCTGGCATGATCATGTGCTTCTCATTCCATTGTGGGCCAATAATACCCCATCCTTAGCAATTTCTTAGCTATGGTCATTCCACTCGAGTGTGAACCACAAATACTGTTGTGAACTTCAGTTAGAGTGGTTAATGCCTCCTTAGTGTTTAAACAGCGTAGTAGGGTACCTTCTATGCTCCTACGATATAGGATATTTCCTATGATGACAAATCTGGATGCCTTTTTAACAAAGGTTCATTTTAGGTTTGATGGTAGGTCAGTGGGTATGACTCCTATTCGAAGATATGTGTAAATGTCATGATACCAAGGATCATCGGGAAAAATTATTTCGCACATGAATTCTGATTCTGGTACCTTGAATGTGGGAATGAGAAGCTGCTCAATCAAGAATTCATATTTTGGAACGTTGTGAGGGATGTCAAATAGGGATCCAATTGTTGCCATGGCATTTGCTACTCTGTTGTTGGTTTTAGGAATTTGCTCAAATGTTATTTCGATGAAGGATTCTTTGAGAGTCTCCACCAATTTCTTGTATGGAGTGAGCTTGTCATCCTTGGTCTAATATTCATTATTGACTTGACTTATGATCAACTGAGTCTCCGTACACTTTGAGAGCTATGATGTTCCATTGCACTGCTATCCTAAGACCTATAGTCAAAGCCTCATATTCTGCGATGTTGTTGGTGCAAGGAAATGCCAGTTTGTATGACCTTGGTAAGCAATCCCCTTGTGGGGTAATGAAGAAGACACCAGCTCCTTGTCCGTGTTGTGTGTATGATCCATCGAAGTATAGTTTCCAGTGGTCAGCTATGTTGAGGTTAAAAATGGATTCATCTGGAAACTCTGAGACAAGAGGATTCTCAAAATAAATAGGTGCTTCTGCTAGTTGATCTGCAATAACTTGGCCCTTAATTTCTTTCCACTCTACATACTCAATGTCGTATTCTGACAGTATCATCACCCATTTTTCCATTCTTCATGTGAGCATTGCCTTTGATAGTAGATACTTGAGGGGGTCAATTTTGGCGATGAGCTTTATCTTGTGTGCCACCATGTAATGTCTGAATTTTTGTGATGCAAACACTACTGCGAGGCATGCTTTCTCAATGAATGAGTAGTTTAGCTCATGAATGACCATTATTCTACTGATATAGTAGATAGCCCTTTTTCGTTCCATTTTCATCATGATGAGCTAGGAGAGCTTCAAGGGCTACTGTTGTTGCTAACACATATAAGATCAATGGCTTTCTTGGGATGGGTGGCATTAAGACTGGTGGTGTCAATAGATATTCCTTGATTTTGTTGAATGCCTCTTCACACTTGCTATCCCATTTGTACACTACTCCCTTGTGGAGTAAGTGAGAGTATGGGTTCTGTTTGTCTGCCAATTTTACTATGAATCTTCTAATGGATTGGAGTCTATGCCTTGTAGACCTCTCAATTGCTTTAATGTTTTTGGTGCCTCCATTTCGAGGATTGCTTTCACCTTCACTGGATCCACCTCGATGCCCCTCATGGACACTATATATCCTAGTAATTTAAAGGATTGTATGCCGAAGATGCACTTCTTGGGATTTAGTCTGACTTTGTACTCTTCCAATCTGTCAAAAATGGCACTTAGGGTTGCTATGTGATCTTTTCTCTTTCTTGACTTAGCTAAAATGTTGTCAACATAGTCTTCAACTATTTTATGAATCATGTCATGGAATATCAATGTCATGGCCCTTTGATATGTTGCTCCTGCATTCTTTATGTAGAATGACATCATGTTCCAGTAGTAAGTCCCCCATGGACAAGTGAAAGTTGTTTTATGTTGATCCTCTTTAGCTATCATGATCTGATTGTATCCCGAGAATATGTCCATTAGTGATAGCATCTCATGTCCTGCTGTCATGTCTACTATCATGTCGATGTTAGGAAGCGGGAAGTCATTCTTTGGACATGCCTTGTTCAAATCTCTAAAGTCTATGCAGATTTTGATGGCTCTGTCAAGCTTTGAGACAGGTACCAAATTTGACACCCATTCTAGATAATCTATTGGTCAGATGAATCTTGCATCCAATAGGTTTTTTAGCTCCATTTTGACTAAAAGAGCAATTTGAGGATGCATTTTTTGAAGCTTTTGTTTGACTGGCTTTGCTTCTGGATACATTGCTAAGTGATGAACCATAGTCTTTGGATCAAGTCCTAGCATGTCAGCATAACTCCATGCGAAGTTTATTTGTCTTTCCTTTAGGAATGCCGCTAGGAGTTCTTTCTCTTCTGAAAGTAGTGATTCTGCATAGAATGTAATATGCAGGGTCTCCTTTGTTCCTAGGTTGACCGGATTGCATTTTTCAGCCAAGACTACTGACTTCTCCTGATGAATAGCTCTTAAAGGAAGATTGAATCCTTCATCCTTAGGCGCCTCAGAGAGGTTTTCACTATTGGATACGTCCTTTCTTTTTACTTTTTCCTTGTCAGAGAGTGCCATAGTGTGGTTTTCACTCAAAGACTTGGATATTATTCTTAGTTTCTCACTTTTGCAACTGAAGGATTCAATCATTTCCCTGTAATAGGCATGTGTGTCCAACTCCATTATAAACCCTACTTTGTGATCTCCATCTAGAATGTTATCACGTAGTCCCATGAATTCTGAGAGCACCTCATCATTTTTGAATGTATCAAGAACTGGTGGTCCTCATTGGTCGTAGTCGATGAGTTGGGGATATACTAAGTGGAGCTCATGATTTTTTTGGTCTGGTTTAGAGGATAGGGTACTAATCATACATAGGGTGGTGTCCTCAAATAACCTAGGTAGATTGGTCATGGTATCCTTGTCATCGCTACTATTATAGATCTTAGTTATAAAGTTATGTATGTCTCTACCTATGGATATTAGTGAGCATACTTTTGTTGCTATTGGCTAAGGAGGAATATTAACCGTTCTAATTGGAAGACTTCGGCTACATATGGTTATACTCAGAGGGGTACATCTAAGGCCAAGATTCGTTATGGGTCACATCTCTGGCATGATAGGTATTATGAGCCCATTGGTGTTTTGTCCCAATCTTTGATTTCTATTGTAGCCCATTGCGAGCATCATTTGCAGACCCTTGCTTCAGTCATCCATTGGTAAATTAACTGTTGGTCTTTCATCTTGATATAGCATGTATGATGGATCTACTTCAATAACCTCCTGGCCAAGGTCTCCCCATCTTGTGAATTCGGGAAAGTCTTCAAGAGATGTTTGTGATGTGGAAGCTTGGTTTTCTTGTGGACGTCCCCGTGATCTAGGAGATTGTGGTAACTCTCGTACCACAAAAGCATTGTTAGGGATCTTATAGCTTCCACAACCATCATCCTGGATGATGAGCTTGATGTCAAAAATGGTGGGAATGGTGGGAGTGGCGGGTGTCTTTGTCACAGAAGTGGACGCAAGAGTGGTAGGGTCAATGTATGGTGTGGATGGGCCCTCATCATTTTTTGGTACTTGGAGGATTTTGTAATACTTTGCTTCAAGATTTTTGCAATATGAGAAAGGTTTGGGATCTCCATGGACGGTAACCTCTTGTCCATTATGTGTAAATTTCACACATTGGTGGAAGGTTGATGCTACTGCTTTCATCGCATGGATCCATGGACGTCCTAGGAGGATATAATACAACAAGTCAAGGTCCAAGACTTGACAAGTGGTTTCCATGGTGGTGGGCCCTACTTGAATAGGGATTTTGATCATGACTTGAGACACTCTTTCTTGATCGTCATATGCTCTTATCGTGATACCTTTCCCTTTTTCGATAGAATTTTTTGCTATTTTCAACTACTTGATGAGGCTGAGAGAACATATATTCAATCTCGCACCTCCATCCACCAAGACCCTTTTGATTTCTCTCTTATGTACTATGGATTCTAAGTGAAGCACATGGTTGTGAGATGGTTGGGTGGGGAAATCTTGGTTAGAGAATGTAAGGAGATTTGGTGTAATGATGTTTCTGACCATAGCTTGTAATTGCTCCGCATCAAGGTTTGTGGGGATAGTGGATGAGGCCAATGCTTCTTCAAGGATTTTCCTATGGGCCGATGAGATTTTTAGAAACTACATGATGGAGATTTGTGTTGGTGTTCTCTTGAGTTGATCTACAACATTGTAGCTATGTGGAATAGATCTAGATGAAGGGACTCTATTTGGTTGGGATGATCCTACGATGGTGACTTTTCTGCCTCTTGTGGTGACTCCACAATCTTTGGCATGGGCGCCCTTGATGGTGATGACCATGTAGTCTTCATTTAGAGAAGCAACGACTGTTTCATACACATGATTTACATTTCCCTTCCCTTTATCATTTTTATTCCCTTTGTTGCCATGATTCGGCATCGGATTCATATATATCTTAAGATCTTGATTTCCTATAGGTTGTTCCACGTTTATGATTTTCTTATCGATGAGATCTTGGATGATGTTTTTGAGTCTCATTTAACTGTTTGTGGTGTGGCCTTTGATTTTATAGAATTCACAGAGTTGATTCTCGTTATACCAAGGAGGTTTGACATTCGGTTCTTGGTAATTCTCAAATGTAGGAGGCTTGATGATTTTTTCGTTGATCAACTTTTTCATTATGTCCTCAAGTGGTTCCCCCAAAGTGGTGTATTTTTGTTTGGGATAAATTTTACATTGGGGTGGTCCCCTTTGGTAATTGAGATTACTAATGGTTGGATTGGTGTTTGGTTGGTGTGTTGTGTGATGGTTGTTGTGGTGTTGTGTTTGGATTTGTGGTGCGGGTGTATGTTGGCGAGGAGCACTAATGACCACCTTGGCATCGATGACACCATCATTAGTAAAATTTTTGTTCCTTGCCCACGTGAGAGGTTTATCATTGTAATTGGATGGTGGGTGGTTGTTTTGTTGTTCGGGGTATGATGTTGATTCCACGGGTTGAGTCGTGAGGACTCTTTCGATGCCGAGTGCCTTGGGAATCAATTGATCATATGTGGTGATGCCCTGAAACTTGAGATGAAATGCCAAGCGGCCTTCAAGGTTGGCTATGATGGTGCAAACTTGTTCTTCTGGCATGGTCCACTTGCTTCGATTGGCCTTGGATCACCATCGTTGTAGGAATGAAGTGAAAGATTCACCCTTTCCTTATTTTAGAGCAGAGAGTTCTTCTAGACTAACATCCATTGCAATGTTGCATGCGTAATTCTTAATGAATGCGTCTATAATTTCTTGGAATGTTCTAATGCCTAAAGGTAAGTGAGAGAACCATTCCATGGCATGGCCTACCAGACTCCAAGGGAATAGTCACATCAAATAAGTATCATCATGTGTGACTTCCATGCAATGAACCTGGAATTCCCTGATGTGATCTTTAGGGTTTCTCGTCCCTCGATATTTGTAAAATTTGGGGATCTCAAATCCCTTAGGGAATGGTTTCATTACTAAGCTCCTATCAAATGGATAGGGACACAAGTTGCTTGGTGTTTTTGTTGTTCACCCTGATTGAAGATCGAGCACTTTTTGTGAGAGCAACCTGATTTGTGTCATCACATCATTTTGCATATTAGGGTGTGGGATGAAAGTGTTTTGGGGTGTTTCAATCGTGGGTTGGATGAGTGGGTTGCTCGATGTGTTGATCGATGGTATCTATATGTTCTGCCGAGCAAGGTAGGCTTCCACCTACTTTTGTATGAACAATGCCTGTTGTTGGTCTTGTTGTTGCTGTGCTAAGATTTGTGCTTGTTGTTGCGCTTGTTGCAATTCCAACAATGCTTTTTGTTGTGCTTGTTGTTGTTCCAACAATGCTTGTTGTTGGGCTGCCAATTATGTTTCTTCTTGTTGCTCTTGATATTGATTTATTGCTTGCAATTGTGTTGCTTGTCTTTGTGCAAGAAGTTGTGCTTGATATTGAGCTTGCGCTGCTTGTGTTTGGGCTTGTGCTTGCACTTGTGCTTGTGCCACTTGTTTTTGTAATAGGGTTTGCGCTTGAGCAACCTTTTGTTCTTGTAATGCTTGCAATGCCTATGTGGCTTGGGTGGCTTCTTCTTCTTCTTCTTATTCTTCTTGTAATAACGCTTGGGATTGTTGCACTTGTAAGGCGGCCTGGGCTACTTGGGCAGCTTGCACAATTTGAGAAGCTTGCTGAGTAGCTAGTTGTTCAGCTTTTTGTTTCTGAACTTTTTGGTATCCTTTTTGGAAAGTATCTTGCAATGCCGCATTGTATTGGTTTGATGTGGTGGAAGTTGGTGGTGGTGGGGGTGGTGGTGGATTTGGAATGGTGTTTGTTAAGGTGGTGTTGGTGTTTTGTGTGATGGATGGTGCTGTTGATGTGATTGGTCCTTGAGAGACCATGCTTTGTGATGTTAAGGGGGTGTTTGATGATGTTACAATTGCTTGTACATTTTTGTCTATTGTTGTGATATCAATGAAATTTTTTGAGCGTTTGGCATAATGCTTTGATTGATATTTGGGATAGTGGTTTGATTGATATTTGGTAGAGGGGGAAGCCCTAAACCAAGGAGTGATGTGGATGATGATGGAAATGGTGGAAGAGATGGAAATGTGAGGGGTGCAAGTTCTTGTGAAAATGTTGTGGTGTCAAAGATGCCCCCTGATTCGAACATATCTCCCTCCCCTTCTGAATTTGTGAGGAGGGGAGTTTGAGGTGTCATTCGAAAGTATGATGATGATGGATCATGATGGAAGGTGAGAGGAACATTCTTATGTAATGGGTTTTCGGATATGTTTTGTTCCAAGGTGGTGTTTGCATCCAAGTTTTGATTATTAACAAGGGGGTGTGTTTGAAGAGCATTAAGGAATGCATTTCCCTTGTTAACGTTAGGTTGGGTTGGAGAAAAAGATGTCGTGATTTGTGGAATGTTTCATGTGATGTTTTGGGATGGGGGTGTAGATGAGATGGGGATGGTGGATGAGATTGGAGGAAATGATGTCTCCACTATGGTACTCACATCAAAATCCAAAGGTAGTTTGGCCCTTGTTTTGCTAGTTCAAGCATGTATAACGAAGGGTTAAGCCTCATCATGATGTTGATGATTCTATGGTTTTCTGGATTTTGGAGCATTTTAGTTATTTCTTCGTGAGACATTCCAAGGGTAAGATCTTCTCCTTGGTTTTCCTCTTGCGGATTTTGGGATGATGAGATGGTCAACAGATTGCTTGACTCAGTGGGATTTATCTCAACATTTTTTTGGCTAAGATCACTTGAAGCGGGTGTTTCTTTGTTGGCTTCCATGCTCTTCTTGTACTGAGATCTAGTTTGAACCATAAAACGAGGATCAATTTTCAAGAATAGGAGAGATGAACCTCTCGTTTCTTTGAGTTGATCTTTACTTTATTTCAAAGTAGAAATTTTTTTAGGATATCTTAAGGATCAAGAGATGATATGGTGATGATGTGAGGGATGGATGATGTGGATGTTATGGTCTTTTGATCAATCTTGATGATAGATGCTAGGCTTTTCAGTCTTTCAGATATGTTTTGGATTTTTTATTTTGATTTTCCTTTTGAGTTTGTCCTTGATCTTGATTGATTTTGATTTGGTTTTGATTTTGAACAAAAAGACCCCAAGATGTTGGATGATTTATCTAAGGGATAGCTTTGTTCAAGGGATGATGATTTGAATATGTCTAGGGAGAAGGATGCATCTACCCACACCTATTGAAACGAGATGATAATTTAGCTAAGTATACGAAGAAGGATGCATCTACATATATCAAGCTAAACAAGATGATTTTTAATGACTTTGACTAAGCATATGCAAAAGGATGAATCTACACATACCTAGCCAAAAGGTGATTTTGATAATGTTTTCAAGGATTTAGTCTTCAAGGATTTGATGATGTTTGATTTTTCCCAAAAGGCCTAGCATTTAAGGGATGATTTCAAGATTTTCCAAAAGGTGATGGTGGGATGATGTTTGTTTTGATGTTTTGAAGGGTGGATGAAAGGATTTTGATTTACTTTTGATCTTAAGATGAACCTAAAAAGACACTTTGTTTTCCTAGACCTAGGTATTGAAGAACATGAAAATGCTTCCTATAGACCTTTGTGACCAAAGAATGATTTAGTTTCTGGATTTTGAACCAATGATCTTTGCTTTGGATTTTGGATCTTTTTGAGAAATCATGATTCTTCAACACACATGAAGGTTCATTTTGCTTAGCCTTGCTTAATGGCTTTATTTTACCACAAACACTTTCTTTGATTAAGTTTTCAAACTAAGATGTCCAATGTCTTAATTTCTTCAAACCCCACAAAGTATGTTATGTGGAAATTCGATGAACTCAAGGCAAGGGTTTCCCTATAGTTTACTTAAGGAGACAAATCAAGATATAATCCAATGTTTAGAAACCTCTAAGGATGCAAATCCCAAGGGCACGCAATAACATATAGATTGAGTCAATGGTATTTGTCTCTAAAAGGGTTTGAAATTTGGATGATGTTAAGTGTTTTTTTTGAGATGTTTTCGACCAAGCAATACATTTTGTAACCCAAGAATAAGTACAATCCTATGGATATGAAAGAAAATATTTGTTGGATTCCCACTTGGACAAGTCCAACTACGCTTATCTTTAGGGAATGGTTAGATGCTTGACCCCATTGGCACCCTCCACAACACTCACTTATACGGGGAAGCCAAGCATCAACACCCATGAAACTCCCATGGCATGTTTTCCATTTCTACTAAAAGACCGTAAAAGTGTGGGGTGGCTTCAGAATGACCATTCTTGCACCAACAAATAGATTAAAGGATTTTGGAAAATTCTAGCACATGGGTTTTAATTAGGACTTTCCATTCGTGGAGATTGACCCATACGGAAAGATTCCCCTTTCGGATCCATCTTGTCGGAATCAACCAAGTGATATTGGCGTTTACTCCAATACCCACATTTATATACCAATTGGAAATACTCTTGGCTTTAGAGTGTTACCGGTTGAGTCGATCCCTTGGGTGAGTACTTTTTCCCCAAGGAAGGCCCTCTAGGATAAACAAAAGCTAGTGAAAACAAAATCCATAACTTGATCAATCTTTGATGGCAACAAAGAGAGAGAATATACGCAAAAATGCCCCCACTCACACTCGCACAAGATGTTGTTCAACTTTAAACCCAAATCGAAATGTGGAGGTGATTGCTTTATCTTAACCTAAGGTCATGAAAAAGGCCTTTTAATTCTCAAGATCGCTATAAAGCGTGAGAGAAGCACATACGTCCTTTTTCAATGGCTTTAGTTTAAGTAATCTTTCACGAAAAACAAAGTTGCACTTGTTCTTTTTAAATCCACAAAGCAAAGTGTGAGTTCTTTTTAAGCACCAAAAGACAAGTGAAAGACATTTTGTTCAATTGTTAATCCAAGAAAACAAAATCTAGTGTGTTGTAGTCCTAATGTTCTTTTTAGCCTTTTGCAAGAAATGGAAAGATTCTTTTTAAACCCAAATGAAAACTAGTGTCCCAAGGAAGAAAAAGATAACAATTTCCTAACAAAGTGTTAAGCAAACACTAAAGTGTTTAAAAACACTTTGATTTGATGAACCATCCTCCTCATGCTTCTCCTTCCTTTGATTTCGATTTTGCACCTACAAGGAAGAAAAACTAGTCATAATCTGGAAAATACAGAGACAAAAAAGTAGAAAACAGAGAACAAATTAATCATTAATCAAATAACACGTGCTAAAATTTAATTTTCCCCTTTTACTCCCTTCCAGTGTCACATTATAATTGCGTTGCAGTTTGATTTCCCAGCGGTGCTCTCATAGCACCGCTTGCCAGTCAACATCACTCTGTGTCGGGATAGAGAGCTCAACTGTGTCGCACTTTTCGCCCCACATCATAGTTTCCTTTCAGTGTCGTAGTTTGATTATTTTTTGAAAATGTTTGTGATTCAGCGAGCCTAGTGGTGGAGTTAGAAATTCAAATTTTCTTGGCGGGACGAGTCCAGTGTCGCACTTTGAGTCTCCCGCGGTGCTATATAGCGACGCTGAAGAGACAACAGCACCAAAAAAGTGACGCTGACTCCCAGCATTATAATTTTCTATGTGTGAGGAAAAAATGTGGAAATTTTGGGAAAAGATGAGAAATAATGATGTCCAACCCTCCTTCTAGCACCAAATGTGTGAACCCCAACCTTGGTACCTACAAAACAACAAGAATAAACAAGTTAGACAAGAGATTGCAAGCCAAAACAAGGATTCCCCATGAAATCCATTTACAACATTCAAACTAGGAAGAAAATAGTGAAGAACACAATGAAAATGACAAAACAAAGATTGAATCCTAATTTAAATGTGCAAACTCATGATCCCATGGGGGAATTGGTGCCAATTTGATGTGAAAATTGGCCCTTTCCCAATTCCTAAGATGCAAAATTGATGTGTTGAATATGATTGATCTACTTTGTTGGTGAGAGATGAGTGCTCCAAGCCAAAATCTCCAAAAATCCTAGCTATAAACTCAAGGATAATGGATGAAATTTGAGAGATATTTGAGCATGGTAACTTTGCATAAATTGTGGATGATGGAATGATGATATAAGCTCTTTATTTATAGAATTCCAAAATGGATGAATGTCCAAATTTGAGCAATGTGGGACTAACATTCATCCAATGGAAAGATGCCACTTGTCAAGCTATGAATGGATGAAGGATGTGCAAGATTTGGGGTTTGTGCCAATAAATGCATAATTTTGAATTTCAAATTTGTTGAAATGACATGTAAGAGGGAAGGGAAAATGCAATTAATGCCACTTGGCTCAAGGCAAAGGACATGTAAGATGGATTTATTGCCTTGTTGGATGTACATGTTGACTTGGAATTTTTGAATTCAAATTGAGAGAATATTCCAAAAGACGCCTTGTGAGGAAAATAGAGATTTAATAAATGAATTAAATCTATTTTCATGTACAACTTGCATTATTTAGAGGATGGGACATGAGATGAGATTAAATTAATTAAGGGTTAATTAATTTAATAAGAGAGGTTAGATGATGTGACCTATTTGACTCAAATTTATGGATTTATTTAAATCAAATAAGAGAGGAATATGATAAGAGGCTAATTAAATAAGGATTTTGATTTATTTAATTAAAAGAGACGGTGTTAGACTAAATCAAATAAGGTTTTAATTTATTTAATTTAATGGATAAACTTTAGAGATTTAATCAAATAACTAATTATTTAATTAAATAGGGATAATTAGATCAGATGGATTGATTTAATTAACAAAAGAGATTGACTTAATTAGATAAAATGATTTATTCAATTAAGGGAGGAATACTAATGAATTTAATCAGATAAGGAGATTTTATTAAATGGTTAGACCGAGAGATGATTCAGGAAGAAATGGTGTTAGTAAGTTAGGATCAGATGCACAATGTCAATCAGTATAATTTACGTGTCTACAATATGATATTTGAATGTATTCCTCCTTCTGGATTTCATGTTAATGGATTGATAGTCTATGCAGGCCATGAGCTCTATATTCATTTGCATGCTCAAGGATTTTGATGTATCCAATTGAATATTGGGTTTATTAATCTCATTAATTCCATTGTAGAGGCAACCTCTTTATAACCTTCATGGGCCTGGTAATGAATCACTGCATATTAATATGCCTTGAATGACCCTTTCATACAATGGATTGTCTTCATGCTGCCTCTTGAATTCTTCTATTGTCATCATCTGGAGATCACCATCTAGTTTAACCTCTATCTTCCCGTTGACTGTCCCTCTATATGTATCTTGGTTGTCACTTGTATGATTGGTAACGTATGACTGCTCTTCATTGTTTGATGTTGTATGGCACTAATATGAGACTACTAATCTATTCATTGTCTTGCAAGAATGGCATCATATCTGCCATGGTACTATTCTTTAATCACTTTATTATGCCATAGATTGTGTATATGTGACTGTCAACTGTCCATGTTTTGCTCCTATAGGTTATTGGCACTCTATTATGGGCTTTTCCCTATTGGTTGCATGATCAACACCTTTCTTTTCCATCACTGCTATTGTCATTTGATATTCATGATATAATTCTTGATCAATTTTTATTGTATGGCTACAAATACATTGATGTTGCTATCTTTGATACAAGAAATACAAAAACATGTAAATTGCATTACTGTCCTCCTAATGATAATGCTGAGTTGCATTTTATGACATAGCTTCTTGGTTCTTGTATTTAATTTAGTAGTTGTAAATACATTTTATTGCTTTGTGCAAACATCATTTATTTGTTTAACTCTAAGAAAGAAACTCTAAGTATAATTATTAATCATGCTGCTAGCTGCAAATTCCCAACATAATGTTTCTTCCTGTTGCATTGTCACTGTGCACATTTGTCTATTGTGGCATTTTTCTGTAGGTGAACACTTTTCATTATGCGCTTGATATAACATAGTCCTTGAACATATATTATAGTTATATCTTCATTTTTCTCCTTTGAAGTAATGTTTGCTCCCTTAGAAAAATGATATTGGTTACTTCTATGATATATCTCATGGCCAAGATGTCACCTATGTCTGTTTGTTGTCCTACTGGTAAAATTGTATCAGTCAATTTGAAAGCTTCCTGTAGTAGCTCAATGCTTGATATTTAATATGTATAAAGTAAGTATTCTTCTATCTCATTAGGTGTAACATATGATGATGACAGCCACATCCCTACTTTATTGATGATGTCCTTTTGTAACAATGCTTACTTACAGTCATATAGACTTTTTTCCTAATAGCTATGTGGACTGTTTCCTTGATGATAAAGCTAGAGATGTATCTTATAATATAGTTGTATAACACTATGATTGCTTTCCTTGATTATGAGTTTGATGATCAAACTATCATGCAATCACTAAGGCATGACTTTAAGAGAATATCATAATGCTGCCATTATTTACCTATGAACATAATAACTGTGATTGCTCAACTTTTACATGTTGCTCTTACATTGTTTATGAGTTGGGCTCAACCCTTTTGGGAGCCACATTTCACACCACTCATAAGCATATCTGTTGATTGGAATGATGATTATACCTGTGCTTGCACACTTAAACAAACATGTTAGCAAAATAAATGAAGTGAAAGCTTCCATTGAATTTTGTTTTCTTTTGAATAGTGAAATCATCTGATGGATGCTTGATCGAATGTGTGTTATATTTCTGTTGGTAGTATAGGCATATGATAGGATATGATTTGTCATTTCTTAGAGACCATCTCTAATACCATATTTCATCGTTCTTACAGATGATTTTGGAGCCTAGAGCTAGATCAATTCGAAAGCACAACACAACTTAAGACTTTAACATGAAGATGATTCATCATTCCAAGCAATGACGAATCACCTTCTATCTTATGCTCATGTTATTTTCAGTTGTATAGTTTACATTCTTTTCTTGTATCCATCATTTGATTATGAAAATCAAATTAGCTACTCCTGCGGCTTGTGCAGGACTTCAGTCTTTCCAATATGAATAAAAACAACATTCTTTAATGCAAATTTATGAGTTCTTCTATTACAAACATTTGCATAATCAAAATTTGAAATTCAATGAATACTTTTAGCATAAATTTTGCACCTTTTTGTGATGAATGCAATTCAGCTCCACTTGTTTTGATCTATAGCTAAAAATAGGTAACAATCATAACTGAGGAGATCATGCTAATCAAATTTCTACATAAAAAATGGGTACAATAAACCTATGAGCACCATTTGCATGCACAATAGACTTTCCATACCTTCTCTAGGTAGTATTGTCTTGTCAATTTTGTTTGTACCTAAATTCGTGAATCTTTTGTTCAATATAATCCCATGGTCTGAACTCTTCAGAGTGAAGCTGGGTATCCCCTGGTTAGTAGCTATGAATGCAGTTCCCTTGGTTGTGCATAAATGTTTGAAATTCATTTATGATGGTTCCGTACATGTGATCCACGACACTAGCTATAGATCACCAATTGAGCATGGTAGTTATTCCTTAGATTAATCTTGGCTTATTCCTATTGGTCCTCTTCCACCTAGGAAGGGCCTCTTGTACCAGAATTATCAAAATTACAAGGGAGGGTGCTTAATGTTGAGAGTGAGATTCCCTCCATCGCCTTATGTTGTTTCACAAAAGGCTTGCTTAAAAGATGACAATGATGTTGCCAAGGCATGTAGAAGAGAAGAAGAGAATCAATCCAAAGATCCTCCTTCTTCCTCTTCTATTTTTCATCTTGACACTCCTCACCTTGTTGTGGTGTCATTAGATTTTGTTCCACGTTTGTGGGAGAATCCTATGGTGCTCACTTGGCAGAAGCATAAGTGTTCTACGTTTGAGCTTCGTGTTTTTCCCATGAATCCTAGGACCATTTGGTATGGTAGGAAGAAAGGTCCCCATGGGGAATCCTCTATATTGTGGCCTATGTGGCCTCCCACTACTTTTGCTCCCAAAGTAGTAAATGGAAAGAGGCCCACTGTTGAGACATTGGAACTGACTCCCCCTATTGTTTCTCAATCTCTTCCTCTAGCTTCTGTTCAGGAGTCTATCCCACCACTAGAAATAGTTGAAGTGGACACTCCCATGGATGAGTGGGAGTCTTTTTCTCCTTCGCAACCTCCAAAATCTATCTTGAAGAGTCACAAAAACTACCTTTCATGTGAATGCAAGCATTGGTGAAGGCTCTCACAGTTGAGCAAGCCACCTTATAGAGGAAGGAAGAGGAGATGACCACCCTTACTTCAAGGCCTCCTACTGTCTCCTCTCTCCTCCCCTTTGATTCTATTCAACTAAGCTCTGTATCGCTTCTGACTCCTATTATGAGTGTGCTTGACCCCAAAAATGTGCAAGTGTTTATCGCTCCTTCGGTGGATCCGCTCTTGTTGATGTCCCTTCTTTCCCAAAACTTGTGGATATGCTAAAGACTTTGATAGTATCCACTATAGTTTTCTCCTCCTCCTCCTCTACACCTCTTACCTCATTTGTGGGGAGTTCACATCCCCCGAAGAAGTAGAAGATGGAGGATGTCCCTTCCAACAATGGAGGGTGTAAAAGGATCCCACCTTCTCTGAAGGGTGGTCTTACATTGGCCTGATCTATCCTAGTAATGGAACTAGCCCTGACTTCCCCTGAGTTCATTAGCACTCCTGAGTCACTCGGTGAGCCTAATGGTAAACCTCAGCACAACCCTCTCCATCCATTGAGGTATGACATGGCACTTTACCAAAGTGCATGTTTAACTCTCTGGATGAAGTTCTGGCCTTGTTAGTGATTTTCATAAAATTGTTGACCATAGCTCCACAAGAGCCGAGCAGAGGAGACCTTGTGGGGCCTTCTTCCTTAGCCCTTGTTGCGGTAGGGTAAGAAGCTCCTCCCCTTAATATTCCACCATTTCAAGCTCATCCTCCTTCCCTTTATGATGATATAGAGTGGGAAGCAAATGACCTCTTGGTTGATGAGTGTTAGGGGGAGATCTCTTCTTTATCTTTAGATTAGATGTGTGTGTGTGTTGTGATGTGTTCCCCCTGTGATCATGTTGTGTGTTCCTGGATGACCCTTTTCAACCTTGTTGGTGCTTGGATATAGGCATGGTTTTTGTGTCGTAAACCTTCTTCCATTTGTATCATCATTCTTCCATGTTTGTGATTTATTTTTGATAAATTGGGGATGATGCAAAGCATTGGGGGCATTTAGGCTTCCCTTCCATGTTGACCCAGTTTTTTATTTTTACTTTTTTTTCTTGTGCATTCTTCACATGGTCTGATATAGTAGGGGGTTGATGAAAGTTCATTTATATACTACTATTATTATACTTATATATATTTATGAGAAACTCTAAGCCCGAAATATCATATCACCCTTGTGCCCTTTGTTTGTGATCATCTCTTTTTCACTCTTTTCTTATCTTTCTCTCTTCTTTGCTTGAGTTGTCCTTTTCATGTGTTACAACACCATTACTTTAATTTTCAGAAAATGCATTCGTTTCCAACGAATATTTTTTCGAGAATCTTTGCAAAAATTTTCAAACAATCACATTCTCAACTTGGACCCCTAACATAACATGTTTCATTCATCAAGGGTTCACAAAGAAAGAACTTGAGAACTTTCCTCTAAGGTGGAAGAAAATTTGACCTTCCACTCGAAAGGGGACATCTTCTTCCTTTCGAATTACTTGATGAAGTGGACATCTTTCAAAAGGATTCCTTGATGATGAATTGATTTGAATAAAAAGATCTTTCTTGCACTTTCAAACAAGCACGTCCCTTGAGTGGACCCCTTTCTTCACACTGGGTTCCGAAGGGACCCCTTTGAAAGTTTTCCAACTTGTTGATGGTTTGTGTGATAGTCTGCTTACTTTCCTGTGTGGCTACTTTCAGACATGTTATATCTGTGGGTAAACATGTTGCTTTGCAGGTGCACCTATAAAGGCACTTTTCGACTCTATGGAGTCTCCTTTTTCAAGTTTCCTCCATGTGAGAGATCTTGGAGGACACCTTCCTTGTAGGTCTACAAGCCTATAAGTCACTTCCTCTGAGCTTCCTCCATGCGATATGTCTTGGGAGTCACTCCCTTGTAGGTCCATGGGCTTGTAATGCACTTTTTCTGGGGTTTCCTTCATGTGAGAGATCTTGGAGGATGCCTTCCTTGCAGGTCTGTGGGTCTGTAGGGAACTTTTTCTAGGTTTCTTTCATGTAAGAGATCTTGGAGGACACCTTCCTTGTAGGTTTGTAGGCCTATAGGGAACTTTTTCTGGGGTTCCCTTCATGTGAAAGATCTTGGAGGATGCCTTCCCTATAGGGAGCTTCTTCTAGGTTTCCTTCATGTGAGAGATCTTGGAGGAAACCTTCCTTGTAGGTCTGTGGGCCTATGAGGTGCTTAATTCTCAGGGCTTCCTTCATGTGAGATATCTTGGGGGTCACCTCCTTGCAAGTCTGTGGGCCTGTGAGATGCTTTCATTCTACAACTTCATAGTTTTGTGGGGATATGGAGTCCTTTGCCTACCCTATGCTTTCAAGCTCACCAAACTGTGGTTTGCTTCCTCGATGGTTTAGGTATACATTTGTAACTCTACTACCTTTTCGATCTACTTTATTGAAGCACTCATCAATATTTAGGCTTGCTAAAGTGGAGGAAAAATGTATAGGAGCGAATTTGCACCTCTTATGCAAATTCCCCTTTTACACATCCTCACCTTAGAAAACCAAATCCAAAGGAAAAATTCCACATCAGTAAGTTTCCTTACTTCCACTTGGCATCTATCCTTTATGTTGGTGAGAGAATATTTGTTGGGGATGCCCACATGACACACATAGATCCGCACGACATGTATATGCTAGCAAAATGCACTTATGTGCCTGATGGATTCCTGCATCTAAAGTTGGCAGAGGCGTTACACTTTTGATTGGGGTCATTTTGTAAGGTCCCTCTTTGGACAACTAACCGAAAATGGCATATTCTTCCCTCTTCTCCTTCAAATTCATCCATTCTTCATTCAACTCATCTCTTTTTGCAACCTCTAAGCATTCAATCCATCCTTCTTTCACATTCTCAAGCACTTCCAACATTTTCAACACTCCACTACAGCAACAACACTTCGTCAACTCAACAAAGCAAGTGTGAAGCAAGCCATTGCAGTGTGGGCTTGAGGTTTTGTGAGACCTCCCTTCATCGCAGTTGAGGGTATGGTGATTGTTCAAGCTTTCTTTCTCCTCCATTGGCTAGTGAGTTCTTGGTGGAGGTGGTAACGTTTCACTCCTCTCCTTTGTGATTTGGTTTAGTTCTTTACTATTTTATAGTATTATTTTCATTCCTTCCTTCTTTATTTCTTTATCGTATATTTCTCTCTTGTTGCTATCTGGCTATCCGTGGAGGTGGACACACCAAAATGGGTGTCTGATTGAGGTAGACCCCTATACATACCCAATAATTTTCCCCTCTTTCTTATGTGTAGGAGAATGTGCTTTTGGAGCTAACTGGAAAAGTTGTATTTTTGTGAGATTATCTTTATTACTTTAGCTTGTATCTATCTGCTTTATCATTTTCATTTGTATTTTTCTTACCTTATTATTTTGTTTTTCCCATTGAAACCAACTAGCTAGTCTAATTAGTTAGTTTTTAAGTAGTTTGTATTGTGTTCACTATTTTATGACCGTACAAACACTAGCACACTCGAGAGATGCTAGCGCGCCATGCTGACGTGCCAGAACTACATTGTCATCCTCGAACAAAGAGTTATCTGAGGCACAGTACTAACTCTAAAAACTAGCTCGCCTAGCCCAAACTAAAGTCCAGATATGTAGAGTGATTGAGGCACCTTATAGTCCTCATCATTCTTGATCCCCATTCTCAAAACATCCCTTTAGAGTGAGGTAAGTTAGGGAAACCTTCTGCTCTCGGCTCTCCATGACCTAGGGCCTTGATGTGGTTGGTCCCCCTCTCTTACATCTTTGACATAGTTCAACTCTATATTCTACTGTTATTCCTTTCTTGGCATACTGTGGGGGAGACTCCACATTTTATTAAGGTGAACATTCTTATGTTGTGGTTTTGTTGGTAGTCTCTATGTTGGTGGTATGATGGGAAATAAATGTGTTCTTAGATCCAAAAGGTGTTTTCTTTGAGGTTTATTTGTTGGTTTGGAGAATTGTGTTCTAGTCTTGGCCAAGAACGTATGCAATACATTATGGAGACTAGTTATGCTTTATGGATGTTATCTGACTTGGAACAATGCACTACATGGACAAAATGTTTAATATGGTGTCAAAAAAAAGAATTTTGATTATTTTGTTTTCATCTAATTAGGCCAACCTAATTGATGAATAAGATATACTTGTATATATATAAGATGTTTTGAGGAATGAGATGAGTGGAGGTGAAGTGTGTGTGGAAGAAAGGTTTTAGCCTAAATGATTTATCAATTGTGGATTAGTGCAAATTTATTGAGCGATTGTTTTGTGAGGCAGTACTTATATTTTGAGCTTCATTGAAACTGAATCCTATAAATTGAAGGTGTATTCTATCAGTTCAATATTTTGGAAGTGAGCCACTATCTTTGTATCTTGGCAGATAGCCATCTTTTATATTCAGGCTATGATCCTTTCCAAGGACAGTGAGTCCTAGCAGTGAGCCTTATAATATTTTTTATCTAGATATAATATATTGTGAGTTAATCCTCACCGTGGTTTTTCCCTTTTTGGGTTTTCCACGTAAAAATATTGTTGTTCATGTGCATGGTTGCATTGATTTATTTTTATGTTCCCTCTTGCTGATTTAGTCAAAATTGTGATAATAATTAGATGGATTTCATTGTGGTTTATGGAATACTAATTCACCCCACTCTTAGTATTTCGGATGTTCAACATGATGTTGGTGTAATTAAATATTTAATTACACTTTATTAAGTTTACTTTGGTCCTAATTATGTTGTACCTTTAGGATTTTACATATTGCTTTATAAAAGCAAGTTATCTCATGTAATTCTTTATTCCCAATAATATTATTTGCACATCTTTATGCAAATTGCTCTTGCATCTTAGTTTTTTCTCCTTGTAGAAGGCTAATTTAGGTTTTGTAGGTGATCTTGGTTTTATGGAGTTTATTGAAACTCTAACAAATGATAATTTTTCATTTAAAGTGCATGGTCAACCATAACTTCTAGAATTGGTGTATAATCTAGTGGGTTATAAAGTCACAATTTACCAAGAGAAACAACACATTGAAATCACAAAAAATTATGAGCTACACATGTACATAATTAATAATCCATATCCAAACTATGGGTGAGAAAAAAGTTGGGTCCACATATAGGAGAAGTTTCAAGCTTGCAAAAAATCCCAACAAAAATGGGTACCTGTTTAGGCTCGAGATCTTGAACTTAAATTTTTAAAACGAGTACCCATTCTAGACCCTTTTTAAAATGGGTACCCATTTCTAATTACATAATATTTTAGAATAGGTACACATTTCATAAAATTGAAATTTGAAATCCATTCCTTTGCTTTTGTTTTAGGCTTGGAAACCCACCCTTAGCCTTAGACCTGCAAGTACAATGTCATGAAAACATCAAGAGATAAACTGACTTTGGTAATATGACTTAATTTTTTTTTCAAATTTTTCATGAAATTAAATCCCATTATAGATGACAATGTCTAGTTTTCAAATATGTAATTTTCTATGATTGAATTTTTTTCTATTTTTTAATTAGTTTATGAGGAAACTAGTCCATAAACTTGAAATGTTAGGTTTTCATATTTTTTAATAACTTCTTATTTTTTATTTTGTTGTAAAAAATTGTATGACATCAATCTATGTACAATTCTTTACACAATAATTTTTTTTTGAAAAATTTATTAGTTTAACTCAAATTATGGTGGTTGAATATGAGGCGTTTTCAAAAACAACAATTAGGTTCAATAAAATACTTAATAATTTTTTATTTTTTAAAAATTGTGATAAAATATCCTCATCAATCTTCAATATAATACACATATTTCCCCAAAAGAAATTAGAAAAATAATTTTATTTAGGTCAAATTATGGTGGTCGTACATGTGCATGGTATGGTCCAAAAAAAGTGACTTTTAAAAATGGTTTTTGTACATGCCTATTAAAAATTAATTTGCATCATCTTGGTATTAGAGTAAATTATCTATTTGAAAACTAGACTCAAAATACCATGTTTCATATTATTGGACATTTTAAAAATTTCATGTAAGTGATTCAAATTTTTAGTCCAATTGTGACAAATTTTGAAAATTAGAAGAAAAAAAAAAGTTCCACTTTTTGAACATTTTGTGGGCCCAAATTCTTGCACCTACCCATACAAAATTCCATGTGGAATAAAGAAGGGACTATTACAAAGATTGCATTGACTTAAAATAGTAAAATTTATTGAATCCTTATTACAAATGTGCTTGTAAATGTGACAAGAGGAAACCCTAGGCAAGACTACTATCATAATTCATCACATACAAGTACAACTAAAAGTTTACAAATGACCATGGGTAAACACACTATAGTGAGTCTCAAAATTGGGACATTAGATATTTTACTTTGGAGGGGGATGACAAGTTACAGATACCTTTGCTTGAAGGTTGTGCATAAAACACCTTCAAACAAAAGCATTATTTTATTGTTAAAAAATAGGTAAAAGGCAAAAAAATGATATTTTCAATCATTTTTCTTTCACATTGTATTTTAATTTAAAGGTGTTTTCACATTGATCCATTACTTTCAAGGAGCACAATAAGTTGAAGATGGGTCTCTAAGTGTAAAACAAACAAATTTGTGCCCCCATTATGCACGTGGCTTCATATGGAGGCCTACAAGTGCTATCCACATCTGCAAGTTGAAATTATAAATCATCAATTTGATCTTTTACAAGGTTTTTTTTAATATCAAATATGGATTTTGATTAATATTATGAATCTATTTACAATAATGTCTAATTTTGAGCCCTAAAATATCAAATTGAAACCCTAAATAGCTATTTTGAAACTATTAAGTGTTTAATTAAAATGCTAAGCAATTATTTTAACCCTAAAATGTCAAATTGAACCCCTAAACAACTATTTTAAAACCTTAAATTTTTAATTGAAACCCTAAACAATTATTTTTAACCCTAAAATGTCAAATTGAAACCCTAAATAGCTACTTTGAAACCCTACAGTGTTTAATTGAAACCATATACAACTATTTATACCCTCAAATGTCAAATTGAAAACCAAAATAGTTATTATAAACCCTAAAATGTTTTTTTGAAACCCTAGTTTCTAGATTATAAACCTTAGAATTTCTATTTCAAACTCTAATTTCTAAACTATACGCCCTAATTTTTAAAATATAAACCCTAATTTCTAATTTAGAAATATCTATTTGAAACCATAACTTCTATATTATAAATTCTAAGTTATAATTTAGAAATTTGCATTTGAAACCGTAATTTCTAGATTATAAACCCTAAAATCAAGACACCACTGGTAGAGGTTATTTACCTAATTTAAAGATAAATGTTTCAAAGAATCACCAAGAATAAACATTTATAAATTAGAAATTAGGATTTATAATTTATAAATTAGGGTTTAAAATAGACATTTTAGGGTTTATAATAGTTGTTTATGGTTTCAATTTGATATTTTGGATTTATAATTTATACACTAGGGTTTCAAATAGACATTTTCAAATTAGAAATTAGAGTTTATATTTAGAAATTATAATCTTTATTTTGTGTTGATTGAATGGGCTCTACTATTCCTTGTTTTAAATATAAGCCTTTTTCATTGTCCCTAATGATATTTAAGACAGTAAATCCTTTAGCATAATTATTAGTTAGTGTAGAAAATGATAAATCAAAAATCATGTCAAAAATAGTTTGGGAACCATGAGTAGAGACACCTTCATTGTCCATGTGCCATGCATGGAGTAATAGTAGAATGTCTATCAACTTTATTATAGTCTTACACGATTTCATGAAATCTAAGGATCCTTAATCATCCTCGAGATTAGCATGAGGTGTGAATGAGATGAATTTAATATCACTCTTCTTAACCATATAAGAAAGAAAATTATGACATATATATAGGAATAGTATCATTAGTTTTAACCATACATGTATCATGTGTAATAATGGTAGAAGCAACCTCATGATGGGTAACCATGAGTCTTCTTATCTCTCAACTTTATACCAATAATAATCAAAAGTAATTTTAATTTAAAAATATTTAATTTGAATTTATTGTCAACTTGAGATAGATTTTAATTTGAATGTCACCATATTTAACTATGACATTTATAATGGTCCATTCTCTTGAAAAAATAAGGGAGGTAACTTAGGAAATATGTAAAATAAATTTTAAATATTTTTTAGTTAATTATTTTGAATCTATAATGCTAACCTTAGAAGGAATTATATCAAATGCTACTTTTTTTTATAGATAAGTTTCTACGATGAGGTTAGTGCCCTTTCTATTAAGCCAAATAAAAAATAGTTACAAATCATCCTTTAAAAGGAGTGAGTACTACAATATGGCCATCTATGGATGATTATGGACTAGGTAGAGGTATCTCTTCTAAAACTTCAAATGCCCACTTAATTTTCTCTAGTGATATAACTTCACTTATTTTTCTAATGTAAAATTGAAGACATCCATATTGTCCCTTTCAATGCATTCTCAAAATAGGGTGATTTATATATTGTGTTTCTCACTACAATGTACTGAAACAATGTCAAAAATCCTTGTTACGCTTCCAATTTGAGGCTCCATATTGAAGGCATTGACAACATCCATTACATTTTCTTTAGATGATCCTTAATGAGACTATACACAATGATCTTACTCCATATCTTCTTCCTAAATACCATTGAGAAATTTCCCAAGAAGATACCAACAAATCTATTGTTGTGGATGTGCTTACCCATAAGGATGTTGTCGATCACCTTTTGGATGGAATTTTCTTCCTCGTCAATGTATATGATGAGTAATCATCTAAGTTTGGTGGAGAAGTTTTCTCCATTGCAAGGGCATTCAATTCTAGAGACATACGTCTCTTTGTTGTTTCGTGATGGGTGGTCTGAATTCCTTTTAAAACATTCATTGGTGATTTTGAAGGGGTGAAAAAATCTCAGCCAAATCTAGTTAATGGGATGTATCTTTGGATCAATGCATGTGATTTTGATTTTTTTCATCCCAATTATTCTTTTGTCATCTAATGGAAAGAGATCGATAGTGAGAGTATCAATGAAGATATAATCATGTTGTTATCTTTGTTTCACATGCTGATTTCTTTGAACAAGTCAAATTTAATGAGGACCAATGTATTATGTTCTTTGTTACAAACAATCAATGACTTTATTTATTCATATTTGAAAATTCACATCAAGATGTTGTCCCAGCTACAATGAGTATTTTTTGAAACCATCTCCCTAGTTTCCAATTCACATGCTTTTTTTAGGAAATACACTATTATATGAAATGGGGGAAAATGGGGGTGATGGATTTTGAATGGGGGTATTCACCTACACTTTCCTTCCTATTTTCATTGGGAAAAAGAGATCCCCTAGGGAAATATTGACTGTCAACCCTTAGTTGAGTCAACCTTGGTGGAGATCTTGTTGTTTTCCTTATGACTCGAGATGAGGTAAATCAACCTAAAATGCACTTTTGGGAGATGAATGAAAAATTCTAAATGAATTCAATGATGAAATTTAACACATGAAATCACTAAATTAAACCTTAATATGATAAAATCCAAAAATTAATTGCAAATTTGAGAAGGGCTTGATTTTATGCACCTGTGATAAAAAGCTTGTGATGAGTGTCCTCTTGGGATAGATTTTCCCTAGGGAGAATGATTCCTGCTATAGGGGTTGAAAATATTCTTTCATAGTCCTCTATTCCTTGGTCTGCACTCCTGATTCCTCCGGGTTTCATAGTAGAAAATTCAAAAAAAAATCTAAAAGTGAGTTTCCATGGCTTGACAACAATGTTGACAACTTTTGCAACTTTAACAACTTTTGCAATTTTGTACTTTTGATAGATCTTCAATCCTTATTCAACCTAAGATAAAAAAACTTGATTTGAAACCCTTGAAGGACTAAAAATTAGTAGATCTATCCAAGGTCTTGATATTGCATGAAATGGCTTTATTGATGATGTGATCTTGATTTGAAACTTGAAACCTACATCACAAGGTTAGCTCCAAAAACATGCATGATGTTTGAGATCTTGAATGATGCAAAAAAATCTTGAGAAATCTACTCTTGAACACCTTTTACAATAATCTTAGCTCTTGAATTTGATCTCTTGAAAATCTAGGTTGCTTCTCTAGTTTTAAATTGATAAAAGACCTTGCTTTTATAGACAATTTTCTATTTTCCTGAAAAATTAAACATTACAAGATGAAATTTGAATTTGAATAAAAAGGTCACCAAAAAAATATTAAAATTTTGAAATTAGCAACTAAAGGGGACCCATTCACCCTAAGGAAAATGGTTCTCGACCTAAATTTCCAAGACCTATTCTTTTCAGGGTGATAAAAATAATAATTACATTAATTAAATCATGATTCCCCTATCAAAAATTGCAATTAATTAGGCTTGTAGATGCAAAACAGGGCCAATTAGAGGCTTGACACTACATTTAGCCCCCACTTTAGTGAGAGGATGAGCCCTATGCTCAAGCTCACACTAAAGTAGTTAAACAAGCATCAAGAGAGGTCTAATTGTACAACTATTGGGGAGATAAGACAACAAAGGTCAAGGAGGACATGATAAATCCTCCAATATCTAAGATCTCACAACAACCCAACAAATTAAGGCACAAAGAGACACATTCCTATGTGAAATATGTAGCAACAAGACAAGATACACAAGCATAAAATATCAAAATTAATGAGAACAAAAAGAGGGGTGGATCAAGCTTCAACTATTTGTTCAACTGGTATGGATCAACCCTTAGTTGTTTGTCCAAAAATATTTACAAGTGGAAACCCGTTGTCCACTATGCAAACAAAATGCACTCACATGGGCTAGTGAAATATCTTTTCCACTAGGTGAGCCCCAAAAAGTGGCTAATGGGAAGTTGTTCCAAGTATAGGATCCCATTGTACTAACCATAGCAAAGTTTACCTCTTGATAACTTTGATAAGGCACCACAAAATGGTCACAAGGATAGAAAGCTATGTTATGGTAGGAACTCATGAAAAAGGATCCACTGGAAAGTAAGTTGTGTTATTCTTGGTGGTTGGAAAAACATAAAGGCTCCATTGGAAAGAAAGTCGTGTTATGCTTGGCAGCCTTGATACATGCAATATGATATTCAAGGGGTTTTTCTAAGTTCATGAAAGGTATCACCTTAGGGAATATCATGCCTAATGTCTCCAAGAGAGAACTAGTTGAGGATAAAAGATTCACAACTTAGGGAATGCAAGTTGTAGCATCACCACTAAGAGGAATGCCATATGCTTAGAAAGGTCACAATATTGAAGGAAATCAAACCCAATGACACCACCGAGAAGACACATCACATGAAGAAGACCACACTTTGAAGAAAACAATGAGTGGGGAGATGTATTCCCCAACTTTAAAGAAATTCCTAAACACCATGATGTGAGCAATTAATTTAAAGTAGAATACAATAAATTCCAATACATGAGAGCTTTATTTAGAAAGCCCTATGTAAAACATATATTTCTGAGTAGAGAAATGTCATGAAAGGAGGGTTACCCCCCATATGTAATCCTAAGATAACAAAAGGGATCCATGGATTTGGGGTCAGTGTTTGTTGTTGCTGTAGTGATATAATCGAGCTCAAAATCATCATCATTCCCCAAATAACTCATGAAAAAATGAGCACAAAGGAAGAATGACACATAGAGAGAGAGAGAACACAAATAATCTTTTGGGTCAACATGGAAGAGACCTGAATGTCTTGACACCTTGCATCATCCCAAAAAAAAAAATACAAGACAGATGGTTATGACATATAGAAGAATGTAGATAAAAATAGAAGAATGTCACAATGAATTTTCTTCCTTTGTATCATTGCACCAACAGAGTGAAAATGGTCATCCAAAGTAGGCTCACAAACATATAAAGCATGCCAAGCAACACTATATGAGGGATCACATTATGCACATGCAATCACAAAGAACACGAAAAGAAGATGAGTATGGCACATACAATTCAACCTATTGTAGGTCATTTGCATCCTAATCTTATTCATCATATGCAGAAGGTGGATAACTAGCCAAAGGGACAACAACAAGTGTTGTACTAGGAGAATCACTAGGTTCAAAATGTGGTGAGTCACTCTTTACAGGAGGACCATCATGGTTGTTATCATCTAAGCTCATGGAAGAGGAAAATAATAAATTCATCTCATTATGTACTTCCTCATCAATTTTAGCAATCTCATGATCATCCAAGTTAATTAAAACATGAGGCATAATGACAATGTCCATTGAAGTTTCTTGTTGTTTTTGTTGTTGTGGTGAAGGTGGAGGATCATCATGCTTTGTTTCAATTGTTGTTTGATATTGAATTTCTATTTTATTCTCTTCTTTTAATCTATGAGTGATAGCATGATATCTCCACCTACACTCTTTAGCATTTATGTTTCTTTTTATACAATTTTTGAGTTGTGATTGTGTAGGAGTGGGTTTATCAACCATATGTTTCTTTTCTTCCCACAAGGGACAAACAAAATGAACCATGAGATGTTGTTCAACCACTTTCTCTTTATCTTTATAAAATTGTTTAATATTAGGAGGCACAACGGGACTTATATTGTTATCTCATGGTATTTTATAGGAGATAGGCTTTGGATTTGTCATGGGTTGGTCTTGGTTACTTGGAAGTGCTTTTGGCTCAAGTATAGGTTCATATATGATAGGAGGCTCAATCATGGGTTGAGATATGTTGCTAAGGGATAATTTTGCTATGCACTTTTCCTTAAAATTTTGATAAGATTTGAAAAAGAAGTCTTCACAAGGCTTAATAGGTTCCATAGGTTTGGGCCAAAAGAAATCCAATGATAAATTCCCACGATAAGACACAGGATTGAAGCCACTATGGTGCACATTGAATATATCATTGACAAATGGAAAATTTAAGAATTTATGCACTACCGATGAGATGACATCCATGGAGCATAGCCATGCGTAACCAAGCTTCATACATAATTGGTTCAATGACGAGATGATTGAGAATGAGATTCATTTTTTTCAATCCAAATTTTAATGGGAGGGTGATCAAACCTATCGTAGGGCAAGCAAAACCATTATGTGTTTTGATCCATGCTTTCGATTGTTCATAAGATTCTTGATAGAGTTCATGCAAAAATAAGAATTCCTCGGTGATCACATTCTCTACACACAAAAGATCAATTAATATCCCATTAGTAGGTTTGTCATTGATTCTTCCAGTGATGTAAAGAGGACCATCAAGTGCACATCTAATGATGTCATTTTGTGAGAAAGAATTGTCAAGGGGCATTTTGGTTTGGCCCTAAATAGGTTGAACACCAATGAAGCCAACCACACATTATAAGTATACTTCATTTTAATTTATATTATCATTATTTGTTTCTTCAAGTTTTTCAACATTCATCACATCATTCTTGGCATCAATATCTTTCACAAAAGAGATGTTATGATTTGGCATGGGATTGGTAAAGATTTGCAAATTCTGGTTGGGTGGGGCCACAAACTTGTTTCCTTGATCATTAACACCACCAATTTGGATGTGATTAGAATCAATGAGGTCTTGCATAACATGTTTAAGATAATTACATTGTTTAAAAGGGAAAATTTGTTTTTTTGGGTGAATGGGGGTTTACCTTGGTCAAAACTTGTTTTGGTAATTAAACCTTGAAATGAAACAATGAAACATGAAATGAATGATGAATGAACACTTACTATGTTGCAACTCACCAAACCCTTGAATGAAAACCTTGAAGGAATGAAACTTAATACATCTATCCAAGGTCTTGATCTTGCATGAAATGGCTTGATTGATGATGTGATCTTGATGCTTGAATATTGACTTGAATGCTTGAAACCTACCTCAGAATGTTAGCTCCAAAAACATGCATGAATTCAAATAATTTTGACATGATGATCTTGATCTTGATTTCTAATATAGATGCTTGATAAATTTGCTCTTCAATGCTCTTGGCAATAATATTTTCTCATGTGAAAGTTGCCTTCTTTTTTTTCCTCTAATATTGAATTGATAAAATAACTATGTATTTATAGATGATTTTCTAATTTCCCAACAATTAAACATTACAAGCCAACATTTAAAATTTAAATTTGGGACCTTAAAAATGATGCCAAAAACATATTAAAAATTGGGTTCTAAAGCTTAAGGGTGACCCATTCACCCTTGGGCGAATGGGTCCTAGGCCCTAAGCCTAGAACATACACTTTCCAAGATGTTAAGTATAAGCATTAATTAATTGTGGGTTCTCCCTTCAGAGAATACAATTAATTAGGATTATAAATGTATAATTGAGTCAATTATAGGCTTAATTAAGTCCTATTAATTTAAGGGACCCAAACATAGTGTGAAAATATAAAGGTGTACATTTTTCTACAATACATTTAGCCCCCACTTTAATGAAAGTATGAACTTGCACTTAGACTCACACTAAAGTAGACAAATAAGCATCAAGAGGGGTCCAAGTGTACAAATGTTGATGGGATAGGATTACAAAGATCAAGGAGGTGGAAAGCCCCTAGGATCCAAGATCCCATGAAAAATCAACATAAGCACAAAGGGAAATAGATGAATGTGTGATATGAAGCAACGAGACAAGATACACAAACATATAATGTCAAAATTAATGCAAAGATGGAAGAAATATGGACTAGCAAGTTACATTATGCCACACCCATCAAATACACTCATAAGGAAGTAAAATCACTTATGAAACACATGGCTCCATAGGCAAGGAAGTTGTGTTATGCTCGGTGGCCATGAAAAATATGCTCATAAGAGCTAGTGAAACTCAGAGTCCACTAGGTGAGCCCCCAAGAAAGTGAGAAACACACACTAGGTTGGTATGCACCCACAAAAAGGTGGTTGATGGGAAATTCATGCTAGGTCTACTAGATCCCATTTATCAACCATACCAAAGTTATACCTCTTGATAACTTTGATAAGGCACCATAGAAATGGTCACAAGGCTAGCAAGTTGTGTTATGCTAGAAACTCATGAGAAAGGCTCCATTGGAAAGCAAGTTGTGTTATTCTTGTTGGCCTTGAAAAATGTTGTACATGTAATGAGATAGGATATTTAAAGGGGTTTTATTAGTTCATGAAAGGTCTCACCTTAAGGAACATTGTGCTTAATGTCTCCAAGAGAGGACTAGTCAAGGATAAAAGATTCAAAACTTAGGGAATGCAATCCATAGCATTACCACTAAGAGGAATGACATATGCCAAGAAAAGTCATGCTCTTGAAGGACATAAAACTCAATGACACCACCAATAAGACACATCACGTGAAGTAAGAAGAACATACTTTGAAACAAACAATGAGTGGGGATGTGTATGCCCCCACTTAAAATGTCAACATACTTTCTATGTTGGTATTTTGAGTAGAAAGATAGAAAGAGAGGATCCTCAGAAATAATGCACACCTCCAAAAACTAGTTATCCTTGCCTCCCAAACATAGAGACAAAGACAACCACCAAGAAATATCATGTTTTTTCCAAGAGAGATATGGTTGCACCTATTATTGTACCACTATAAATGGCTATGAGCAAGACACATAAAGCTACCAATGCCACATAGTGATGAGCAACATGATAGGATAAAAATAATTATCAATTAGAGGAAATAGGTGCATCAATACAAGGAAGAGCACCAAAATCCTTAAGATGTTGAATTTTATCACTCAAATCCTTACATTCATTAGTAGAGTGGCCATGAACTCTATGATATGCATAAAATGAATTTTTGTTGTAAAATTTATTTCATGTTCTCGGAGGGAGAGCTATCAAGCAAGCTTGGAGAAGCTTCAACAAGGTAATCTCTTGATCAATGGTAGAAGATGGGGTTTTATTTTGTGACAAAGATATTTCTTACTTAGTACAAGGTGTGATACATATACAAGACTCTTTAGATTATGAAATTTTTACTCTCCCGTAAAGGAGGGTGTAACATCTAATGAACCCCAATCATTACTAAGATGTGTTTGAAGATGTCCTATGAGTGTTTTGTGTGATGAAATTGATATTAAGTGAAGGTTTATTTGATGCTTTAGTTTCTTTCAAAGGAAAATAACCAAGAACACTAGTTGTTTCTTGTGTGTTAGGCTCTATAGGGACACATATACCTTGTTCTCTAGCACCACATTCTTTTCCATTATAGCCATGTTGTTTCAAAAGTTCATAACCTCTTCCATAAAGCTTTTTAATCTCTTTTGGATTTGGTGGTTTCTCATGATCACACTCATCATATGTGGATGTGTAATTGTTATTTTCCTCTTCTCTTCTAAAATTTGTGAACTCACATGCTTTTGATGACTCATCTTATGTTGATATTATGTCAACTTATTTCTCTTTTCTCGATTTGTGTGTAATATTATATTCTTCCATGAATATAGGTGTGAAATCAAATGAATCCCAATCATCATTCAATCTTTGTGACTTCTTCAATATTATTGTCTCTTTCTTCCTCTTGCACATGTTCTACTTTTGTAGTTAGTGTCAATGTTTTAAGAGGATTTTTCATTCTTTTTTCAATTTGTAAACAACTCTCAAGCTCATGATTGACTTTTATCATATAAAACTTGTTATAACTGTACTTCACTAGACAATGTAATGTGTAAGGTACCACATTCATTGCATGAATCCATGGTCTACCTAAGAGAATATTATATGAAAGATCATTGGGCATGACATGGATAGGAGTTTGTAACGTAACCTACCAACTTTAACAAGTAATATTCTCACACCAAGCGGTTGTTTTACCACATTTCCAAAACCATGGATAATGAAGAATTTGGTTGAATTTTAGTCTCGTCCACTCTAATTTTATCCAAAAGGTTTACACTAGTTGAACCATTATCAATGAGAATACACTTAATGCCACACTTGTTAATACTAGCCAACACCATCAAAGCATCATTTTGTTTTTGTGTTTCTAATGGAGGTAACTCATCTTGATGAAAGATAATGTCTAATTTGACCAAGTTCATACCTTGAATTAGGGCTTCTCCATCATTTGGTTGCACACTAGGAGGAATACAAACTTTATGTAAGGAATTTTGAAGCATTTAATGATAATTAGGTGATTCTTGAATCAAATCCCACAAGGATATCTTAGTAGGAGTGTTGCAAAGTTGTTCTACAAGATCATACTCCTTTCCACTATGCAAAGGAAACTGAGGAGCACTAGGAAATATAGGTTGAGGAAGTGGTAATTAAGTAGGTATGGTTTGTGGTTTCCTATTTTTCCTTTTTTTATATGTATGATCAATTGTATTATAACTCGGTTGCTACAAAACATTGCTACTAGTGAGTTTCCTTGTGAATTTTAAGATAGCTCCTAGAGGTTGTGGTTGGTGTAGTGGTGGTTGTATGATAAGAAGTGGCTTAGGAGATGACTTGGGAGGTCCTATAATTAAAGGACTCTTAGGAGGTCCAATGATTAGAGGACTCTTAGGAGGTCTAATAATCAAGGGAGATCTAATGTTTAGAACCTCAACAGACTTACCCTTATTTTGATGATCTTTTAACGAGGGGAAGTCTAATGTCACCTCATCATGTTCATCTAAGGAATCCATATTAATATTTTTTGAAATGTATCAATGCTATCATCCTCTTGCATTATGATATCCTCCCTAGTATGAGAGATTTTAGGAGATGAAAAAATTATATTTTCATGACATTCAATGGTTGGATCTTCTAAAATAACTTCATGAAAATTAGAGGAGATATCAATGGTTGGATTTTATTTCTTATCAATGATTGCATCCTCTTGTTCAATAATTTCTCCCCAAGTAAGAGAAGAGAAACAAATAGGATTCTCATGGCTCTCAATGATGGGTTCCTCAAACACCAAAATATCTTCTTCACAAATATGAGAGATATTAGGAGAAGAACAAACTTGATTGTCATGATTATCCAATATTATATTCTCTTTCACTAAGTCAGTCTCACAAAAAAGAGAGGGATCAATTAAAAACAAAAACAGAGGGGAAAGGACTTCATATTCATATGCTTGTAACAACAATTTCTTAGAGTATTCAACAAAATATGAAAATAGAACATGAAGTATAATAACAAGAGACTTTTGTAATGAAAACATGATGTAATAATTGTTCCATAGATTTGAAATGCAACATTTTTTTCTAATTTTAAATGTCTAAACTATATGAATTATTATACCTAATGCATAAAATAGAAATTCTCTAAGATTGCCAGACTGAAATAGTAGTTTACCAATGGATTTGGGAAGTGCAAAGGACCAAAAAAATGCCCCAAAAAGATGGTTTTAATAGGCCCTCAAGGAATCATTATCACAAGGGTGAATGGTTCCTTGTACAGGGTTTCTAAAAATGAAAAATGCAAATTCTGAGTTGTTATTTGTGCTTTTTGTTCTAGGTCAGAAATTGTTGTTTTTGTAGCAGATTTTTCTAGATTTTTCCAAATTTTTTGGTGGCTCACCAAAATGAAATGGGGGAAAATTTTGGGTGATGGATTTTGAATGGGGTATGCACCTACACTTTCCTTCCTAGTTTCATTAGGAAATAGAGATCCCCTAGGACAAGATTGACTTTCAACCCTTAGGCGAGTCAACCTTGGTGGAGATCTTACTATTTTCCTTATGACTTAGGGCGGGGTAAATCAACTTGAAATGCACTTTTGCGAGATGAATGAAAAATACTAAATGAATGCAATGATGCCATGTAACATATGAAATCACTAAGTTAAACCCTAATATGACATAATCTAGAGAGAAAGTGTAGATTTGAGAAGGGCTTGATTTTATGCACCTATGATAAAAAGCCTATGCTGAGTGTCCTCTTAGGATAGATTTTCCCTAGGTCGAACGGGTCCTACTATAGGGGTTGAAAAATTGCTTTCATAGTCCTATAGTCATTGTTCTACACTCCTAATTGATGAGGGCCACACCACCCAAAACCCACATAAATCACAACAACAAACACCAACATAGAAGATGCAAGATAGAAAAAAATAACCCAGTTTCAATTATTTTTAGATAATGAAATTACAGATTCAAAACTTACATGCTACAACCTCATGGGCTTGATTCATTACAACAAAATCAACTCGGAAAAGAAAATCTACTATTCAGAGCCACAATCTGCACTATCAGGGCCACCTTCTACAACCCCCACTTAACCCTTTTTATTTTCCCCAATAACCACCCTAGAATGTTCTAGAAAGTTCAAATTTCCCCTTTTGTTTTGGTGCCAAAAGTCCTACCGTTTTTTTGGCATAGGAATAAATTTTTATAAAATTCATTTTTTAGAGGACCAACTTCACTGGGCCATAACTTTTGATCCAGGTGTTTGATTTTCTATTATTGCATATCATTGGAAAGCTCTCAACGGGCTCTACAACACTCAAATCCACCATAGGTCAGTTCAGCCACTCTTTGAGCTATCTTGGGGCCTCCAAAGTTTTATATCTAAACTTGAAGCTACATTGGAGAAAATTCTTGGGACATAAACTTTAATTTCTCCCAAACCATGTAGGGTATTGAGGTGATTCTTTCACGACCAGTAATGTTTTTCAGCTTTTCTCCTTGGGGTAAATTTTCACGTCCATATGACCCCATTTTGGCCAATTTACTAAAAATAGTAAGTGCCCATTTTTTGCTATTTTTGACGCTTGATAGTCTTATACCCCATAAGTTCCATCATGGGACTCAAAAAAACTAAATAAAATAAAGATTTTTTTTTTTTTAGTGATGCAAGATTGCCCTACACTGCTGGATGCTCCTACACCACTATTTCCTCCAAGTTTCACTGTAAAAAAATTAGAAATAATTATGAAAATGAGCTTCCATGGTTTGACGACAATGTTGATAACTTTTGCAACTTTGACAACTTTTGTAATTTTGTAATTTTGATATATCTTCAATCCTTCTTCAACCTAAGATCAAACCCTTGATTTGAAACCTTTTAAGGACTGAAACTTAGTATATCTCTCCAAGGTCTTGATCTTGCATGAATTGGCTTGATTGATGATGTGATATTGATGCTTGAATCTTGATTTGAAACTTGAAACCTACATCACAATGTTAGCTCCAAAAACATGCAATGATGCTTGATAACTTTGACATGATGTTTAAGATCTTGAATGCTACAACAAATTCTTGAGAAATCTACTCTTGAAAACCTTTGACAAAAATCTTAGCTCTTGAATTTGATCTCTTGAAAATCTAGGTTGCTTCTCTAGTTTTGAATTGATAAAAGACCTTACTTTTATATACAATTTTCTAATTTCCTAAAAATTAAACATTACAAGCCGATACTTGAATTTGAACAAAAAGGCCACAAGAAACATATTAAAATTTTGAAATTAGCAACTAAAGAGGACCCATTCACCCTAGGGTGAATGATTCTTTACCTAAATTGCCAAGACCTATTCATTTCGGGGTGATAAGAATAATAATTGCATTAATTAAATCATGATTCCCCTTTCATAAATTACAATTAATTAGGATTGTAGATGCAAAAAAGGGCCAATTAGAGGCTTAATTAGGTCCAATCTATTAAGGGACCCAAACATAGTGTGAAAATGTAAAAGGCTACATTTTCTGACACTACATTATATTAGCCTCCCAATAGAAATGAAAAATGGATATGTTTCCCATGCTTTCTAAATTTTGGCAATATTGTTTCTACTATATTTCTTAATTTCTAGTTTGGCACTTTTTGACTATATATGAAATTAATGCATATTTGAGAGTCTCCTTCGATATCAATATTTCTTAGGTTCTCTTTTTTGCATAGTTGTAGTCCAATCAAAAGAGCCTTAAAATCAACTTCATTGTTTGTAATTTTTGTAATCTTTTTGGATATTGTCCAAATCAAATCACCTTTTTCATTCTTTATTACCATCCCTACTCCTGAATTACCTAGGTCACCCTTGGCATCCCCTTCAAAATCCATTTTTAATCATCCACATGGTGGGGGAACCATTTGATTTTAGATCTTTCTTTTGGGATAATGGTTCCAAAATTTTGAGGGATATGAAGGAAGCTCCATCTTTTCATTATTTCTTCATCCAAAGATTTGTAGGGCTATGGAGAAGAAGAAAATAATTTTGTCCTTACCACTTTGTATATTCCTTTTTCAATTTCTTTAATCATTGTTTTTATTGAAAATTTTATTGTTTCTTTCTTTCCATATCTCCCATATTAGTAAGGATGGGCTAGAGATCCATAATCCTTCCCAAGTTGATTATTGAAGCCTTGGCCAACCCATAAAGAGATGGTAAATGTCATTGTGAAGAGGTCCATTCCAATTGAGATAAATTCAAACCCATTCCAAACAACGATTGGAAAATGAACAATTGATTAGGAGGTGGTTGATTGATTCTTCATCCTTTTTGTACATTACACATCTTGATGAACCAATGATGCCTATTATTTTTAGAGGATCACTAGCTAGAATTCACTTATGAACAATAATCCAAGCGAAGGTACTTCCCTTTGGTAAAATCCATTTATTATAACAAAGTTTTATTAGCTATTATGGCTTGTTCCAAGGCCATTTGGATTTTATAACCCATCTTGATAGTATATAGCCCTCTCTTGGATCTAGTCCAAATTATCTTGTCATCTTTTTGGTTTAGAAACATATTCCTTCTTTTTAACCTACCACAATCTATTTCATGTGATCAACTAGGATTGGAACACCATATATTTCTACCCAATCCCACTTGTAGCCAATTGGAGACTATTTAAGATAATCTTTTATGAAATTGTCTTGTGTTAGTGTAATTAATATTTAATTGCACTTGCATAACTTTACTTAGGTAATTATTTAATTCCTAGGTTAATTATTGTCATCCTTATCTTGTTGAGCTATCTTGTTGCTCAAGATAAGATTAGGGTTATGCATATCTTTTATTTTATAAAGCAAATCATCTCATGTAATTATGAATTCCTGAATATTATTATTTTGCACATCTTTTGCAAAGCTTTGCTTTTTCTAATTTTCTCTTCTGTGGAAGGATTTTTTGGTTTGCATTTCAGATCTTGGTTTCTAACATGGTATCAGAGCCTCGATTTGCAGCCCCTTCTCAAATTTTTTGAGAAAATCATTGGAGAGTCATTCAGGATTCCATGAGGGTATCATGCCTTGAATTCATCTATGCAGCATCTTGGATTAGATCGAGTTTCACCATTGGATTCAGAGCACTGGAAAAAGTTAGGATTGACTTTTGTTTTGTAGATTTTGGTCATCATTTGCCAGATCTATGAGGGTTTCAAGCTCAGAGAATTTTTGCAAGCTCTGGGGGTAGCCAATTTTTCAGAGCAATTTGGGCACAAATAGAGGTCACCATCATGTTCGTAGCAGCCAATAACCCTAAAATTGCCCTTCATTTCATCGATTTTGGTGAAGTTGGTCTGGAAGGAAAAAATTTGCCTGAGGGGCTGTACGTCCTCCCAGCACGTAGTTCGAGGTTCAAATCTAAAAAAAAATTCAAAAAAATGTGTTTTGGGGATTCGTGCTAGCGCCTATAGTTAAAAACGCATCCTGCCACCACTGCGCCATCGAGCGACTTCCCATCCACCACCGCCACTGGTCTCCACCGCCAACACTCCACCGACCCTGCGTTGCCCCTGAGGGCTCCTCCAACACCTGCCCTGGTCACATGGAGGACTGGGGGCCCTTTGCCCTTGGCCGGCCCACAGTAGAAAGCTGGCGGTCCTATTGAAGACCAAGGGCTCGCACCCAACACCTGTCGGCAAAAGAATATTCCGACTGCCAAGAATATACTGACGACCGAAAACTTTTTCTGGCAGGGGGAATTTTTTTACCCTGACAGCCTCCAGACTGTCAAATTTAAGCTCATGAAGTGCTATTGTCAGCATGATGTCAACGTACGACCAACCCTCTTTGCCCCCTCCTAACCTTAGTTTTCCTTCAAGGAGCAGTTTTTTTCTTTTTGGCGTAACTTGGGTATACGGTATCAAAATCGGGAAAACAAGATATTGTCAGAAACCTGGTTCTGAGCACTTTCTTATGGTGTAGTTTATTTTTTAGTATTTTTCTATTTACCTACATTTATTTCTATTTGAAGTCAGATGTTCATTTATGGCTTCCGAGCTCATAACTTTTTTCCACGATCTCCAATTTTCGTCTTCTTTGCGGCATTGGAAAGGTTTTGAGGAGCTCTATTTTTCTACCCATGCACCTTTTTTTTTATCTATCCCAAGTTTATCATTATTCCAGATTTTTCCTGATGGGTGTTTTGGAGATTACTTGGATGTTTTGGCAGTTGGAAAGGTGAAACTTGAATATTTGCACTTCATTTCAGTACCACATCATCTTATTTTTTCTTTATGCATGTTTAGCATTCTCTCCTTTTACAATCATTGGCTTATTGTAATAAATGAACTGAGATAAAGTTCCATCAGGGGGGTTTCTTGCATAATAATCTGATTAGAGTGTGCATGCACTTTGATCTCCATTTTCATCTTGATTTGTTGACAACTCGCATGGGTTATCTAGTTTCATAGTTTCTTTTGGCCACATCTTGTCTTAGCTTGACACATATTAGATTCACATCGGTTCACACTTTAGATTGAGAGTTTATGTTTCTTGATCTGCATTGGTTCAAATCCTTCTCAATTTGAGGGCCATGTTTTTATGGTTAATCTTCTAGAGTCTTTATGGTAATTTTTCCCATGGAAGAGTTTTAGTCATAGTTTGGCATCAACATCAAGATACACCATTTCCAGATTATGTCATCATTTCATCTACTGTTGCTTCATAGATTCCAGGTGTAGACATCCAAATTTGGACAATTAATTTATCCAAATTTATCACTTTTCTTTCATTTAAAGAACCTCTTATCCAAGTTAATTAAGTAATATTACTATTATTTAATTAATATCCTTAATTCTACAAAATCCCTAAGGTATTTAATTAATAATGAAATATCATTAATACCTTACCCTCCTTAATCCTCTTTTCATCAAATGAATTAAATAAATATTACATTTATTTAATTCCTCACATGTCATTTTCATCTAATCCTAATCCATCTCCTAATCTCTTCATTAAGAATGTGCACATGCCTAATCCTTGATTAGGATGTGTCACATCCTCCAACTTTTGCAAGTTGGTTTCTAATCCTCATTAACCC
>VDFB02000002.1:16679937-16796020 GCA_007258455.2 Sequoia sempervirens | reverse complement strand
TCCTATCCATCCAAACAATCCCTCCCATCCCCCATCCCTATATCTCTATCCATTCTTTCATCTTTATCCTCATCCCATCTCACAATCCCTTGTCATTGGTATCTAGCTATAGGCCTCCCTCCATGCAACCCAATGCCATTTATCTAATCGTCATCACTCCTGCTTCTCTTGCACATCTTTCCAATCCCCTATCACTTTTCATCACTCATCTATCTATCATATCATCCTCCCAAGTCATTTTAATGATTTGGATAACTATCCCATCCCTGAGCTTTATGTGATCATCATCATCCTATCCAATCCAACCAGCCTATCCTATCTCATCATATCAGTCCCATCTTTTTATCCACTCATCCTATCATCATCCTCCACTCATCTTGTCATCCTCCTTTATCCATCATTTATCTTTGGTCTTTTGTCAAACTACGTTGCCCTACGCTTTCACGTAGGCAAGGTCAATCACTTGATCTACCCCCGAGGCTCCTCTATCATCTAGCATCAGTCTTTCTACTTTTTCTATCTCTCTTTTATTGTCTATCATCAATCGCCATTGTCCACTTTGCTTCTTTTTTCCATCCTATCTTTATCATCCATCAAAGTCTTCATCTTGGATAGTCATTAGCCTTTTATCGAACTACGAGGGCTCTGCTCTTTCACGTAGGCAAGGCTAATCTTTGATCAACCCTTGATCCCCTAGGTCCTTAGAGTGTGATAGTCTCGTTTCATGACTCTTGTGTCATGTGGTCAAGCTATGCCCTTATCTAGCTGGTTCTTAACAAACAAGATCCAATTGGTTTCGAATATCTTGCATCATATCAATGTTTTAGCTTAGTATCCATCATCGGTCTCGATAGGATGCATCCTTCCTAACAGACCTCATCAATCCCACCCATCCCCTTGATCCTATGGCAAAGGACATTTTCAATTGATTGCAATCTTTTGATACTTTTGGCTTTTGTTTATCATTTGAGCTCGCTATCATCACTTGTCAAGGCCGCCATGAATCATCATATCATGGTGTGCTTTGACTGGTACACATAGGGGCATATCTTGATATTTTGTTTGATTGTGTCTTCTTGGTTGTCCCACGTAGTACCCACCAAGATCCTTGTGGTCTTGTGTTACACTAGGGCATCCTTTTGTGCTTGTGGTTATCTCAATGCCTGGCCCGACCAAGGTCTTCGTGACTTTAGGGTGTTGGGATAGCCTTCTTGTCTGTTGTGTTTGTTTCATGCATTAGACACTAATACACCTTGGTTCCACATACCCTAGCACTTTTTGTCTTATGCTATAGCAAAAATAAGTGCTCCAAAGATGGAAAATTGCATTAGGATTTTCATTTCATTTCTATCATCTTGCATGCACCCCCATCCTCTCATCTATCAAAATCCCCCCATCCATTCCTCCTTCATCCTCATCTCACATCTCTATCCAATCCCCATCCATTCAATCTAGCACCAATCATCTAATCCTATCCTTGGTCTTGTCCCCAATCTTGTTACAAGCCTTGATTCAATCATCCTCATCATAATCATCATCCAGATGTATTCTTCCATATCCCTTCAATGTTGTTTTGGGATGTATCCTTCCCTCGTCAACAACACTTTCATCATCATCATTGGGAGATATTCTTCCCTATCCTTTAGTGGTGTTTTGGGATGTATCCTTCCCTATCCTCATGTTGTTTTGGGATCTCTCATTCCCTTATTGACAACACTCCATCCATCATCAACCCCTTTTGACTTGTACCTTGACTGGGGCAACATTATCTTTGTCCTTGCATCCATTTTTGATTCCCAACCTTCTGTCTCCTTTTCATCCTTTCATATCCATCCCTTTGCATCCTCAACCTCATCTCCCATTTCATCATCTCATCCATTTAAAGACCACATCCGTGTTCTCTTGAACCCGCATGTCCTCTCGAGGGGGTGTCCTCAATCCCTAATCTTCATCTTCACCCCCATCTTTTTTTTTTCCCTTCCTAGTCACTCCTTTGAATGACTGACACGTCTTTTCCAATCTAACCATCTCCTTCTGGGTTCTATGTTTTAATATTCTTTGAAATGATGCTACTTCATAAAACCATCTCAAAGAGGGGAAAAATGTAGACATCCAAATTTGGACAATTAATTTATCCAAATTTATCACTTTTCTTTCATCTAAACAACCTTTTATCCAAGTTAATTAAGTAATATTACTATTATTTAATTAATATCCTTAATTCTACAAAATCCCTAAGGTATTTAATTAATAATGAAATATCATTAATACCTTACCCTCCTTAATCCTCTTTTCATCAAATGAATTAAATAAATATTACATTTATTTAATTCCTCACATGTCATTTTCATCTAATCCTAATCCATCTCCTAATCTCTTCATTAAGAATGTGCACATGCCTAATCCTTGATTAGGATGTGTCACATCCTCCAACTTTTGTAAGTTAGCTTCTAATCCTCATTAACCCCTAATTATCTTCTAATTACTGATTAGTTAAGCCTAATTAGTACCTTGGTCAACTCTCCCCATCCCCCAAGGAATTTTTAATTCCTTTTTATTCATCCAAAGCTCCTCTCTTCCCAATGTGAATTTTTAATTCACTTTTATTCCTCCTAGAATCCCCTTTTCCCATGCATCTTCTAGAATCTTTAACTTGTCACATCAAGTCACATGTGACAAACTCCCACCTTTTTGGAGACCCTCTCTTATCCACTAGATTCTCCCAAAAATATAAATTTTTAATTCACATTTATTCCTCTAAGGAATCTTCTCATCTCCCAATGTACTTCCAAGGTACATGTCCTTCCTCCACATCATGTACTCTCCTTCCACATCACCTACACATCATCTCACCCTTAGCCATCTCACAATCCACATGTCAAGATGTGAGGGCTTGTGAGTCCTCAACTCACCTTAGCCCTTCATTTTGACCTTGTTGGATAAATCTCAACCATTGAATTCTCTAGAGAATTCAAGTTTATCTATAAATACCCCGAATTTAGAGAACACTTAGTCATTTTGCAACTAAATGTTGCCATTTTGTGCACTCATCTAGCCATCAATTTCATCCATTTGCATCTACATTCAAGCATATAGTTAAATCTTGAATTTAGTCATTTTAAGAACCATCAAGGAGCATAGAAACCAAATCAAAATCAAGGGCCAACCAAGGAGTTTCAGCTGCAAAAGGGAGGTATATCTATTTAGCATCATTTTACACTTTTCCTCTTTGTATTTACAAATTTCTTAGGCTAATCTTGATGTGTTTCTTTATGTTTTTTCATTGCATTTTAGTTGCTTAGAATAGGTTAAACATTTAGATATCACATTTCTAGCATGCCTAGTGGGACCCACAAGTGGGTTCTTATATTTCACATTTGTTGTTGTTTAGCTTTTTGCATGATTACGTCACAAAAGGGCGATTGTGCCCTCCTGGTGAATGCAGAAGGGCGATTGCACCCCCTGGGTGACCGCAAAAGGGCGACTGTGCTCTCTATTTTTCTACAAAAGTGCGACTACGCCCCCTTGGGCTGAACTCTATATTAACATTTTCTGCAGAAGGGCAACTATGCCCCCTTGGGATGAACTCTATATTAATATTTTCTGCAGAAGGGCGACTACGCCCCCTTGGTTAAACTTTTTGTACTAATGTTTTCTTTAGAAGGGCGACTACACCCCCTTGGCTAAACTTTTTGTACTAATAGTTTCTACAGAAGGGTGACTACGCCCCTCATAAAAAAAATTTGTGCTAACACTTTACCACAGAAGGGCAACTGTGCCCCCTGATTTATTACAGAAGGGCGACTGTGCCCCTGATTTACTGCAGAAGGGCGACTGCACCCCCTGATTTACTGTAGAAGGGCGACTGAGTCCCCTGATTTACTGCAGAAGGGTGACTGCGCCCCCTGATTTACTGTAGATGGGTGACTGCGCCCTCTTGTCACCACAAAGCAACACATTTTGAAAGGTAAAACTGTCATTTTAGCTTCAGTTTTTGTTGTTTTCAGGTACTAACCCCCTAACACTATTTCTTGCAAGGATATTGGTGTTTTTGCAAACTTTTTGCAACATATTCTTTTGAAATTGATGAAAAAAGTGGGATAAAACAATTAACATTTTCTTGAGGGGCTATCCATTTGCTCAGATTTTTAAAGCCATCCTTGCTCTTTTCGTTAATATGAAAATATATAGTTTAATTAGGGGAAGTAATATTCATTGCTTGTTGTGTTTATCTTTTTGTGTTACCCAAAGGAAGCATTAGTTTGTTGTCACTTTCCCTTTGCACTTCATGTGAGCCTGGGGAATAGTTGGAGGTGATTAGTGCTTTCTTTATAGTGGGACCTGCTTGAGAATTTCATCACCCCAAGGGACGATTCCAACCACGTGTACCGGCAGGGTATATAAAGGGGGGAGAGTGAAAGTTGTACCCCAATCCAGTCGCATCGTAATTGGTGGAGCGTCGAAGCTAAGGTGATACCTAGATAGATGTGAAGAGTTGGCCTGAGCCCTTTAGTATCTTGCTGGGGTTCCCGACTCACACTTGTGACAGGCTGGTGTTCATAGTTGTGCCATCCCACTAGTAAATGTAAGGCCTTGAAGGATAAAATACAACTTCATGATTTAGGTGCCATCTCTCATTTATTTTCTTATACACTTGCCTCTTTTTCAAATGACAAGTGATATTGAGGTCTACCTCTATCCTTTATGTTCTAAGTATCTTGCATGGTTATCCTCCCCTATGTGTTGGGGGTAGTGAAATTTTTATGGAGATGTGCATCCTTCTTAAGGAACCTCTCTCTTCTCTCTATATTTCAAATGAAGCATCCCTCTAGTGGACCCCTTTTTCTTCTGAAGGGTTCTCAAGGGACCCCCTTTGAATTTTTTTTTCTCAAATGAATTATATAGTGTCTAGCTTGGGGGCAGCCCGACTAGACCTACTTCATATCTTTGCATCTAGCTTGGGGGAAACCTGACTAGACCCTTCTTTTATGTGGCTTTCTTGCAACACAACTTGCAGTAGCCACATGATTCTTTGATTAGTCTTGCTTTGTAGGATCGATAACGTATAGAGCTCCTTTGTATCAAGCTTGCCTAACATGTTTAGTCTGTGGATTAGCATGTTGCTTTGCAGGTGTGCTTGTGAAGCCGATTTCCAGTCTGACTCTGCGGAGTCCCCTTTCACTGGGTTTCCCTCATGTGAGAGATCTTGGGGGATGCCTCCTTGCAGGTCTGCAGGCTTGTAAGGTGCTTACTTTATTGGGTTGGATAGGAGAAGTAAAGATGATTTGTAGTCTAATGGCATGAAGAAAACTTTCTTGTGGAAGAGGTAAACTAATGGAATGAAGTTTCAGGTTGATGCAAACAAGAGTGAGAGTGAAAAGCCTATGGAAAGGAAAGAAACGAGTGATGGGATATTAATTGGGATGGTTATGTATCTTGTAGCAACGGGAAAAGGAGTGAGTATGAAGTTAGAATTTGTTAGTACAAAGATTGGTGATATAGTGAATGAGAGGACAACAACTTATAAAGTTGATTGGATAGTGAGAAGTACAGTTGCAAGTTTGACAGAGTTTGCAAGGGGTAAAGGTACTGTTGATAGAGGTAAAAATGCAGATAAATAGAGCATTGAGTAGGGAATTATGCATGAAGGATAGAGAGAAGTAAAGCCAGTAGATCAAAGCTTGTGTACATGTGTAAGGAATACTATGACATTAGTAATTGATGAAGAAAAAGGTAAAGGACACCCCATAGTACATTGTGTACAGTTGAAGTCAAATTCAAAATGAAGATAAGTGCAAGGAAGACAAGGATGGTGAGAATAAAGGAAAAAGTGAACCAGTTAAAGGCCAACATGAAGGTCTAAGAAAAGGGAAGAACAATGGAGGAAATAATACAACAAACTTTCCAAGGGACTTGAAAATTTTTTATGTTGGGTTGTATGGTGCAGGGGCACCATTAAATAATTTCAGTCAAGCAAGGTTGATCATAAGTAGGTTTTAGGATTTTTAAGAAAATGCATTAAATAAGGTCAATAAGACAATTCTCAATTGTTTCTAGTCATGTTTGATTCATATTAGGTGTCAAGGATTCAATGATGTTGATATTGCAAAATTTACAAAATTGTTGCAAAATGTTATCAATCAACAAAAGTTGCACATTGCAAGATTTTTGGGAATCTTTTGGTCAAAGGTTGTTAAGGGTAGTAAATATTTTTTTAAAGATAATTTTAGTGGTAGATGAGTATTTTTAGGAGAAATAAGGTCAATTTCAGTCCATGCAAAGTGGTGGTAGGTCAATTCTATCAGTCTTTTCAATATTGCTAAAAATAGTTGCATATTGACAAAATTGCATGTCATAGGTAAGTAAATGCTTTTTCAAACAAATCAAAGCTTGTAATTGATGGATAAAATGTTTAAGAATCTTGAAAAGGCTTGAGAAAGAAGGATTGAAGTGGTATTGAAGTTTTAAAATCAATAAAAAAAATGTTTGACCAAAAAATCACTATATTTATTGTGTTTTCAGAATTTTACTAGCATTATACAACCCGTACAGTCATTGTGTTGCTTTGAAATATTTTTTAATTTGTGTTGGAATTTTCTAACTCCCATTTGAAACAATTTTGGGAGACTTTCATCAAAATTTGTGGGAGAAATTGCTGATTTTATGTAGCAGCCTGATATAGGACAACAAGGTCATTGTTTTGAAGTTTTTATAATGATTTAAACATACCATCTTCTATACCAAGTTGTGACTTAGTGGAATGTATTCATAGGTGTTATATTAGATGTATTTTATGGTTTAGGATGACTGGGAGAAAAGTTACTTGAAATGGTGTGATGCCCTTGGTTGTACATGGTAATTCTTCATGTGGAAAAAGGGAACTAAAGAGGGGTTTTGTTAAAATGTTGATGGACCATTCAAAGTGATGATAGATTGATTTTGTACAAGGTTAGTATGATGTGCTAGAGCCATTTATTGAGTCAATTTAGATGGGAAGAGTGGAGATTGAATAAACCCTTGAATTTTGCAAGAAACGTGAGGGTTTCTTGGTGTAGCATCATAGATGACATGGAATGGTCAAATGATTATATATTTGGTTGTTTTGGAACACAAATAGAGACTTTTTGATGAGTTTGAGTGAAAATGTGGTGATTATAAGGTAGCTCCTTTGTAAAAGAGGGCTATTTGAGTAGCCCAAAACAGACGTAGGTTATTGAAAGTCTAATTTTTTCTTAAGAAACCTTATTAGATATTTTAGTATGTTGTGTCAAGGGATGAAGAGAGTCTCAATGAAGTTTGAAAGATCTCTATATGACCTACTCCTTAAGATATTGTGAAAATTTGGGTTTTGAGGCTACTAGCCTAATAGGTGTATGTTTGAGACAAGTTGGTGAATTAGAGTTATAAAGGTTGTTTTCCTTGATCAAGTTTGATCTTTTGTGAGTCATCACACCCTACTTACATCACAAGGTTATCTCCGTAATTCCCCAAAACATAGCTCTATTGTCGGTCAGGCATCTATAGCCCCAGTAGACTTATTTGGATGGCCTAATGAGTTGATATCCCTTTTTTTTTAAGATATGGAAATGATAGCTCATTTTTTACTTTTGATATTGCAATAACAACTCTTTTATCAACTTGCAAACATTGAAGCCTGCTATTAGATTGGGAATTACAGTGGTAACAAAGGTAATCTTTTGATTTTTCAATTAATGCAAACAACTGTTATCCCAAATTTTAGTAGAATGATTTTAAATGTATTTGTTTGTAGCTCAACATCAACTGAATGATTAATGTTAATTAGAGTATATAAAATTGAATAATTCTCAAACAATTTATAAATAGAAAACTACTTATGGTCAGAATATAGATTAAAGTTAAGGAGTTGACATTCTATTGACTTGTAGACCTTGAAAGGTTTCCAATTAATTTAAAGTCAAATGACAAAACACCCGAAAAAAATGAAAAAAAACAAAAAGAAAACAAAAAAACAAGCAAAACCATCTATGAAAAAAAAGAAAAACTATGTACAAAAACTATTTACAAAACTATTTACTTATGACTAGAAATAATGCTTTAAGAACTTCCCATTCACAAGCAATGAGATATATTCACCAATCAAAGACTTTAATCTATAAGTACTATCACCTAAGATTTCAAAAATTTTGTATGGGCCTATCCATAATTTGTCAAACTTACCATGTTCACCTTTATGTTCATGAGCTTTGTTCCAATACAGGACCAAATCAAATATTTTGAAAGTCTTTAATATAGCTCTCTTATCAAACCATCTTTTCACTACAGATTGATGTTTAGCAAAATGATCTATAGCTTGAGTACATTTCTCATCTAAATGCATCAATTACAACAATCTGGCTTCTGTTTGATCATCTAATCCAGTATATTCTTGTGCAAATTGCCAAGTATGGATTTTTAAGCTTATTGGTTGTATAGGATCTACCCCATAGAATAAATGATAAAGAGAATTCCCTAATGCAGCTTTCATCCTATTACGATCTACCCAAAGGGTGAATTTTAATAAAGAATTTCATTCCCTAGGGTTCTTTTCAATCAATTTTCTAATTATATCCAACAAATTTTTATTTGATTATTTAGCTAATTTGTTTCCCTGTGGATAATAATTAGATGAAAATTTTAGTGTTATGCCATATTCAAATGCCCAATTAGAAAACTTCAATGAAGCAAAAGTAGAGCCATTATCACATACCAATGCTTACGACATTCCAAACCTGGTGATAATGTTTTCTTCCAATAATTTGATGACCACATCTGTAGTGCATTGCTTACTAGGGCATGTCTCTATCCATTTGATACAAGAGTCTGTAGTAGTCAATATAAATTTGTGACCAGTGGAAGATGGAGGATTGATAGTTTCAATAAATTATAATCCCCATTGTGAAAAGGGACCCATCTCCATCACTGGCTATAGCAGTTGAGCATTGAATCTTCCTTTATTTGATGTTGTTTGACATGTATAATAATGTTTTATATGTTCATAAGTATCTTTAAAATTCATGGGCTAGTAGTATCCCACTCTTAAAATGAGGTGTGTAGTAGCTAGAGGTGCTCCATGAGTTGTTCCAAATTTATCATGTAGTTCCTGCAACACTTTATCAACTTATGTTCTATTTAAACATCTTAAATAGATTCCTTCATGATTTATTTTGAACAGAGCTCCTCCCTTAATCATGTAACTTTGTGATTTTATATTGAGGGCTCTCCTTTCATTCCTTTGCATATGGTCGGGGCAAGTATGACTGACCAAATAATGTCAAATATTTGAATACCAATCTTCTTGATCCTTTTCATCCAATGTGTATTGTTGGCTTGAGATTTGTGGATCTATTTCCGCAATAGATTTGACCAAAGATTGTCCTTGGACCAACCTCATGAGTATGATGTCTAAATAATATTCTTGTAAAATGGTGACCCATTTAGCTCTCTTTTCTCTGAGCACACTCTATGTTAGCAACATTTTGACAGCCAAATTTGGGACAATGGCTTTAACTATAATTCTAAGGATGTAATGTCTGAACTTGCGTACAACTTTGACCAAAGAAAAGGCTTGTTTCTCAACATTTGTGTAGCTCAATTTTTCTTCCTTGATTGGAGTGCTCATAAAAGCAATTGGTTTTTCTTCTTTATTTTTGCCTTTCTATGTTAATACTATTGCATAAGTGTGACCAGAAGCAAATGAGTAAATATAAAAGGGTTTAACATAATCTGGGCTTACCAATACCGCTACTTTTATGATTGCAATCTTTATAGTCTCAAAGGAAATCTTAGCTCCATTCGTCCACTCTATTTTGGCATCTTTCTTTAACATAACATTGAGTGGATTCACTATTTCAATGAATCCTGTAATAAATTTTTGAACAAAATTGATCTTAACAAAATATGACTTCAATTATTTTCTACTTCCTAGGGGTTGTAACTTGATTAATCCATTCAATCTGTCTGGATTGATTAAAACACCATGTTTAGAAATGATATGTCCTAGTAACTTTCCTTTAGTCACCCCAAAAATACACTTTTTAGGATTTAATGAAACTCCATAAGTTTCACACTTTTGTAGTATTGCTTTGAGATCTCGAATATGATCTCTTCTATCTTTAGAAAATACTGTAAGGTTGTCCATGTAAATAATGATACATTTTTCTATCAATTATTGAAAAGCACAGTCCATGGCTCTCTAGAATGTAGCTCCAACATTTATCAATCCAAACAACATCCTTCTATAAGCAAAAGTTCCCCACTTCGTGGTGAAATTTGTTTTCATCCGATCTTCCCTCACTACTATTACTTGGTTATATCAAGAAAATCTATCCAAAAATAACATCATTTGTGAATCATTAACTATCTCTAACACTTCTTCAAGTGAGGGTAGTGTATAATTGTCTTTTTCAGATGCCTTGTTGAGATTTCAAAAATCTACACACAATCATATATCTCCATTATTTTTCCTTACAGGGACTAAATTTTCCACCCAAGTAGAATGTCTGATTGGAAAAATTATCTTGGCTGACAACAGTTTTTGAATTTCCTTTTGAATTAAAGGGTCTAAGAGTGCATTTACTATATGTTGTTTCTATCAGAAAGGTTTCACATCAGGCTTCAATGGTATAGTATGTGTAATGATGGAAGTGTCATATGTCTTCAATTCTTCATATGTCCATGCTATGAATTTCTAGTAATCTTTAAGTTATTGAGCAATGTTTTTCTTTTCTTCTTCTTTAGTACAAACCTTTCTTATGAACTTACATTCTTAGGATCTTCTTCAGTATGCAAATTGTATAACTCATATAGTCCTCCATCAATTTGAGGTAAATCTTGATGTCTAACTATCTGGTCAATATCGAACAATCGTTCTAACTCAATTATTCCTTATGGAATATTATTATCTCTAGCTTGAATCAATTCTTCATCCTAAACTTCACCATCAGGGCGATCTATCTCTTCAATTATTTGTGCTTCAAAAATACCGGAATTAGTAATGAATTCCAATATATTCTAATAATCTTCAAATAGTTGCATGTTAGTGACATTATTAGGAACCGAAGGTAATTGTACCAGTTCAACTGTGAATCTTTTCAGATCTGAAGTCTCTAAAGGTTCTAGAGTACTAGCAACAATAGCTAGAGCATTAGCTCTCTAATTAAATCTTCTAGTAATATGAGTAATATTGAATGCATAAAAATCTTCAATTAAATCCCATACTCTATGTCGATAATTGGATAATCTTTTGTAGTGGAAAATATACTTCTTTTGGACTTGTTTAACTACCAATTATGAATCATCAAACACTTTAAGGATTCTAGCTTTCTTGTTCTTATTTTGATCCATCAAATTTAAGAATCCAAGATTTATCATTTGTAGCCAATATTTTACTATTTTTTGATATCATTGTATAAATACTTTCAGTTTGTATGTTTTGATCTTCATTTCTACACATTTTCAATTTAGTTCTTTCGATGTTATCATGTTCTGGACAATATTGATTCTCAATTTTGTGAATTATCTCCAAGCACATCATACAACTATTTTCAGAATGTGTAGCATTATGCAACCTGCACCAATCCTGCAACAACAAACCTTTTAGTGAAATTTTACTTTTACTAATTTCTTGATCTTTTGCAATAATATTTTTCTAAAACTTATCATAAGGATTATTCTCTTCTTCAGAAGAATCACAATTTGATTCAATTAAAACATATGTTCCAGGAGTTAGTTCATTAGATTTATTAGCATTACAAGTGAAAACTTCCTCAATTTTAACTCGTGAACTTTGTATTTTGTAAACTCTTGGTTCTACATCGATATATAAAACTTCATTTTTCTGATTATAATCTGTGATCATGTATTTCATGCATGGTTCTCTTTCAATCTGAATTTTATTAGGAAATCCTTTCCATGGTAACCACATGTGTGAGAAATTGGTAGCCATGTATCTATTCAATGTTTTAGACCAATCTCTACTTAGAAGCATTCCATAGGTATTATGTATCTCCACGACTTGAATGTCAATATAATATTGTATTATGTGATCATAAGCCAATTGCATGTGAATATTAGTCAACTCTCCTACTACATTTACCTTTGTCTTGTCAAGTTGAGTGAACTTTTTTAAAGAATTTGTAGGGGTTAATCCTAATGTCTAACATTTGGATAATGAGATCACATTAGTAGACGCTCCAAAGTCTACTAAGCAGTTATGAGATTTCTTACTGAATATTCTCAAAGTGAGAAAAAATGGTGGGGACTCTAATTTTCCTTTGTAAAAGGCTACTTGCATGTCTACTATGGGAATGGTGTTCTTATATTTTTCTTTAGCCTGACTATCTTTCACTTGAATTTCTTTGAATTTTCTTTCTTTGGGAAAATATTCTAAAGTGTTTAAGAAAGCTTTCTTGATCATAGGTGTCTTAAGCAATTCTAATAGAGAAAGGGTAATCTTTATCTTCTTAATTTCTTCCACTAAATAATTAGTCACATTGTTTTGGTTATCAGAGTCTATCTTTTCACTTTTTGAAACATTTGATGAATTGTAGTAAGAGGCCACCTTTGTAACCCATGATTATTACTTGATTTGTCATCAGGTGGAGTATTCATCACATTATTAGGTGGGATGGTGATGAGGGCGCAGCCCGAGACTTAGAAAATAACCCACAAACAAGAGAATAATTTTATTATTTAGAAAATGGAGCTTCTTACATGCAGAGGATCTCAAATCCCCAAGTTCTACAACACATGCAAGTTATAGAAAGCTACAGAATCACCCTTTCACAATATGTGAGCTTGTCCCCAAAAAGTTACCCAAAAATTAGAAATCCGCCCATAAATAGAGATCCTCTTTAGTTTGGAGCCAAAAAAATATTCAAATTTGAGTTTAGGCAGTTTGGCACCGAAAAATTACAACTTGAAGTTCAAATTTCAAAAGAACATTTGCAATTGTATCTTCTAGAAAGTGCGCCAACTTCCCAGGGCCATAACTTTTGATCCAGGACTCTAATTCACAAACCGTTTGAACCGTTGGAAAGGTCTCAAAGTCAATAACACACTTGAAATTTATTACGCCAATTTTGGCAAGTTTCGGGGCCATTCCGAGAACTCTAATTGCCTCAAATCTAACTCGAAAGATTTTCAGGTGCAAATATAAGAAACTAAAACTGCAATATCTTTCAACCTAGGAATAGAAAATAAAAACCATAAATTGGGAATTTCATTATGATGAAAAGGGTATCCAAAAGTGTACAAATATCTAAAAACCGAGAAACTTGAAATTTAACTATTTTTGGGTGATGCAAGATTGCCCTTACACCACTGGATGCTCCTGCATTAGACACCCAGGGTAATTTGAGAAGTGACCCGTCATGTCTCAGATGGGTTAGGAAAACCCAACCTGTCAATCGCTGCCTTAGATAGCTAGGATGAATCTTCCACATGGCTTCCTCTCCATTTCACCAGATATTCTTCATACTGCCTATTTTTGGTACTCCTTCCCACACAACTATCCAAGATTGCTTCAATCTCCTCCATTTCTGAAGTAGGTGCTAGAATGCCATACTGCCCTATTGTTGGTGCTTCCTCCGTTCCACCTTCATGATACTCTGTCAAATCTGAAATGTTGAACACAAGGGAAATGTTGATTCCATCAAGCAACTCTACCTCATATGCATTCCCTAAATCATGCTTCTTCAAAATCTTACAGGGACTGAATTTCTTCATCTTCAATTTGTTATAGGTTCCCACAGGAAACCTTTCTTTCCTCAAGTGGACCATTACTTCATCGCCAGTCTGAAACTCCTTATTCCTCCTTTTCTAATCTTCCTTAGCCTTATATTGCGTATTCATCTTATTAATGTGTTCTCGTACCTTCTCATGTATATTCTTGATGTGCTCTGCAAAATCTTCGGCTTCAACACTTATTTTCTTCTCTTGGTCCATCTTCCTCAATTCTAGAGTTGCTCTGGGGCTACCTCCATACACAATCTAGAACGATGATCTACCAATGCTTTTGTTGATAGAATTGTTGTAAGAAAATTCTGCCTAGGGTAAGATCAAGTCCCATCCCTTGGGTTTATCTCCTACCAAACATCTCAGTAGGTTACTAGTGCAGAAGCACCTAGGCCAAACCCAAATTTAGGTTGCAAAATTTTGGCTTGTACCTGATCTTGGCCAAATCAGGATTTCTTTATATTTTGTTTTGGACCTTAGAAGGTCATGCATTGGTGTGTTAAGTTAGTCTCTAGGACTAAAGTTCATTAGATTGTCGAGGTTGTTAAATTTTGGCTTTACTAACTTTGGGTAGCATATATTATATTTCAAAGCATTTAGTCTTTCAAAAGCCACATCATCATTGTTTGAAGATGCCATGGGAAGTTAAGGAGCTATTGGTTCGAGCTTGAGGAGATAATGTTCCTATAATTAAGGTTAAAGGCAGAGTGGTGTGATTGCATGATAACTTGTTAGTTGCATGCACCTTACTTGTTTTTAAAAAAATCCCTTGAAATCAGGGAAATCCACGAGCCACTGCCCTTGAATAGTGGTAATGGCATTCCAAATAGGAAAAAAGGACTTGTAGAAGAAGTAGTTAGCATGCATTGTAACAGAGATTTTCGGTGAATGAAAGAAAGTTGGTAATTTTCTGTATTTTCTATTTTTTTCAGAAAACACAGTGTGTTTCCAGATCTGTGATATTTGCGTGTTAATTCATTGGGTAGGACATTGAACCAGAGTTTCCTTAGCACTTAATAGTATCTTTTCCTCGTATATAGTCTATGGAATAAGATTACATGCATTATATTTAAGTTTTAGACAACAAGGAATGAAGTATGATTGCATTTTTTGTGTCTACCCGTGAGCTTTTGTAGACAGCAAAAATAAATACTTTGTAAATATGGTTATTTCATTATATTGGAGTTCGTAGCATAGTGTGGAGTCATTTTCATTTGGTGTTCAGGTTACTTAGGTTGGTATTATAGTTTTAACTTCATAAAGTAGAGTTTAAGAAACTTTTTATTTGCAGTTTTGAACAGTCTAATAAAGAAATGGCTTCCCTCTAAGCTCTGTCCATGGGTTTTTCCTATGATTAACAGATTATGGAAGGGAATCCACGTATGTGTAGGTATTTAGGATTAGGTATTTTAAAGAGCCAAGTAATGATGTTGAAAACCAAACCCTAGGTGAGCAATACTAACCCGGTTAGGTGTTTGGTGGTAAAAGGACAAGAGAATAGGCAGGGGAACAATCAACTGTACGGAATCTGTATAGTATTAAGTGTGGTGAGATAGTACTTTCAATGTCCAAAAGGATTCAGACTCCCATCAATCCATCAAAGGCAAACTTGAAGGAGGAAACAGTGAAATCCTAGTTAATAGGGCAATTAGGCCTCCTCTCCAAGAGTTTTGGAAGGCACTATACAGAACAGTTAGTGACCTAAAAACTTTTGAAAGATTTAAAAGTCTGAAAAGGGTGTCTGGAAATGTGATTTAATCATTGGGTTGTGTGTCAATTTTGAGAGAAAAAGGCCAAAAATGGACTGGTAAGGGCTAGTAGGATTTAGGCCTCACCTAGGCAATTTTATGAAATCGGGTAGTTTGAGGGTTGAGCATCGAGCAAGATGGATCCTTGTGGATACAAACAGCATGGAGACAATATCTACAACTCCCCTACAAGTATTTATAATAGCATGAAGAATATGGCACTTAGATCCTTCTAAGTCCAAGCAAGATTGAACAAGTTGCAAGAAGGTGTTGAGCTACCCAGGGTAAAGCACAAGGTAAGAACTCTTTGAGAAGAGTTGGAGCAGGGTTTGGTAAACCTACAAGCTTAAGAGGAACCCACTAGAGTCAGGTTCCAGGCAGGAGATAGTGGAAAGTCTTCCACAAGACAGTGCAAGCAACCTTGGGTTTTATCATACACCATATTGGTATCAGAGCTTAAGTTGGATTCCAGGCTTGTGATTAATGAGCCAATCCACTGAGTCAGTAGGAGAGAATACACCAGAGGAAGGAACCATGGTGAAAATGCAGAGCTAGCAAAGAAGGTAGAAGAGCAAGAGGAAGATAACCGGTTGCTCAGAGAAAGGATATCTCAGATGGAGAGACTCCTGGATGAAGTCCAAGAAACAACAGATACTGTGAAGGACAAGATAAAGAAGAAGGAAGAGCAGGAAGCCAAGGAAAAAGAGGTGGAATTGGAGGAGGAAGCTCCAAAGCCTGATCCTGTTCTTGCAAAGGAACCATTCTTGAAGGCATTGCAGGCCTTGAGTGGTAAAGCATTGGATGGTGTGCCACTTTTCAGTGGACAAATGGATCCAAATTCAGTAGTAGATTGGATTGAGAGCATTGAGAATCACTTTGAATGTGATGGCATTATAGAGGCTCAAAAGGTAAAGGTAGCCAAGTCAAGGTTGAGAGGAGCAGCTCTCACATGGTGGAAGTTTGTGCAATCTGAAAGAGAGAAAGAAGGCAAAGGTCCCATAGTTTCATGGAGAGGAATGGTGACCAAGATAAGATAGACTTATCTACTTGATGATTATGAAGTCTAGTTGCACAGGAGAAGACACAATCTGAGGCAAAAGGACATGGATGTCCAAACATATACAGAGGAATTTAAAAAATTATGCCTTAGAACAAAGGTGGTTGAAGATGAAAGCATAAAGTTAGCAAGGTATCTAAATGGACTCAAATGGTCTATTCAAGAAGATATGAGTTTGGTAAACTTCAAAACAGTCCTCCAATGCTATCAAATGGCTTTGAAAATAGAAGAGAAAGGCAAAAAGAAACAAGAACAAAATCCCAAAAGTAGAGGTAAAGGGAAAGACATTAGAGGACAAAGAGGAAGCTATAGTGGAAGAAGCTCAGAACCAAGAGCCCAAGGAGAAGTCAGATTCTCAGAACAACAAGAGGGAAGTTCTAGTAGAGGTGGTAGAGGAAGAGGTTTCAGCTCTAGAGGAAGAAGTGGTGGACAAGGAAGGGGTAGTTACTTCACCAACATGAAATGCTATCATTGCAACCAATTGGGACACCCAGCCTATAGATGTTCTGAGAAAGGAAGCACATCTCATGGAGGAGATAAGAGAACCCATCTAATTCAAGATGAAGCAGCTGCAGCAAATAAGCAATCAGAAGTACCCTTGAACTCAAAGGAAGGTGAGAATCTTATGATGAGAAGAACTTTGATCAAAGAACCGGTTAGAGAAGAGCCAAGCCAAAGAAGATCCCTGTTTAGGATAAAATGCAAGATGATGGGAAAAGTGTGCAAGGTGATTATAGACTCAGGTTCTACTGACAATATTGTGTCAGAGGAGGCAGTCAGCAAACTGAAATTAGTAAGAATACCTCACAAGAATCCTTACAAGGTCACATGGCTCAACAAGGGTCAGCATGTCTTGGTGAATGAACAAGCATGGGTGGAGTTTTCAATTGGCAGGTACAAAGACAAGGTATTATGTGATGTGTTACATATGGATGCATGCCACTTTCTCCTAGGTAGGCCATGGAAATTTGACTGTCAAGCTATGCATGATGGAGCTAAGAACTCATACACCTTCAAGAAGGACAATGTAACCTACAAGATTCAATCTTTGTTGGAAGATACTGAAGTGCAGACAGCAGGTTCTAAGCTGCTATTAGCTGGGGAAAAAGAGTTCTTAAAGGATTTAGAAGAAGGAGAAGGAGTTGGCTATGCAGTCATGATCAAGCCAAGAGAAGTAAGCAAGGAGAAGGTAGCTGAAAAGCAAGAGTTACCCAAGGAGATTCAAGACTTGTTGCAGACCTATGAAAGCATTGTAAGTAGTGGTCAACCAGCAACCTTACCCCCTAAAAGAGCCATAAGTCATAGGATAGACTTGATACCAGGAGCTACCCTTCCAAACAAAGCAGCCTACAAGATGACACCTCAACAGAATGAGGAGATATCTAGGCAGATTCAAGAACTACTTGACCAAGGTCTCATTAGGAAAAGCATTAGTCCTTGTGCAGTACCCACTGTCTTAGCACCCAAGAAAGGAGGAGAATGGAGGCTTTGCACAGATTCTAGGGCAATAAACAAGATAACCATCAGGTATAGGTTTCCCATTCCTAGAATTGAAGATCTCATGGATTATCTAGGTGAAGCTAGGTACTATACCACGATAGATTTAAAGAGTGGTTACCACCAAATTAGAATACATGAGGGTGATGAGTGGAAAACAGCCTTCAAAACTAATGAGGGTCTCTATGAGTGGCTAGTTATGCCATCTGGCTTGTCTAATGCCCCCTCCACATTCATGAGACTTATGAATGAAATTCTCCAGGACTATATTGGCAAGTTTGTAGTAGTGTATCTTGATGATATACTAATCTATAGCAGAACTAAAGAAGAGCACCTCCAACACATTGAGTTGATTTTCAAGAAGCTACAGGATGAGAAGCTGAAGATCAATCTGGAAAAGTGTGAGTTCATCAAAACAGAGCTGGTGTACCTTGGTTTTGTGTTATCACATGGCAACTTGAAGATGGACAGCAGCAAGGTAGAAGCCATTCTCAATTGGCCTACTCCAAAGATAGCAACAGAGGTAAGAAGCTTCCATGGTCTTGCTCAGTATTATAGGAAATTCATCAAACAATTTAGTGCAATTTGTGCTCCTATGTTGGATACCATTAAAGGAGGCATGAAAACTAAGTTTGTGTGGAATGAACAAGCTAACAAGAGTTTTGAGTTGCTAAAGGAAAGGATAGCTACCCAACCTGTTTTGATGTTGCCAAGTTTTGAGAAGTTATTCACCATTGAATGTGATGCAAGAAATGTAGCAATTGGAGCTGTTCTTAGCCAAGAGGGTAGACCGGTGGCTTTTCATTCTGAGAAGCTAAGTGAAGCCAAGAAGAAGTACTCTTCTTATGACCTTGAAATGTATGCATTGGTCCAAGCACTAAGGAAGTGGAGGCACTATTTGCTTCCCAAGGAATTCATTGTGTACTCAGACAATCAAGCACTCAGTTTTCTAAATTCACAAGAGAAGTTGAGTCACAGGCACATGAAATGGGTGGAGTACTTGCAAGCCTACACCTTCAACATCAAGCACAAGAAAGGAGCTCTCAATAAAGTTGCTGATGCATTGAGCAGGAGAGTTCTTACCATTCAAGAAATCCACTTGAAGAGCATGGGAATAGATCACTTCAAAGATCTATATACAGATGATGAAGACTTTGCAGAAATTTATAAGGTATGCCTTGAGTTTAAGAACCATTTCCATAGCAAGTATGCTGAATACACCTTGCAAAGTGATTTGTTGTTTAAAGGGAATCAGCTTTGTGTCCCTAGAGGTTCTATTAGAGAGAATTTAATTCAAGAAAAGCATAATGGTGCATTAAGTGGTCATTTTGGAATCACTAAAACTCAAGAGCTTGTCCAAAGGTTTTATTTTTGGCCTAAGATGAACCTAGATGTCAAGAAATATGTAGAGAGTTGTGTAGTCTGTCAAAAATCAAAAGGCACTTCTTCAAATGCAGGCCTATACCAGCCACTGCCAATCCCTTCTAGGCCATGGGAATGCTTAAGCATGGACTTTGTAGTTGGTTTACCCAAGACAAGGCAAGGTATGGATAGTGTTTATGTTTTAGTTGATAGATTCAACAAAATGGCTCACTTTATACCCTGCAAAACAACCAATGATACCAAGTTTATGAGTCATTTTTGGAAGACTCTTTGGCAAAGAATGGGCACCAATCTGTCCTTTGGATCTGCATACCATCCCCAAACTGATGGTCAGACCGAAGTGGTAAATAGAACACTTGGAAACCTTTTGAGATGCTTGACCAAGGAGTATGGTCAACAATGGGATCAGATTATTGGCCAGGCAGAATATGCCTATAATGATACAGTGAATAGGTCAACAGGGAAGAGTCCCTTTGAAATTGTGTATGGTTTACATCCCAAGGGTGTTTATGAGCTAAGAGAGCTGAAGGATGGAGTCAAGGGAAGTGGTTATGCAGAAGACTTTGCTTGTGGAATGCAGGAAATTCATGAGACAGTCAGAAAGACCTTGGCAGAAAATACCATGAAGCATAAGGCTAAGGTGGATGAGCATAGAAAAGAAGTCCAATTTAATGTGGGAGACTTAGTAATGGTCCATTTGAACAAGGCTAGATTGCAGAAAGGAGTTCCTCACAAGCTGCAAATGAAGAGGATAGGTCCCTGTCCTATCTTGGAAAAGTATGGCAACAATGCATTCAAGGTACAATTACTAGATGACAGTGGACTATCCCATGTTTTCAATGTTTCAGACTTAGTCCATTACAGAGGACCACCACCAAACATGGATCAGACCATCCAAGAAGTCATTCAAGATGTAGAAGAGCTCAAACTGCCCTCCACTACAGTCAAACAAGTTGATCAAATCTTGGACACAAGGGTCTACAAGAAGACTAGGACCAAGGAGTACAAAGAACACCTGATCAAGAGGCATGGACAACCTAATTCAGATGTAGTATGGATCAAGGAGGCAGGGTTTAAGAAGTTGGGAATAGATCCTAACTTGCTCAATCCAAGGGTGGATTGAATTTTCTGTTTTGGGGAGGATGGTGCAGGAGCACCTAGGCCAAACCCAAATTTAGGTTGCAAAATTTTGGCTTGTACCTGATCTTGGCCAAATCAGGATTTCTTTATATTTTGTTTTGGACCTTAGAAGGTCATGCATTGGTGTGTTAAGTTAGTCTCTAGGACTAAAGTTCATTAGATTGTCAAGGTTGCTAAATTTTGGCTTTACTAACTTTGGGCAGCATATATTATATTTCAAAGCATTTAGTCTTTCAAAAGCCACATCATCATTGTTTGGAGATGCCATGGGAAGTTAAGGAGCTATTGGTTCGATCTTGAGGAGATAATGTTCCTATAATTAAGGTTAAAGGCAGAGTGGTGTGATTGCATGATAACTTGTTAGTTGCATGCACCTTACTTGTTTTTAAAAAAATCCCTTGAAATCAAGGAAATCCATGAGCCACTGCCCTTGAATAGTGGTAATGGCATTCCAAATAGGAAAAAAGGACTCGTAGAAGAAGTAGTTAGCATGCATTGTAACAGAGATTTTCGGTGAATGAAAGAAAGTTGGCAATTTTCTATATTTTCTATTTTTTTCAGAAAACACATTGTGTTTCCAGATCTGTGATATTTGTGTGTTAATTCATTGGGTAGGACATTGAACCAGAGTTTCCTTAGCACTTAATAGTATCTTTTCCTCGTATATAGTCTATGGATAAGATTACATGCATTATATTTAAGTTTTAGACAGCAAGGAATGAAGTATGATTGCATTTTCTGTGTCTACCCGTGAGCTTTTGTAGACAGCAAAAACAAATACTTTGTAAATATGGTTATTTCATTGTATTGGAATTCGTAGCATAGTGTGGAGTCATTTTCATTTGGTGTTCAGGTTACTTAGGTTGGTATTATAGTTTTAACTTCATAAAGTAGAGTTTAAGAAACTTTTTATTTGCAGTTTTGAACAATCTAATAAAGAAATGGCTTCCCTCTAAGCTCTGTCCACGGGTTTTTCCTATGATTAACAGATTATGGAAGGGAAGCCATGTATGTGTAGGTATTTAGGATTAGGGATTTTAAAGAGCCAAGTAATGATGTTGAAAACCAAACCCTAGGCGAGCAATACTAACCCGGTTAGGTGTTTGGTAGTAAAAGGACAAGAGAATAGGTAGGGGAACAATCAACTGTACGGAATCCATATAGTATTAAGTGTGGTGAGATAGTACTTTCAATGTCCAAAAGGATTCAGACTCCCATCAATCCATCAAAGGCAAACTTGAAGGAGGAAACAGTGAAATCCTAGTTAATAGGGCAATTAGGCCTCCTCTCCAAGAGTTTTGGAAGGCACTATACAGAACAGTTAGTGACCTAAAAACTTTTGAAATATTTAAAAGTCTGAAAAGGGTGTCTATAAATGTGATTTAATCATTGGGTTGTGTGTCAAGTTTGAGAGAAAAAGGCCAAAAATGGACTGGTAAGGGCTAGTAGGATTTAGGCCTCACCTAGGCAATTTTATGAAATCGGGTAGTTTGAGGGTTGAGCACCGAGCAAGATGGAGCCTTGTGGATAGAAACAGCATGGAGACAGTATCTACAACTCCCCTGCAAGTATTTATAACAACATGAAGAATATGGCACTTAGATCCTTCTAAGTCCAAGCAAGATTGAACAAGTTGCAAGAAGGTGTTGAGCTACCCAGGGTAAAGCACAAGGTAAGAACTCTTTGAGAAGAGTTGGAGCAAGGTTTGGTCAACCTACAAGCTCAAGAGGAACCCACTCGAGTCAGGTTCCAGGTAGGAGATAGTGGAAAGTCTTCCACAAGACAGTGCAAGCAACCTTGGGTTTTATCATACACCAGTTACCCAGACTCTTGTTAACAACCTCTGTCTGCCCATCTTTTTGTGGATGGTGTGCAGAACTGAACTTCAACTCTATCTTCAACTTCTTCCACAAGGTCCTCCAAAAGTACCCCACAAATTTGGTGTCATGATCTAAAACAATACTCTTTGGCAGACCATGTAGCCTCACCACCTCTTTGAATAACAAGTCAGCAATGTGGACTGCATCATGGGTCTTCTGACATGGAAGAAATGTGCCATCTTCAAAAACCTATCAACCACCACAAAGACTAAATCATTCCCTCGTTGTTTCCTTGGAAAACCAAGAACAAAGTCCATACTTATATCCTCCCATGGCCTCTCTGGTACAGGTAAGGGCTGATATAAGCCTATATTCTGGCTCACTCCTTTAGCCATCTGACATACCCTACAACTTTGTACAAACTTCTTCACATCCTATGACAACTAAGGCCAATAATAATGCTCACTGATAATGGCAATGGTCTTATCCTGACCAAAATGTCCTACCATTTCTCCACTATGCTTCTCCTTTATCAGGTTCTCCCTCATGGAACTCCTTGGGATACACAATTGACTTCCCTTAAATAGCATGCCATCCTGGATTATGAAATCCAGCCACCTTGTCTTGTCCACTATAACAGGTTCCTTGCAAGCTTTCCAAGCCTTTGCAAAATCAGAATCTTCTGCATACAGTGTCTTGAGTTCATTGAACCCAACCACTTCAATCTGCATCTTTGTCATTAATGTATGCCTCCTGCGTAAGGCATCTGCAACCCTATTTGACTTCCCACTCCTATGTTTCAAAATAAAGGTATAACTCTACAAAAACTCTACCCATTTCATATGCCTCTAATTTAATTTTCCTTGACTATTTAGGTACTGCAAGGCCGATGATCAATATATAGAACAAATTCCTTCGGCAACAAATAATGTCTCTATTTCTTTAATGCGTACTATTGCATAAAATTCCTGATCATATATAGAATACTTTCTTTTGGCATCATTTAACTTTTCACTGAAATAGGCAATGGGCTTACCTTCTTGGCTCAACACTGCTCCAATGGCACAACCACTGGCATCACAATCCACCTGAAACACCTTGTTGAAATTTGGGAGGGCTAGAACAGGTTGCTATGTCACCTTCTACTTCAACAGTTCAAAACATTTTGCCACTCTAGTGCTCCACTTGAATTATTTTCTATCCCCTCTCATTGTTTCTTTTAGGGGTCCACAAATACTACTGAAGTTTCTAATGCACTTTATATAAAAACTAGCCAAACCATGGAAAGATCTCACCTCGGTAGCAATTCTTGGGGCAAGCCATTCTATAATGGCCTTCACCTTCTCTGGGTCCATCTTGAGACCTTCTACTGAGACAACAAACCCCAAGTACACTAACTCCCTCTTCACAAAACTACACTTCTTCAGATTAATCAACAATTTCTCTTCTCTTAACTTCTCAAAAGCTCTCCGAATATGCATTAGATGCTCATCCAACGTCTTACTGAAAATCAAAATATCATCTAAATACACAATAACAAAACTTTCCATAAATTCTTTTAATACCTCGTTCATGAGCCACATGAATGTGCTCAGTGCATTGGTTAGCCCAAAAGGCATGACTAACCACTCGTACAGGCCCTCTTTGGTCTTGAAGGCAGTCTTCCATTCATCTCCCTCTCGAATTCGGATTTGGTGATATCCACTCTTTAGATCAATATTTGTGAAGTATTGTGCTCCACTCAAACAATCCATCAGGTCATCCATCCTTGGCAGGGAAAATTTGTACTTGATTGTTATCTTGTTTATGGCTCGAGAATCTATACACATCCTCCACCCCCCATCCTTCTTTGGTGCTAGTACTGCAGGTACTGCACATGGACTCAAACTCTCCTGTATCAAACCATTTCTCAACAACTCTTGAACTTTTCTATTCAACTCCTCATTTTTTGCTGGAGTCATTCTATAGGCTTCCTTATTTGGCAAACTGGCTCCAAGAATCAAGTCAATCTGATGACTGATCTTCCTTATTGGTGGTAAACCCTCAGGTACATTATCAGAAACAATATCCTGAAATTCATCCAACATCTCAGAAACTTCTTCTGGAACCTTCTCACTATCCTCCTTACTCACTCTAGGAACCAATGCATAACACACATGGTCATGTTTCATATCTTCTAAAAATTTTCTTCCATCTACATAACAAATTCTAGCACTATTGCATACCTTTTCTTCAGTCTCCTTCATAGGTTTCAACTTGTGATGAACCCCATCCTTTGTCAAGGAATAAGTGTTTGCATGGCCATCATGTATAGCTCACCAATCAAATTGCCATGACCTCCCCAACAACATGTGACATGCATCCATGGGGATGATATCACAAAGTACCTCATCATGGTAGCTCCTAATTTTGAACTTTACTAGGTACTGCTCATTGACCAAAACTTTGTGGTCTTTACGTAGCTAGGAAATCCGATATGGATGCAGGTGCCTTTCCCCTCTTAGACTTCAACTTTGTGACCATCTCTTACGACACGGACTATCGATTGCTCCTAATAAATGACATCACAACATTTTCCTTCACACTTGCACCTTGTCGCGAAACAAATTCTTCCCTATTTCGTTCCTTTTCCTCAATCACTAGGGCTCTCCTAATCACTAGGGCCTTTAGCATCATCATTCAATGTTTAGATTGGCCCCCTATCCGCATGTGCAACAGCCCAACCTTGACCCCTTTTACGCTTTCCTTGGTTGGTGGACTTTCATTCTGGCGGCCCCTTTTTCCCACCGGAAAACGTTCCTTTGAAACCACCTCTTCCATATCCTTTTCCATATCTCCCTCATCCTCTACCTCTTTGATCACCACTATTTTGATCATGAGGGCAGTAGAAGTTGTCATTCTTTGGCTTTGGTGGTACCCACATCTTCACTTTTCTTTTCATCATCATTTCGCTTCTTGAAGGTCTTCCATTTCCCCTTCTGCTTTGACCTCCTCGTCCTTTTTGCTTGCCATCAAATCTTTTGTTCAGCTTCTCTTCCACCTTGAGCAAACTGATACACATCCTCAATGGTGGTCATTCTCATTAGGCTAGACTCTCCTAAATGCTTCGGTTGTAACCCATTAAGATATTGGGCTACCTTCTCCTTCTTGGCCTCTGTGTGACTACCGTTTGATGATTATCTTGTGAAAATATTAGTATATTCTTTCACAGATCTGCTTCCTTGCTTCAACCCTTGCAATTTCTTCAACAGATCTAACTCATAGTCCACTGGTATGAGCGCTTCTTCGCTCTTTATGGATCCCATCCGGTGATATTTCCTTTTCCTCTTCGATTTCTTTCCTAAGGACCTCTTTCCACCACTTATATCATGGCTTTACCTTCATTTTGTAACTTAACCTGATATGGTCCTCATACCTCTACTCGTTCGGCTCGCGATCCAGTTGATCAACCGGGTTCAGACTTAATAACGCTTTCTCTGGTCTTTTCTACCTTAAATGGCTCTTATTACTTACATTTGTCTTGATCACCACTTCGGCTGACGAACCTTCCATCCTTTCACTTTCCTCCCTCGGGTTTAACCCTCTTCTCAATTGCTCTTGTAATGCATCAATCGTCTAGAGGGCTTGCATCTCTTCCACTAGCATTTCTGCCACCTCACCACCTTTGGCACCACCACGCCTACCGGCATCATCTTTTGAGGCATCTTTCTTGACCTCAACCCACAACCACGATCTTGTGTGAACTACCTCATGATCGGCGATCTGTCCACACACTCAAGAAAACCTTGCTCGACATACCACTTGATGAGGCAACCCGAGACTAGAAAATAACCCACAAACAAGAGAATAATTTTATTATTCAGAAAATGGAGCTTCTTACATGCGAGAGGATCTCAAATCCCCAAGTTCTACAACACATGCAAGTTCGAAAAGCTACAAAATCACCCTTTCACAATATGCGAGCTTGTCCCCAAAAAGTTACCCAAAAATTAGAAACCCGCCCATAAATAGAGCTCCTCTTTAGTTTGGAGCCAAAACAACATTCAAATTTGAGTTTAGGAAGTTTGGTGCCAAAAAATTACAACTTGAAGTTGAAATTTCAAAAGAACATTTACAATTGTTTCTTCTAGAAAGTGTGCCAAATTCCCGGGGCCATAACTTTTGATCCGGGACTCTGATTCGTGAACTGTTTGAACCATTGGAAAGGTCTCAAAATCAATAACGTTCTTGAAATCCACTATGCCAATTTTGGAAAGTTTCAGGGCCGTTTTGGGAACTCTAAGTGCCTCAAATCTAACTCGAAAGATTTTCAGGTGCAAATCTAGGAAACTAAAACTGCAATATCTTTCAACCCAGGAATAGAAAATAAAAACCATACATTGGGAATTTCATTATGATGAAAAGGGTATCCAAAAATGTAAAAACATATAAAAACTGAGAAACTTGAAATTTAACTATTTTTGGGTGATGCAAGATTGCCCTTACACCACTGGATGCTCCTACATCAGATGGATGTTCTTAAAGTCCTATTGAATCTACCTCCACTATTAACTTGATTCATTGTGTTTAATTATGTCCCTTCTGATACTGTTGGAAGGCATTTATTTCATCCATTTCTTCTTGAGGCTTGTTTTTGTCTTGATAGGGAAAAGTATATGTTTCCAAAGTCATAGTTGAATTATCACCTTCATATGCATGAGCATGACTTGTGATAGTGGTAGGAAATATGAAGCATTCATAACTTTCCAGGACTAGAGTAGATTCATATCCTACTGGAACTAATTCATTTCCTTTAGGAGGATGAGAATCACAATGTTCATTATAATGAGTAGCAACAAGGAAAATGTCTGAAGCGATTTTGAACTATGAATAATCTACTTTAGCATGAGCATTTTTATTATGAATTCTACACCAATTGTTCATTGCAAGGTAAGCTAAGTTCACTTTTGATGTATACTTTTCATCAGTTGAATCAGGATTATCTAAAGGTGTTGATACTCCCCCGTTATTAGGGCATGTATTCCAAGGTCTAGGTGGCCTGAGAGCATTATACACTCTTTTTTATGAATTGTGATTATTATTCTGAGAATAGAAATTTTGATTTTGTAATTGTGTAACCTCTTTGGTTAATATTTTTAGTTGAGTTGTAACTTCTTTCATGTCTTCCTTCTCCTTAGAAATTTTGACATTTTGATTTTCTTGAGTTTGTGAGAATTTTTTTTTCTATTAGGGAGAACCTCTATAATAGCTGGACTAGGGTGAGGGACTAAAGCTTGACTATTTCCTAATTGAAAGAAAGTATTTTGAGGAAATGTCCCATTTTGGACCACTGTAGAATAAGCATTAGGATCCATAGGATGACCTATAGGGACTCCATTTACATTCGAGATAGGGTAAATATTCAATTTGTTTTCGCCATTTGTGGATGATCCATTTCCAAGATGTTTCACTTCTAAATTTACACTTACGACTTCAACATAGGCTTCTGGTAAAGTAGTGGGAGGATTTTCTCTTCACTTTACAAATATAGCAGTCAAAGGATCTACTGCTATATAATAAACTATGATAGCAGACAAATTATCCACTACATAAGGTGTGTGTAACCTAGAATAAGCCTTTTGAAATATGTCATTAAAAGAAGTTATAGGTTTGCCTTCGAACCTCTTGACTTAAGGGAATTAATGATATAACAAAGTAGGATTAGTTGGTGTTCTAAACCTAGCTAAAAATTGAGTTTCCATGTCTTGCCATGATCTAAAAGTATTGCAAGGAAAGTTGATATACCATTGGTAAACTTCATCACTCAGAGTATATGGGAACAACTAACACATGAAATCTTCATGTTGAATTCTTGCTCGAAAATGGGTATTCTTGAATATACTGATATGCTCTTCAACATCTTTGTGAAAATAATATTTAGGGCACAACTTGTCAATATTTTTAGGTAAATCATTGTATACGAAAAATTGAATCGACGACTCCACATTAAAGAATACCATCACTATAAGAGGTGATGGTGCGACAACAATTGGAATCTTTGGACTTGCACTTAAAATTCTAGAATTTTGAGGTCTAGATGATTTTCGACCACTAAGCTTGACTAAGGTCACTCGAGGATCACTAGACCAAGATCTAGTGTTTCTATGGAAATCTAGTTTAAAACCTAACAAAACCAAAAAAAATAACAACAATAGGCCCTCCTTCTAGCGCTAGTTCGTATTGATGACAATTTTACTCGCAGTAAACACATCGAATAAAATCTCCATAGACAAGACCGTGAAGAGCCTATCCTTCTTGAAAGATATAAAACAAATAAAACCTAAGGGAAAATTCTGCATTCACAAGAAAATAATTGGATTTTGTTCAATCCCAAGTCTCTGATAACCAGGTCATGGTTTCACTAGGGTCGCTCTCAAGTAATGATGTGATATTTGTTGTTAATCTCAAAGGGACTACAGTTATTTCCATCTTTGCTAATAATTGTAAACATTTCACATAAATTTCACTTCATTCGTCTAATAACATCATGAAACCAAAAGATTCAACATAATATTTCATGAACATCACAAATTATTTTCTATGACTTAAGTAGATTTAGCATTAATCATTCAAAAAATTCATGGAAAATTAAATATTTTCAACAAAATTCTTTCCATTCATTTATATTTTTTGGAACATTTTCAAATATTAAACATCTATTCTAAAAAAAGTATAAAAAAATACTGAAAAATAAAAATTTCTCCTAGTTATTCTCCATGGATGCCCTAAATAATTAATCAAAACATAGCAAACCGCTTTATATTTCACCATATTGCTTCATAGCTACGTATAAAATGGTGCAAGCTTTTAAAGAGATGGTTTTTTTATGGACAACAAGTAGGTTCTGTATGCATCCTTAAATGGTGTAGCATACAGTCTTGTTCGACCGAACTTACAAAACCAACTACAAAGATACTAAGATAGGTAACTATCCATAGAGCTCTGACATCAATTAATGTCTACGTGCATACAAATTTTTATGCCAGAATGGTTCAAAAAATAGGAAAAAAGAAGAAAACTTAAAAAAAAAATTATGCTCCTTCGACATCCACAAATTCTGAACTTAAAATAAAAAATGTGGGAGGAGATGAATTTTTTTAGAAACAAGGCCCCAGAAGTTCAACTTAAAAGTTTTTTAGAGAATCAGAAACAACAAATTAAAATGTGTCACTTGGCATTTGCCAACTGTCATCAAGAACATTCTAGAATAGTCAAGGCTTTGACTTCATCCACAACAACACTTTTCTTAATACTTCAACATGAACACTTTGTATCAATCAAGGCTACCAACTTCCTTCCAAAATACTAGAATGAGGAACACCTATCAGGACTAGGATCAACCTACAAATTTAAAATTGAAACTAAAATAAAATTCATCATATTTCCAGTATTTGATAGTCAATTCTTTCTCTTTTTTCTTATGACTTGGGCTCTGAGATTCTTCCTTCTTTCTTTAGTTGATATTCTCAGAAAGCTCTTAATATTTGTTGTGCGCACTATTTTGAAATTCTTCATATTTCTCTCCAAGTGAGCTTGAGCATAATATATTCTTCAGTTACTCAAAGTATGATGTCATTTTATTGTGCTTTGTCTACCTCATACTTGGCTATAACATTTCTGCACTATATTATTTCATCAATGACCTCCTACATCACAATTGAAGAGGATCTCTATATATGATCCTTTCTATCCATTCCTTGAAAGATTTAGCTTTCTTTCCCTCTTGTCCTAATGTTTGGGGATCAAAACCTTGACGTGTCAATATTTGAATAAATTCTTGATTTTCACTGATCAAACTTTTGCACTCGACGGTGACTCTTTCAAATCCTTCAATACATTGTATTAACATGTCACCTTCCCATTTCATTTATTTCTTCCACTTTCCTAGCAATGAAATTTCATGCCCTGATATTACATTATTTTGTATTAACTCTTGGATATCTGACTACATGAGAAGTTCAATGTTTCTCCTTTCATCGATGACCTACTCCTAGAAAAATCTACATTCATCTTCAAATCTCTTCAATTCCTCTGAACGATGGCATGTTTCCTTGTACTTTCTTATTGCATCTGTAATAAATTCTTCTCCTTGTTTTACCTAGTATTCAATCCATTCTTCAAACATGTTCATTTTATGATGAACTACAACAATTGCATCTACTTGATATTGTGACATCAACACTGGATGTTGGGGTAGTTCAACTTGTTTGCGACTAGATAAAGTCAATGACTTAATAAAGTGTCCCAAGGTAGCAACCCGTTCTTTCAATTCTCTTTTCTTTTGTTTATATTTTTCTACTCTGGCAACAGTAGCATTTAAGTTTACTTTTATTTCCTCTAATTCTTGCTACCAAGATGAGTGCCCAAGATTAATTTGTGATCTTATACTCCTTAGGCATTATCTCATGTTTGTCCTTATCAACTATTGGAGTGGCTATCTAAATAGTTCTATTTCCATCTGCATTCCTCTATATGACATGCTTTGTCTTTGCTCTATGCCTAGATTTAGGAGTACCTACTTATTGTATAAAATTATTAAGATTCAGAGGTAGTACTTCCACTTCCATTAGAGAAGCTAATTCCCTGATTAACCAATAAGGTGTATCATCATCTTGTTGTACCTTTGTAACATTTCTTTTTCCCTATTTACCACTTGTTTCATGAACTTCTTTTCTTTGGCTTGCAACATTTTCCAAAATGGGGATTTCTTTAGTGATATCTAGTGTAGATTCAGGATTGGTAGGGTTTGACACTACCTCCTCTATTTGGAGACTTATATTTTCTTGTCTATCCAGATTTTCCATTTCAACTCTCTAAGCATTATCTTCTTCATTCACTACTACACCAAGATTCTCTCTATTTTCAATTCCATCTCTTGCAAACTATGTAGCTTCTTCTAGAATTTCAGTTTCAACATGGACTTTCTTTGATTCTTCAAATACCTATGAGTGTTCATTAAAATTTTTCACATTCCCAAATGAAGGCTAGGAATCAAGAGTATCTTCAACAATTCTTTCATCAATAGGATTCTACTCTGCAGTCTCCCCTGCTTCCATTTCAAGTAAGCTAGGGTTTCCTACCTCTGAGGAAAGCGTTCCTTGAATAAAATCTTCTTCTTAAACATTTATGGGGTTAGAGCTTGTATCATAAATTTCTTCCATCATTGGGTGTACCATGGGTTTGTCTTTAGACTTCTTTTCTTTCACTTTCTCCCACATAGCACCCCATTTTTCCACCTATTCTTTAATTCTAGCTTCATCTTCTTCAGAAATTTCCTCTAGAGTTATAGGAGTCCCTCCCAGTGCTTGTTTCATACTAGCCATATTAACAGAAGGGGGAGAGGTAAATAATGTTGTAGCCCTTTGAGATGCAGATCTAGTTTGTGCACCAACATTCTTTGTTGCTCATGTTCCTTCATCAATAATTACTCTTGTTCTTGGTTTAGTTGTAGAGGAAGATGCACCTTTAGATCTCACTTTTTATTTATCTTTACCTGTGTCTACATCTTTTTTCTTATCAAATGGTTTTATGGGAACTTCTTTTCTTGTAGTTTCAGGGGTTCTTTCTTCAATTCTAATATCTAGAGTTTCCTTACTAGTCTTTCTTTTCTTTTTGGTAGGCTCTCCACTTTCAAAAGTAGTTTCATCTCTTTGTTTCCTTATTTTATCTTAAGAGAAGATGGGTTCAATTCCTATTTCTCTCAAACCTTTGAAAAAATCATCAATCCAATGTTGAGTATACCTTAAGACTAGTCTAGTAAAGTCGTTAATTGATGTCATATCTTCATCATCAACACCTGGGTCTGGAATGGGTTCATCATATACCTTGTCATCATTGTAAAATTGATTCAACACCTAACCATCATCTTCTTCCAATTGGTCTGGGATGTCATAAAGCTTGAGCATCCAAGCGAATCTTAAAGTCTTTCTTTCATATTTTCTTCTTCTTACCATTTGATTGTCTTCATAGTTAAGCCAATAATCTTCTAAATGAGGCACATGAGCATGAAAAGCAACTATATTTTTAGCAATATTTCCTTCAATATCATAATACACTCTCTAGAGTGGAAACTCTTCAAAATGGTAGGTCCTCAATTCTTCTTCACACAAATCAGTTACTCTAATTACACCGCACTTAAAATTTCTTATTGTGATGGGAAATTTAAAAGAGGCCTTTTTGCGAGCATGACTAGAAAGAGCCTGAGATGGTTTTATCTATCTCACTAATTCCATTAAAAAAAATTATCTGTAGGATATCTGGGCAGAATGAACAGGTGTCCATCAAATCCCTCCACTCTAATGTAGGAGTAATTTGAGAACTGTATGTACTAGCCTCCCATAGGCTAAATGACACTTTATGCTTCTAGGGATAATCTCTTAGCTTTATCACCTTCCATTTTTCTCACCAATTTCATGGAGAACAAATCATTAAATTTCCTATAATCATCTTTATACCCATGGATGGTGATCTGGGGTAGATGTGCATATATCAAACTATTGCCAACTTTTGTGCCCAAAGTATCAATCTATTTCAACCCTTGTTTACTGGCTCTCATAGAACAAGAGTAAATAGCATATGATGACATGTAGAAGCATATGGTTTTGGGGAATGTATTAATTTTTTCATGTATTCTGTCACTTATAAATTTTCCCCACTGCAACTCCATAGAACCCTTTATCATGCGAGATATTATCACGAACATCCAAGGTTCAAATTTGCTTGCATCTCTTAAACCACCTACTCTGCTCAACAGAGCTATAATGTCTTGCATTTATTGTTTAAACATAGACCTATGAACTACCTTGGTTTGTTGTGTAATTGGCTGTTAACACCATTGGGTGTTCATAATTTCTCTATTACGCTCTTTAGCGCTTTGTTATGTCCTAGTTTTGGTGTTTAGGTCGACATTGGACATTTGTGTGTAAATGGGGAGACCAAATGTGTATATGATTCCTTTCTATGAAAGGTATGCATAAAATCTCCCTTCTTTCTCAAAAAAGCTCTTGGATGGGTTGTAATGATTTATACATTGCATAACTAATTCAGGAGCTTCCATTGTTGGCGGAAACCCTCTTACAGGAAGTAACCCATTTTCCACAACACTCTTGGTACATTGAGAAGCATTCTCTTGTAATAGTTGTGAATGTATTTCAATGTCAGAATAGCATCCATTGTGGGTGTCTGTAACCACTATGTTGATGGGTACAACTTGTGAATTGCAATACTTGAATTCATCTATTTCCCTTGTGTTAGAAGCACTCATTTAAATGTATCTAATGTGCTCTAAAATTTTTAGAATATGTGTCTTGTGTGCGAGTTAGGGTTAGATTTAACCAAAACGTAGGTTTCATAAAAAAATTCAATTCATTTGCGATTAAATTTAACAACTAAAAGAATAATTAACATTTCAATTTTAGAATGGGAAATACCATTATCAAGATTTTTAGGTTGAGAAAATCTTAACAAAGTATCAGTTATTCAAAACATACCTAGTTCTGGTTAATAATGGTGATTCTTCATAATGCAACTTCAAACCCTTGGTATTTGTGTCTTAGTTTCTCAAAAGTTTACCTCTCTTTATGTGCCAATGTCATTTCATTAACTCAATGTGCTTAGCAAATTTTTAATATGATGCAAAGTGGAGTGTTGTAAAAGAAATTGCATACTTGAGGTGGTACAAAGTACATAGGTAGTTTTCCACCTTCATTAATTACCTGTTATTTCACATTAATTCCTATAATAAAGGTCCAATCATTACAGATTATGGTCCAAATCACAAACACCTAGATTTTTGTGCTAGCTCGTTATTTGAGAAGAAAGATGACGTGGTGATTATATGTGGTTATCAGATGTCACACTTTGTAAGGTATATGTCATTAAAGATATGTGATCGATTGGTGATCATTGAGATTAAATATTTTTGATATTGCTTCTGAAAGGAGCAAACAACACCAAGATTTGGGAAATACCTTCTAAAGAAAGAGAAAACCAGAATGAAAGGAAAGACCGAAAATCAAGTCTAAAAGAAAAATTTAACACAATTTCAAAGATAACTCCCTGGTTCTTGACTTTTAGGGAAAAAAAGAAACAATAAAATACTAGACTCTGATAAAAGAGAAATTACTAGGATTAAAATTTTGATCAATGAAATGTCGAGCAAATCTAGAATCTTATGAAGATACAAATTCTTTTGGCTCAAATGTAGGACTCTGAGATTCTAATTTCTGGTAACAAGCTAAACATTAAGAGCATACCAAAACACCAAAATCGAGAAACAAAAGGTCATGAAAAGAAAGATGCCAAGTTAAAATGAGAGAGGAAATCAACAACCAACCAGGCATCAAGAAAATGTCGAAGCGAGAGAAAACAAAACAAAAGAAAGAAAAAGAGGGGGGTCCACATTTTTCCAAAGGGGAAAAATGGGGCATGTTGTGAGACCACACAACACCACTGAGTTCCTATCACATTCTTATTTGTAGGTCTTGGGACCAGTTCCTGAGCCTAATTTTTCTCAATCTATTAAAGATATTCTTTCATAGCTTTGATCCAATTCTCATCTTTGCATGCCTTAGTCACTATTTTAGGTTCTACTTCTAAAATTAAAAAAAAAATTACCTGTTCCTCTATCATAGAAGCTTTTCTCCTTGTCAACACACCTTTTCTCTTATCTCCAATGATTTGATTTTCAAAATGATTCTTTTGTACATACTTAGGAGTCTTAGGGGTCTTTTCTGAAGCTTCTTCCTCCTCAACTATCATCTCTTTTTATTTCTCTTCTTTTTATTCTTTACTCCAAGTGGATTCATCATATTCATTTCCTTCTATCAACATAGGACTCTGATGTGGTACTTTATCCACTTTGACACTTGCACTTTCAATAATCTTCTTCAACCTTTTATTATAGCATCAATAAGCTTTTCTTCTTATAGAGTATCCAAGGAAGATTCCCTAATCAGATCTTGTATCAAAATTTCCTAAACCTTTTTCATCTCTTCTAATATGGAATTCACTTTGAAAAACTCTGAAGTATTTCACAATAGGATTTTTACCATACCATAACTCATAGGGATTCTTTGAACTATTCACTCTTGCTTGACCTTTGTTAAGAATGTAGAAAATAGTATCAATAGCTTCTCTCCAATAGACATCCGATATACTTTCTTCCTTCATCATAGTCCTTGATACTTCATGAACTATTATATTCTTCCTCTCCATTACTCCATTCCATTGAGGAGTTCTAGGAACTAACAAATGCCTCTTTATTCCATGATCTTCACAAAAATTGTTAAACTCATTGGAGGTGAACTCAGCACCTCTGTCAGACCTTAAGCACTTGATTAGAATTTGAACTATTCTATTATTCCTCTCCATAATTGTATTCTATTGAGGAGTTCTAGAAGCTAACAAATTCCTCTCTATTCCATGATCTTAACAAAAAATGTTAAAATCATTGGAAGTGAAATCACCACCTTTTTCAAACCTTAAGCACTTTATTTTCATATCCATTTCATTCTCAACCATAGAATTAAATGCTTTAAACTTAGCTAGAGCTTCTAATTTTTCTTTGAGAAATGTCACCCAAGTCATTCTTGGATAATCATCAATCAAATAACATAAAACACATGTCACCTTGTGAGCTTCTTATTTTGGTAGGTCCACATAGACCTATGTGCACGAACTCCAAAGGACAGGTAGTAGAATACTCCTTAGTCTTGAACCTCTTCTTTTTTTGTTTTCCAAATTAACCTTCCTTGTAAAATGCATTGATAGGCTTTGTAATCTTTGGTAGATCTCTCACAACATCAGTAGAATTGATCTCTATTAGTCTATCAAAATTGATGTGACCTATTCTTCTATGCCATAGGAAAGTTTCATTGATTTGATACATAAAGCATTTAACACCACTACCTTTGAGTTGATAAACATTATCTTTTGTCCTTGTCCCTAGAACAACCAAAGTTTTAAATATTACTTTTCTAATTTCACAGCCATAATCATAAAACACAAGATTGTATCCTCTATTACACATATATATCCTACACTAAGAAGATTATGTTGAAGACCCTTCACATAAAGAACATGTTTTGTTTTATTCTTTCCATCAAAACTAATTGAAACTTTTCCACAGATCTTAACAAATGTATCATCACCAAACTTAACAAGACCACCATCATGATTTTTGAGTTTAACAAACTTAATCTTATCACCTGTCATCCACTATCAATTATCTATTAATTCCTCTCTTATATTGCATGAAAAACAATCACCATATAGTTCCTTCAATATTGTGACCTATTATCAAATCACTTTCCTTCACACATCTTTCAAAATTAGTAGAATTAGTTCCAACATTTAGATCCATGAACAAGAATTCATCAATATCATCATCAAGATAGTCTGATTCCTCATCATCAGATACACCATTGTCTCTTTCAACATAATAATTTTTCTTGATAAATTTTCCTTTATGATCCATATGTTTTCAATCTCCTTGCAAAATTTGTTTCCACCTCATCAAGATCATCAAACATCTGACTCATCATTATTTTCTACCTTGTAGACTTTAAAATAGTTTCTTTCTTTGTAGCATCTTGACCAAAATCTCTTAATTCATAAGAAATTAAATTACCAAACATATAATCTCTAAAATAATTATTCAAATTTTGAGCTTCCTCAATAGCAAAAACTTAAGGAAGAGTTCTTAATACCTTTTTCACAACTTTCTTCTAGCTTACCACCAAGACCTTTCATGGCATTGATAACTTCATCCACTCTAAGCATGTAAGTAGTAATATCTTCATCTTTAGACATCCTTAAGGTTTCAAATTTGGCTTTTTAATTTTTCATCTTTGCTTGCTTGACTTTAATCATATCCTTCATATATACTCTCCAAATTTTTCTAGATCTCTTTTGTAATTTTTAGACTTATTACCTTTCCAAGTTTTGAATCAAAAATTCCACTCAAAATAGCAATCCTTTCTTTTCAATTGTTCTCATATTCCTTGAACTCATTATCACTTTCCAAACCATTAGTAGGCATAGTATAACCTTTTTTAATTGATTGTCAACCACCAAATCTAAGAGAAACCAAAAAGGACCCCATCATGGATTTCCAGTAAGCATAATTCATTCCATCGAACATAAGAGATTTCATACCCTTCTTATGTGTCATCTGGATCTACCTCAAATAGTTAAGCATTATCCAATGAACCACATAGTTGATACCAATTGTTAGATGCACATGACAACTGAGAGGGGTGGTGGTGAATCAACTATACATTAAAACCTTCAATTCCTCATTAACTTTAAAACCCTTATCAAATTTTAAACCCTCATTAAGCATTTGTAGAATGTCAACATGTGAAACAACAATACAAACACAACCATACACAAGAGAACACCCGATTTACGTGGAAACCCTAAGTAGGGAGAAACTATTGTGAGGATTAGCTCACATATATATATTAATAACAAAATTGAATATAATTAGGCTCACTACCTAGAAAAAGAAGAAAGGCTCATTATTGGGTGGCTCAATACCAAGAAGAAAGAAGAATGGGAGAAAATATTATAGAGAGATTCACTATTTGAAAGCAATAGGAAAATCCACCACTGCAACTCTATGCCATCTGCAACCTTCAGATCACTACGTCTAGCAACTTCAAGCACACTAAAAATGTAGAGACCTTCTTCTCATTACATCCAGAGTCATAGGAAATTAGGCTCGCACTCAAACCACCACACCTAATCAAATTCACATCTTCATTCTTTCCACACATCTCCAAAAAATCACCTTTCATTTATACCATTTGTGACCTAAATAATCTCAATTAGGTGAGACTTAATGACATGTATGCACCTTAAACATGCATCACCAAGATAGGTCAGCACCAAACACTTCCATGGTGGAAAGAAGAGAAGGAAAACCATGTCTAGCATTAACTAGGATCCAAATATACATTACCATGTTGCTCAACACATCGACAATCCATGAGGTACCTCTGCAAATATCGCTAGCACACTAGGCCAACCAAACCTAAACAAACAATACAAGTGATCACATACACACCTCTCCAGATCCAAAAAAATATGCAAACCATAAGAAAACACTTAACAACATCCACAAAACATCAGGAAAATTATTCAAGCATCATCAAAATATTCTACAACACTGCCACAACCACTTGAAACTAAGAATACCACCATTCTATTCAACCAGACATGCTACCACAAAACACAACTTATGAATCTAGACTTGTGGAACAACTCAACATTAGAAACTTCAAGGGAAGATAAATACAAACAATATAAGCATGTTCCTAGATCCATAAGATGAGAAACATCACTATGGAGAAATGCAAAGCAATCTCATTTCTCCTACATGACCTTCTATAACGATAGACAAATTATCAAACACAACTTCCACAATATAATGATCGAGAACCTAAAACTCTAGATATAGAACCTCTAAACACCTGTAATCATCATATCCAAACTACACAAGCATATATTCAACCATGAATAAATGTAGAGAACAACACTAAAGACTGTTGAACAAGACATCTAAGAGGGGGGTTGAATCAGTTGTAGTGAATTTTAATATTTAAAACATCCTCCAGAACTTATATCAATCAAAAATCCCTTACTTTTCTAAGATTATTAAACATTAATTTAAAGGTAGAAACTAAAAAGCAACACACATACACAATAACACCAAATTTACATGGAAAAAATAATAAGGGAAAAACCACAGTGAGGATTAGCTCACAATATAAAGAATATCAAAATCGATTACAAAGGCTCACTACTAGAGAAGGCTCATTGCCAAAACATGACTAACTATCTAGATCATGACTCACTATCCAACAAGGGTTAACCACCTGAAGGGCTCACTGCCATAGAGATACAAAGAATATAGAAGAGATATGTTACAAAGAGAAGATAATCTCAATGCAACAAAGATTTCAACCACAATTCACTCAAACACTTGCAGACATGCAAGAATGATTGAGTACACCTTCAACTCACTGCTTCCATAAACTCATCATTTAGAATTAGCACCGATCTTCCACACTCGCATCACATACACACTCTTTCACATCTATCTTGCTCTATTTCTTTGCACTTATCTCTTTGTGCATATTTTACCAATAATACATCCTATATTTATACCATCTTCAACTTTGAAACATATCCAAAGTTGACCATCTATCATTTAAATTCAAATTAGGTCAATGCCAAACATCTCAGAGTGGAATTAGAATGAGAGAAACCCAAACACACACTTGATGAGGACCCAAATAGGTCCTAACAAACTTCATGAACTTCAAAAGTAGTGTTTAACACAAGGTCAACCAAACCAGTGTAAAACAAATAAAAAAATTAAGCACACATAACTTGTAACATGATCCAATCTTTCTAGACAAAAAAATTATGTTCAACACGATCATAACATCTTAACTCTAGAACTGAAAGTCATAAGACTCAACCAAAAATAATTCTATACCAACTATATTTCTCCTAAACCTTAGCTAGATATCTTGAAAACCATAGTTCACAACTGGTGAACATAACTCACACTACAAAATGAATCAAAAGCCTAGAATCTACACATATAAGCTTCCAATAACCATGGTCAACATATTTGAATTGCATGAACATAGGAGAAAATCCCAGAGAAAAATCCAAAGCAACCATTGAACACCTCCAACCTTTCTTGATTACAATTTTCTCAATATCCTCGACATATACAACTAATAGCCTACAACCATGACATTAATGACAATAACAACCAGTTGATAATTGGTTAACCAATTGAAATCAATGACAACACCTTCATTCTTGCAACAATCTCCCCCCTTTTCATTGATGGAAAGACATGATGTAAAAACCATCAAGGACAACACACTAGCTCTGAACACACTTTTCATGATTTTACTTTATATTTCTCTCCCTTAGTAGATACCCTCTTTTTTTCACATTTTCCTCATTCCTCATCTCCCCCTTTGACATCAATGGAAAATGCAAAGGATATTTTGCATTCATTTCCCCTTTAAAATTAAGAACAAAATAATATTTCAATGACAACACATGACACTACCTAATCCCCCTAAGAGGTAGCCACCAAAACATCAGTCCAAAAGAAAGATAGATCCATAGACCCACCAAAATGATGCATCTCTATATGCATCTAGTTCAAGAAAGGACGGGAAATAACCCCTAACTTCTCCTGAAGATACTCAAAAGTATCTTTAGGAAGAGCCTTCATAAATATATCAACAATCTGATCCTTCATAGGTATATACTCAAGATTTACTTCATTCTCCTCACCTTCTCTCTCAAGAAGTGATACTTGAGAGATATATGCTTTTTCCTTGAGTGCATCACTAGATTCTTTGAAATGTTACTAATTGCGCTTGTGTTATCACAAAAGATAGAAATTAGATCAACATAAATCACTTTGATGTCTTTCAATGTCTGTTTCATCCATAAAACTTGTGTACAACAAGATACAACAAAAATATACTCAACTTCAACTATAGATAAGGAAACTAAATCTTTCTTTTTTAATCAACCATGCCAACAATCTGTAACCAAGAAACAATGCACCACCACTTGTACTTTTTTTTTCATCTACACATCCAATCCAATCTACATCTATATAAGCACTTAGTGAAAAGTTAGTATCCCTAGGATACCATAAGCCATAATCTAGAGTTTCATTCAAATATCTGAATATTCTTTTAACAACATGTGTTTCTTTACAATCTTGAAATCTAGCCATAAGACATAATGCATGCATATTATCTAGTCTAGTAGTAGTCAAATACAATATTCCACCAATCATAGATCTATATTTGCTATGATAAGCCTTAGGTGAATCATCATCTTTACCTAATTTGCAACCAGTCACCATAGGAGTGCACACCAGTTTAGAATCGTTCATCCCAAACTTCTTCAACATCTCTCTCACATACTTTGACAACTTGAAACTTTCCTTGTAAGCTACTTAATTATGAAATATTCTTAGAAGGTGGTGTTGGCCTCCTACAATGATTTTACAACTAATCCTTTACAACCATGATTTAGAGACTGGAAATATGACCTAAATAGCCATTCACTCATCATGAAGGTGTATTTATCCTATCAACCCAGGGACATGAAATTGAAATGGGTCAACACTATATGTGCACTAGGGGCTCAATTAGTCATTGCACACTACAACTAAGAAACACAATGTCGAAAGTAAATTTCTTGAAAGGAAATAAAGAAAATGTTGAATATCAACCAACAACTATGCTTATGCTGAAATGTGTGCAGGAATAAAGATCTGGGCGACAAACAAGAAACTTCTTTGTCTACTTTGGTTGCAGGAATAGACACAATATGGACTTATAGTGGTTGCAAGAACAGTCAATGCCAAATTTCTAAGTACCAAACAACAAGTAATACTAAACTAATGCTAAAATAAGGAGACAAATTACTCACCAATTGGGCCCCCTTGGATAAGTATCCTCTAAACTAACAGGAATTCAAATGCTCAAACTCAGAACTTTATTTGATTCATTGTAAATCGTGCATACAAAGAGTAATGTATCGGTATCACTAGAAATGAGAGTACAATGCAAAATAGTGCAACCTCCTGAAGAAGGAGCATCAAATTATTATTTATACTATAGCTAAATAAGGCGGTCAACTCCACGACTGGGAGGATTCCATGTAGGGAAAACAGGGGAAAGTGGAACGGTTACGCATGCATGGAATCTGGTTAGACATGCAAGTCAAGAGCAGATCTAGCACAACAATAACCCCCATGCATGCTCAATCATTAAGGTCCACTACAAGGAGGTTACATTTAGTTGCATGAAGAATCTTTGTTGTTAATTTCCTTTGACTTGGAGTGATTTCTTAGCTGGTCGTTATGGTGCATGCCCAACTGGCGGTGTCTTCCATAACTTGGCATATTAAGTTTGTAGACCAAGGTTATTATGCATAATAACTACACATCAATAACCACTTCTAAGAAACATTCATTAATCACATGTAAAATCAATATAGATGACCCACATATTATGTGAAATATTATTAAAGTTTGCAGAGATAGGGTAATTCCAAATTTCAATTGTTTGAGGGAAACATTATGCCAATACCAACACTTTAGAATTAAATTCCATGACATCTATGAGCAAATAGACTATAGATTCTATCCAAAACTAGACCAAAAACTAGGCTCATCACTCCCCCCAACTTAACGTTTTGTTGGTCCTCCAATAGGGGAAGGGTTTTTCTTCTTCCTAGTCAAAGCTTTGAAATTTGCAACTGAGAGATGTCCAACATTAGTGGTTGTAGTGTGTGAGTCAGGATCCCAATAGAATCCTCCCAATCTATCAAACTTGTTCCATCTCTGGTTTTCTACAGTAATGTCACTCTGGTAGAATCTAAAGTTTGGCACAGGCCACATGAGCATGGGTGGCTTGAAAGTCAGGGGAATCCAATGTCATCCCTGAGTTCTCCCAATCTGAATATGTCTCTCAATTATTTTTAATGTTGTTGCATAATTGTGGATGGAATGAGGCTCAACTTGTTTCAACTCATCAATCAAACTATTCCATCTCTGGGATAAACATCTCCTCATGGTTTCCTCCTTTTATATTGTTTTCACTACAAAATTAGTGTAAAATACCTCAATCCAATGCATAATCCTATTTCCATAACTTGGTCTAAGCAAAATTTGATGCCATTCTCTATAAATATCCCTTGGGTTGCTTGATTTCGCTCTAACAAGCAGAGGGATATTAGACTCCAATTGTTTATAAGCATCATGTTGTTGTCCCCAACTAATTTCATTTTGTACCCAAGACATGAATTCTCTCAATTGAACATCCCCAACATACTACAATGAGTTCCAATCATGGTCCTTTGTGACAACATAATTAATAAAATTCACATAACAAATTCTTCATTTCAAGGGAGGCAATCCTATAAGCATTGAAAAATTTCATAGGGGTATCAATAGAAGGATTCAAACCTAAGGCAAGTGTTGACATCTTAAAAGATAGATACCTCTCTTTCAGGAGTAGAGCATAGACCCTTAGGGGTTCTCTACATTCCAGAATCTTTGGAACCAAAGCTTCCATATCATCTACCCTCTGCTTCAAGGTAGAAATTTCTGCATCTTTTTCCTTAATCTCTTCATCTTTCTTTTGAATCTCCTCCTTCAACTTTTATTTTTACTTTTTCCATTCTTCCTCCTTTCTTTGTATCTCTTTCCATAGATTCAAAATTGTTCCATGTACTGTAAAAATAGGAGGATTATGAATGCCTACAATTATTTTTGTTGATGGCGGCTCCTTATATGGTGCTATTTGCATGGACTCAAGTTATGTAGTTATCTCTGGTTGTAAGGGTATTGTTTCTTCTTACTTTTTCTATAGGGACTCTTGTTATGGTTCTGGATGTTGCTGCAGGACTTCATGATGGAGGACCTCTTGCTCATGTTGTAGGACCTCTTGCTCATGCTATAGGAAGTCATGATTTCCTTCCAATTCTTTTACAATGCTAGCAAGATCGGCCAATGTTATGTTTGTTGCTCCCTTAAATATATCTTCTTCTTTTTCAACATGCTCCTGCTCCATTGGAGCTTCACGATTCTCATGTGATGCCTCACCAAGTTTAGGGCTTTCTTGCAGAGGCGTACCAATCACAGGCCTAACAGTATTGACTTTTTGGGAGGTATTTCATAGTTTCCTTTGGTTGCAGGATGAATAGCATCATCCTTCCTCTTTTTCAAACTTGGCACTTTTATTTCTACAGGCTATGTTTAGCCTTCCTTTTTCTCATTTCTACCTCTCTTCGTTGTGCTTTGGTTTTCAAGTGGAACTTCATCATCAAAATCTGAGGAAGAGCTTCCTTTTTTTTAGTGCTTTGTTCTAGAAAAACTAATTTCTATGGTTTCCTCTATTGTAGGAGGATTCATGTTAGAGCCAACACTAGAGGTTGAAGCACTAGGAATGGCTTCAACCATGCTTACTCTCCTGCTAGATCTACGGGATGGAGGTGTAGCTCTAGGTGGAAAATTCTCAACATCGACAAACACCTCCTAGTGATAATATTGATACCTTAATAAACTCTTACCAATTCATTCCAGAAACATCACGTAGAGATTTTTCAACTAGAAATTTAATCAAGAAATGGTGGGAAACAAAATCATCCCTACCTTTCTGGGTCTCAGCTGACATGATTGAGAGAAGATTTTATAGCACATTGGGCACATTCATCCTTCTCTCGTGCCTCATGTGATTCAAAATCTTGAAATGGACATAATGCAAATTTTATTGGCAACCCTTACAAGTTATGTATTTGATGACATAAATAACTATTTGCTTCCACGACTCGGGAAGAGACATTCTTTTTGTACCCTACTTGTCTATGGTCAATGGGGGGTCATTTGGCTCTATGAATTCAGCCCTAGTTGACCTGGCATCTCTAGAAATAGGGTAGTTTTCACCATCAGCAGGTAACCCTATAACTTTTGCAATCTTTTCCTCTGTTGCCACAACTTCTAACCCTCTTACTGTGGCTTTTCCTTCTGAAAATGTTTGGAAAAATTCAAGGGAAATTCCTTCATCAAAACCATCTAACTTCAAAAAGTAGTCTATCCAACCACAATTTTGAAATTCAGCCAAGCAATGTGCATCCTGCAATAAAATATCATGCACCATGGGTTCGTTTTGAACTAACCCACCTCCCATTTTCTATAATCAAACAAGTGCTATGTAACTTCTTTTCCTACAATTCCCCTTCTAAAAATAAAATGCACTTCCCTATAGTGTCTGCTAATTTCTAGTGTCGGCGTTGACTGGATTTCCTTTCTTTTGTTTTTCCTTTTTTCTCACAACTCAAGATTATGATAGGGAAATAATAACAAGAAAAGGAGTGATAAAGGGAAATTATGATAGGAAGAAATGGCAGCTGTAGTTATTGTCACTTCACACATGCAATCAACTCATTTTAAAATTTAGGACGTAGCCTAATATGTTTTTGACACATGGACAATAAAATATTTGTATCTTTTTTGTTCCCCTCCCCTAACCTAAATTTGGAAATGTGTCCACACATGTGAGATGGGAGTGGTAGTTGAAAAGCAATGATGGAATTTATACGAATACTTATACTAATGTATAGTGATTAAATGAACGTACTTAAAAGGTGATTAAACATAGCAAGTAATGCGCACATACCTAAATGTGTGGAAGATTTGTTGCAAAGATCATGGATAAAGTGGCGCTCGCCTTGTTAGAAAATAGATTGAGCAATGAATGAGGATGGGGTGGAATGAAGTGATGGAAGAGAGATAAAGGTGGTATGGATGGGTGGATGGGAAAATGATGAAGAAATGGACTTCCACATAAGTGAAAGTCTTTATTATGAAAAGTATGTACCTCAATTAGGCTAAAGGAGGGACATTAGGTCTATTGCCTTCAATTGCAGGAAGCTGTGAGTGTTGGGTGAATTGTTGCAGGAATTCTTCTTTAGAGACTGGCTTATGAAATAATTTGAGGTGATGACCATTGACAAGTAATTTGAACTTGAAAGGGTCAATGGTGGTAAGCCGAATAGCTCCATTTGGAAAGACCTCGTCAATATTGTATGGTCCTAGCTACTTTGTCTGCAATTTTACTACATTGTCCTAGTATCTTGAATCATAGAGCAAGGCCCAATCTCCTAGTTTGAATTTATTCTCCTTAATAAATTTGTCATGCTACTTGATTCTTTGATTTTTCACTACTTATGTATGCTACAGGGTTGCTCTCCTTATTTCATCTAAAGCATTTAGCTGCATAATTCTTCATCTCTATGCTTCATAATTTTTTAGCTGCTCTACACTACTTCTGTATGATGCAAGTCTGCTCTCCTTATTTCATCTAAAGCATTTAGCTGCATAATTCTTTCTCTCTATGCTTCATAAATGTCCATCCCTAAATCCACTACAGTTCGCAGAGTCTTATGTTCAAATTCAATTGTCATAATAGCTATCTTTCCGTACAACTCAAATGGGGTGAATCCTATAATTATTTTCCATGTTGTCCTATAGGCCCAAATAGCTTTGGCTAATATGTTTTCCCAATCTTTCCTATGGATAGCTACTGTTTTAGTTAGAATTGCTTCAATTTCTTTGTTTGTCACCTCAACTTGGCCATTAGCCTGGGGATGATAAGGAGTAGACTTTATGTGCCTGATATTGTACTCATTCAATAGTGCTACAACAAGAGTTGATGTGAATTGTGGCCTTTGATTAGACACTATTTCTCTTGGAACTCCATATCTTGTGAAAATATCCTCATAAAGAAAATCTACAACCTTGTTATCTCTTGCATGCTTCATGGCCTTAACTTCTACCCATTTTGTTACATAATCAGTGCATACCAATATATAAGACTTACCATTTGATGGAGGGTCAATTGGTCCCACGAAATCCAATCCCCACTTGTCAAAGGGAGTGATTACTATCTAAGGTCACAATGGAATCTTATTAGATCTGGTTGGTCTACCCATTCTTTGAGATCTATCACATTTTCTGGTATACCTTCCTGCATCCTTGTGGAGTGTTCGCTAGTAGCACCCTGTGTTCAATATCTTCATTGTTGTCCTTTTAGCCACAAAGTGTCTTCCACATGGTTCATTATGAAATGCATGAAAAATGCCATGTCTTATCTTCTCTCACACATATTCTTATGACATGGGTAGGTCCAATATAAAACAAACATCTAGCAATCCAAGAGAAAGAAAAATATTTTTCAATGAGCTCCTTTTTCTCTTTTGGGGAGAAGTGAGAAGGAATTCTACCTGTAACCAAGTAGTTGGCTATGTCAGAATACTAGGGTATTTGTACACTAAGAGAGAATAGATGCTCATCAGGAAAAGATTCATCTATGGGCTGATTGTCTTCTGATGTAGTTAGCCTTGAAAGAAAATTTGCAACAACATTAGCTTTCCCTGGCTTATCTACAATGGTTATATCAAACTCCTAGATCAAAAATAACCAACTTTCCAATCTTATTATGATCAAAGGTTTTTTCATGAGATATCTAATTGCTGCATGATCAATGCGGACAAAGATTTTGTAGCCTATTATGTAATGTCTGAATTTGTTCAATGCATAGACTACTACCACTATCTCTTTCTTTGTCACTATATAATTGAATTTAGCTCCTTGCAATTTTTGCAGACAAAGTAGATAGCATTTTCAACAACTCCCTCTTTATGTCCTAAGATTGATCCTATGGCATAATCTGATGCATTAGTGTGAATGTGGAAAGGAAGCTCTCAATTGGGTCTCTTAAGTACAGGAGCATTTGTTAAAGTTTCCTTCAAGGCAGAAAATACCTTGTCACAAGTTTCAGTCCACTAAAATTCAGCATCCTTAGTGAGAAGGGTGTACAATGGTGTTGCTACCTTGCTAAAATATTTGATAAATCACCTATAATACCCTGCATGACCCAAGAAACTCCTAACATCCTTATATTTTGTAGGTGTAGGAAGATTTGTGATTACCTCATTTTTTGCAGGATCTACTTGAATTCCCTTGTGGGAGATGTAGTGGCCAAGAACTACACCCTCTTGCATCATCATGAAGAAGTTTTTCCTATTTAAGGACAAGTTTTGATCCTCACATATTTGTAGGACTCTCTTGAGGTTCTCTAATGCTTGATCAAAATCAACACCATAAATGGTGAAGTCATCCATATAAATCTCCATGCAATCATGAGAAATGTCTGAAAATATACTAATGACTTCCCTCTAGAAAGTTGCACGTGCATTGCACAAGCTAAATGGGAGTACCAAATAGGCATAGGTCTCCCATGGATAGGTAAATGTGGTCTTCTCATAGTCTTCTAGTGCAATATGGATCTGGTTGTAGCCATTGAATCCATCTAGAAAAGAGAAGTATTGCTTTCTTGCAAGTGTATCTAAAACTTGATCAATGAAGGGTAAAGGAAAGTGATCTTTCTTGGTGGCAGCATTAAGTTCTCTATAATCGACACAAAATATCCACTTCCCTCATTTCTTGGGCACAATCACTAATGGAGACACCCACTGACTATCTGAAATGGGATAGATAAATCCTACATCTATCAATTTCTACAATTCTCCTTTCACAATTTCTCTTAGTGTAGGGTTAACCCTTCTTTGTGGCTTTCTTATGGGAGTGCAATCATCTCTGATATAAATTATGTGGGTACAAAGCTTAGGATATATTCCCTTCATATCATGAAAATCCCATGCAAATGCATGCTAATGGGCCCTTAATAGATTTTCCAACAACAGTCTCTGCTCTTCATTCATTTTACTATTAACATTCAGATATTTTCCTTTTGACACCTATACTTGTGTAGTTAACTCTACCATGGCTGCCTTATTAACACATGGTACCTTTATTTCATATGGAAGCAATGTATGGAACATACCTATTGCTGTAGAAAGTTTTTCTACAGGAACAACATCTCTAGGAACATTGGTTGTAGGAAGAACATCTGCAGGAAAAATATCTACAGGAACAGTGGTTGCAGGAAGAACAAGCAGAAGTGTCCTGATTGAAGTAGAAGATGATGCTTCCCCCACTTCATAATGGTTCTAAATGGTGTTATTCAACACTTCATCCTCATCTTGGAGCTGCATGAAAGAGCTTCTACCTAGCATCATAAGTTGCACCACATAATTAACTTCCTCGATCTCTTCAATAACTTGTGGCCATAGACAATCTTCTTCATCATGAGATGGCTAAGCAATTGGATAAAGATAAACATTTTTAGTACTCCTTCCATATGGAATGGTCATGTCACCTAACCGACATCCAATGCAGGCATTTGCAGTTTCTAACTAAGGCCTTCCAAGAATGATGGGATACTCGCCTAGTGTAGCCTTAGGAGAAAGAATCATAAAATCTGTTGGATATTCCTAGGAGTCTAGTACTACCACAAGATCCTCCACTACACCATCAGGCTTGATAGTAGAACTATTTTCCAGATGCAGGACAGTAAGAGTAAATCTCATACTTGCAATATTTAGTTGTTGCAGGATGTCTTTGGTTATCACATTGATTGCTACCCCTAAATTAATCAAAGCATTCTTCACTTGAATCCTGTTTATGACAAATACTACTATAGGACTACCTGGGTCATTATACTTGGGAATAGTCACTTTTCCCAGCATGATATTAGCTAGTTGGCCCACCACATAGACTGTAGTTGGGTCTTTCTTCTTCCTTCCTGGCTTCTTAAGACAAGCTTCCTTAATAGCTTTGTCGTAGATTGGAACATATTTTATGGCCTGAAATAGGGGTATTTGAAAACATATATGCTTTAGCTAGTCCAAGATGTCAAAAGTAACATCCTCTTTTTTATTCTTTCTTCTTGGAAACTTCTAGTCTCTAAGGAAATGGTGGTTCTTACTCAGTCTACTTGGCTTGGACTGGTTCAGAATTTTTATGTGCATTTGGTTGAATAGGATCATTCATAGGCTCCTCCTCCTCTTCCACAAGAAGCTTAGTAATGATGGACTTGGAAGGGGTTGGTAGCTTGGTTCTTCAATGTAGGTGGATATTACTTACACTCACAGCATATGCAGGGAATTGATTCGAATCAACAAAATATATAGGTTGTTGTTGTGGTTTTTTATTAGGATTGGGTGTGGGATGAGCTAGAAAATGAGTTTGTTTAGGTGCATTTGAGCTTGGATTAGAAGTTGGAGGAATTATAGTAGGTTGTTGGAGCTAAGAAGGTGGTTGCATGTAGCTAGTGTTCTGGGTAGGCCATTGTTTTCCTCCTCTCCATTGATTTGTTTGCTGCCAATTTCTTGGAGGTGGTTGCCAATGCCCTTGAAATTGTTTCCAATTCCCCTGAGGTTGCTGCCACTGAGGTGGAGGACTCTGATGGTTGATCCAAGAATTTGGAGGGTTATTCCAAGTTTTTGGTGGATATCCTCCATAATTGGGTGGATATGGGGGCTACCATTGGTTATCAGATGAATAAGAGTTAAAATATGGTCCAGCATACGATAGTGGATCTGGTGGCATACCTTGTCTTGGAGCCTAAGGATTCCTTTGTGAAACATAGTAGAATTGGTCTTCCTTAATCTGAATTGGCTTGAACTCAGGTGGAATCTACTTGATTTTTAGGTTAGCTACCATCTTACATCTACAGTCCTTATTCTTTTGTCTGCAGTGGGTACAATACTCTGTTAACATAATTTTTTCCTTCTCTTGCTTCTTTTTGGCCTAAAGTGTATCTAGCTAAGTAGCTAGATTGTTGATAATATATTTCTTGAAGTCTTCCAGCAAATGAGTGATCTCCATTCTTGAAACTCCACTGGTACTAGTTGACTTACTCATGGAAGATTGATAAGCTCTCTTTCTTTGAAGCTTACCTAGAGTAATTATGGAATATTTTCTTGATATCCTCTCAAGGAACTTGGGAGATATCTCCTCCTACCATGAGGTCCAAAGCATCAGTATAGCTATCATTGATTCCTCTCAAGATTTTTTTTTTTGGTGAGTCCTCATTAAGTGCATGGTGTGGAGATTTTTGCAAGAAAAATAGAAACCTTGTGATGTAATCTTCCAAGCTCCCATATTCCTTCTATTGCATCCTGAAAATGCCACCTCTTCTCATGTCACAACCCTTGCAGTATTCCTTGTACTTCTCAAGGAGTTTTGTCTTCATGTCTTCCTAAGTTTCCATAGTATCTCTGCCTAGGCTCAAGAACCATCTTAGTGCATCCTCTTTCAAATTGGCAGGGAATAACTTAAGCCTATGGGCATTAGTAGTATAATCATAACTCTTCCAAAGTATGTCAAACTCAAATAAGAAGGTATTAGGATCTTTTGTCACAAGTCCATAAAACTTGGGGAGTGTTGAGGTGGGGATGTTATTGATGTTGTCAACTTCATTTTGATGGGAAATGGGGAAAGGAAAAGCTAGTTGGTTTTGTCTATTCCTATTTGCATCACCCATGCCTACTTGATGTGGTTCAAAGACAAAGGGGTTCTCAAGCTGATTTTTATCTTCTGAGGAGACTTCAGAGCTGGTCAGATCAAGATATGCATCTACAAAGGGGTGTGGATCTTCTTCTTCTTTTTCTGGTAGATTTTGGTACTCAACTAGCTGGAATGGACGAGGATTGTTAAGAAAGAAACTCCCATAAGCATCCCTTCTCCTTCCTCTATGCATGCGGTATCACTCACTATCAGTCAGCACACACAAAGAACTGGTAAAGAATCAAGGGGGGTCATTATTTCCTAAATGAGGATATGCTAAGAAAAAAATCAAAAACACTACAAAAAAAACTACCAATGACTCCAAAAACTTCCTAGCTTGACACCATCCCCGAAAAAGGCACCAAAAATGTTGGCCTCCTACAATGATTTCACAACTAATCCTTTACAACCATGATTAAGAGACTGGATGCCTGACTTGAATAACCATTCAATCATCATGAAGGTGCATTTAACATGTCAACCTAGGGACATGAACTTGAAATGGGTCAGCACTATATGTGCACTAAGGGCTCAAGTAGTAATTGCAAAGTATAGCTAAGAAACACAATGCTAAAAGTAAATTGCTCGAAAGGAAATAAAGAAAATTTTGAATATCAACCAATAACTGTAACGCCCCGCCTTGGTTACCATTAAAACAAAGTGTAAAGAATGAAATTAACCAAACAATTTTTTTTTTTAAAGATATTTAATTACACATTTGCCATAAGGTTTCCAAGACGATATCACTTGAACCTAATAAATAAACTCAACAAATTATCATAATCATAAACCAACTTAATGCCATGAATGGTTTAGTTCACAAAACTTAATACAACTGAATATCCACATGATTGGATTACAACAAGAGAGATTTCATTAAATCTCAATACATCCAAAGTTGGTACAATATGAACGCTCTTATACAAGAGGTAATTTTTACAAAGCTGATAGTGATCATATCACAACTAAAATATCCATATCCACGAACATGCTTCACATCCACAGTCACGAAAATGAAGTAACTAGAACCAGCTGCAAGCATAGGATCATCTGCAAGAAAATACAAGGTGTAGCACGGTTTCCTCCTGACCACGTGGAACCCGAAGGTCCACTCCCTCCGTGCTAGGAGATAATGACAGGTCCACAAACAATGAAGACAAAAAACCACATTTACGGGGTTTACAAATACACATCACGACATAACACTTACAAATCAGAACATATACAATCCCAGTAACATATCACATTAAATAGAAATCAGAACATAAGGAATACCATCATGATATAGACTAAGAGTGTCATCACATTGTCGGGATAGGTTACCCTGGTGAATCTTCCTAGACTACCGGCCCTCTCCAAGAGTTACCCTGGTAGCCTCTACCGATTCCTGGCCCCTATGCAGACCAATGTGGATTCACTTCATCTTTCAAGAGGACAAGATGACGACTTGCCATTCTAGGCCTTCTCAACCTTTTCTCAACCTAAACGAGCATTAAGATAGTAGGCGAGGCACACTTTTATCTTAATTAATGTTTATAACTTCCCAACCCATAATTCATTAGTTAGGTTTTCACTGAATTAACACACCTACGATAGGTTACCTAGACAATCACTTCTGGATTTCAACCCCTACTGCAAGCCACTCTTTCTATAACATGACTCAACAATAAAATTGTGGAATAAGTCTTCAGTCGAAAGAACATAAACCATATAGGTACATATATTTAATCATGACATAGACCAAGATCTTCGTAATGTCACCAAAATAACAACCAAGAGTGCTAGACCTTTCCTTAATCATGATCATGACATTAATACTCCAAAGTACATACATTCATATTATAAAACACCACTTCAATTTCCTAGCCTCTAGAAATAGAATTTTTAGTAACACTCAACTTTTAACATCCACTTGTCTATCTCAAACAATCAAACTTACATAGGCTTTCATATCTGCAATTTCTTAAAATAAAATTCTAAAATACCTTACAGGTATGATAAGTAATATACAATGTCAAAAGGAACACTATATTCACAATTCCATATCTAACCTTTTAAATATAAATTGCTTATTTACTGAATAACATAATCAATCATTTAACAAACTATTTTAACTAAATAAAATTATAAATTATGTTATTGGTTCTTATTTCATTTATTTATTTCACATCATAACATATTTATTTATTTAATAGAAGACTAAAAAAATATCAATGGCCACCATTTATTCATCTTGGTAATTGTATAATTATATACATAAATAATTTAAAGATGTTGATTGTAAGCAAGAACAGAAGTAGTAAACTGAAACGAAAGTAACCTTAAATCACGCATATAAATAGATGCATGAAATTTCACTACGAGTTTAATAACATGCAAATCATGGACTTAACCAATCAGTAAGCGATTTCAGGACAGTAAAGATAATGTAGGAGTTCATGCATCGACTCACTATTGATATCTACAAACAAGGATTATAGTCCAGTTAAACAATTGATAAACTGGTAAAGTCATATTCGAACTTCTTTCTCAAGAACATACATGACATTTCTTTTATGGTTAAACAACTAAATGATGAACTTAAGCGGCTATAAAGAATTTATATAGCTTCAAGGAGTTTTAAGTACAAAGAAAAGGCATTCAACTGTATTGGGTGAATAGTTCAATACATTAAAGATATCTATATAATTTTGTTTTGAGCTAGTTTGTTAGTTCAAAGAAAGGAGTTCGCCATAATAGAGGAATGACTACCGCAACGTTTCAGAATATATCTTCTACTAAAGATTATACAAAAATTAACATTAAATGAAGGCTGTGTGCAAATTCTGACAGGGAGACCTATTTTATAAGGAAAATTAAACAAGAATATCCAAACACACTTAGACACAGGTAGAACAAGTCTGGGCGCTTAAGGTTGGAAAACAAAGATTGGAGTTGAAGATATCAAATGAGAATCAATTTAAAATTGCACAGGTATATTTCCTCTTAATGAAAAGAAAGTCTTCAAACCCTAACCACAGCCCGCACGGAAATTAACAGATGAGAAAGGCTAAGGTAAATAGAAATAGACCAAGGAGATACCAATGAAAATCATAAGCATAAAAGATTATTTTAGTCAAAAATGTAGATTTGGAGGATAAATATTTAATCATGTTATACACAGGATTCATAATATAGCTTATTTTTGTTTGATAAAAAGAACACCAACAATCTGAACCTAAGTCACATGGAGGATGTGAAGTGACCACATGTATAAACATTCAGTTCCAAACTATGCGCATAGAGATAGGGATGAAAGAAACACAGATTCTCAGTGGAGTAATTACTATCTAACGAATAAAAGATGTTTAAAGAGGGGCGGATTAATTAATACAATTTATTTCCCCAGACAGAGAGTCTCCAAACACGATCTACAACCGGAACAAATTTCATTAGATGAGATATACTATGGTGAATAAAAGAAATTAAAGAGACTACCATCTTCCAGAAGACAAATCATTTTCTCAGCTAACCGCGTTGATAAAGAAAGAAAAGAACGTGATACATGAAGAAAATTTATAAACTACAAGAGGTTTTTGATCAAGAAACAATATACATCGAGGTTAACAAATTCCTAAATCATACAAATCGCGCACATGCACAGGAAACAACAATGTAGCAGTAACTAAATAATTCGATTGGTTTGAAGAAGAAACAAAACTATAACATCTTTAACAATATTCTAGTCATACAGTAGAAATCAACTGCCGTTTTCAGTTCTAAGAACAAATACTAAGTTCTAATTTCATGAATTCTTTGCAACTTAATTTATTTGTATTTTAAATAAAAAATTGATTTCCTAATCTAATAATTTTTCTGTTTTATTTTGCAGGTTTGACAAACCACTATTTTTCCAAAAAGTTCATAGAAGAAATTTTTTAGAAACTTAAAAAGAAGAAAACCTAGACAATCTTGGAAATCGAGCTGATACAAATTCTGAAACCTTTGCTGATTCCACTATCAATTTTTCTAGACTTTGACGGTGAAATTCAATTCAATCCAGCATCAAATTACGCTTGTAAACAAAATCTTAAAAGGAAATTTCTTCTGAAGCAATTGTCATGAACAATCTGCTAAAAACTACCACTGTGAAAGTTCTTAAAATTCCAAATCCTTCCTTTTTTTTTTATATTAACTCATGTAATTCAATTTCAATCATCAAATTTTAACTGATAGTTCATTTCACATTGTAAATAGCTCATTCAGTTCAACTCATTCTTTAAATATCAGAACAAACCTCTAACTGACAATCAAAGATACTTATCTCGTTAAAAATATCTTTCCTTAATAAAATCTATTTTACACAATTCAATTTGCACAATTAAAACAACAATAATATTATTTTAATTAAAACATTGCAAAGAAATAACTTATTTAATTTAACTTAATAAATTAAATCATTAACGTTGGTTAAAACATTAATAAGCATTTAATAAAATTAAATATTATATTTGCAAACACAAAACAATATATATTTGAACACGACAAGACAAACTGGGCTACACGGGGTAACACAGAGATACTTGTTCGAAAACGAACGATGGTTTAAAAGGACCTATCAATACCTTCGACAACATATTTATAATGAATTAGGGTACGCTCAGACCTGACAAGCAAGTGGAGCCGTTACCCGGTACCTATGTCTGCAGGAAAACATCAAGGTTAAAACATATATATATATTTATACTCATGTTAGAAAACACACCGTGAATAAGAATTGCAACGTAACAGGGTACTCACGAATGAGTAATGCTACACTGTCTTATTCACCGACACAAACGAGCAAGATCAATCATATACAATCATAACAACATGATAACATAAGCAATAGTCATAAACTAATAAGCCATAACATGAATGAATCTATCACAATATCATCAAACTAACATAACTAGATAACCAGGATGTCAATGTATCGTCTGAAAAATCAAAACTACAAAATATCCACTATCACCTCTGAAAATAAATAACATAGTATTATAATAAACTAAAGCATCTATCAATCAAACCGAAAAAAACTAAGATAGGATGTCACAGCGGGAGGAAAACTACAATAACTATGCTTATGCTAAAATGTGTGGAGGAATAAAGATTTGGGCGACAAAAAAGAAGCTACTCTTTCTGCTTTGGTTGTAGGAACATACACAAAATGGATTTCTAGTGGCTGCAGGAACAGTCAATGCTAGATTTCTAACTAAGTACCAAGCAACAAGTAATACTAAACTAATGCTAAACTAAGGAGATAGATTACTCACCAAGTGGGCTCCCTTGGATAAGTATCCTCTAAACTAACAAGAACTCAGATTATCAAACTCAGAACTTTATTTGATTCACTGTAAATTGTGCATACAAAAAGTAATGTATCAGTATCACTAAAAATGAGAGTACAATGCAAAATTGTGCAACCTCCTGAAGAAGGAGCATCAAATTATTATTTATACTATAGCTAGACAAGGTGGTCAACTCCATGACTGGGAGGACTCCATATAGAGAAAATAGGGGCAAGTGGAGCGATGGTGGTTACATATGCATGGAATCTAGTCAGACATGTAACTCAAGCGCAAATATAGCACAACAATAATTCCCATGCATGCTCGATCATTAAGGTCCACTGCAAGGCAGTTACATTCACTTGCATGAATAATCTTTGTTGTCGGATGCCTTTGACTTTGAGAAATTTCTCAGCTGGATGTTATGGTGCATGCCCAACTAGCGGTGTCTTCCATAACTTGGTGTATTAAGTTTGCAGGCCAAGGTTAGTATGCATAATAACTGCATATCAATAACCACTTCTAAGAAACATTCAATCATCACATGAAAAATCAATATAGATGACTCACATATTATGTGAAATATTATTAAAGTTTGCAGAGATAGGGTAATGTCAAATGCTAATGGTTTGAGGGAAACATTATGCCAATACCAACACTTAAGCATTAAATTCCATGACATCTATGAGCAAATAGACTATAGATTCTACCCAAAACTAGACCAAAAACTAGGCTCATTAGGTGGCATGTTTATTATTGCATCAATATTTTTTGTTTCCATCTCAATGCCTCTATGTGACACTATAAATCCTAATAACTTTCCACTATCCACACCAAAGTAACATTTCTTTGGATTCAATCTCATGTTGTACGTACAGATTCTTTCAAAGATTTTATGAAGGATTTTTACATGATCTTGACATGACGTTATAGTTTTAGCCAAAATATCATCAAAATAGCCTTCCAATATGTTGTGTATGAAATCATAAAATATTAACATCATAGCTCTTTGATATGTTTCTCTAGAATTTTTTAATCTAAAGGCATAACAACCCCAAAAAATGTTCCCTAAGGTGTAGTGAAAGTTGTTTTATATTGATATTGAGTGTTGATGAAAATTTGATTATATCTCAAAAAACCATCCATAAATGATAATAGGGAATTTCTTGCAGTTGAATCCACTATCGTGTCAATATCGAGAAGGAGAAAATCATCCTTTAAAGATGTATTAATATCATGAAAATCCATACACATCCTAATGTGATTATCAAGCTTTCCCACTTCCACAATGTTAGATGTCCAAGGTGAATAATCAATAGGGTGGATGAAACCAACTTGTAAGAGCTTTTCAATCTCATCCTTAACCAATGAACCTTTCATAGGATTCATCTTGCATTTCTTTTTTCTAACTGGTTTAGCATCTTTTTCAAGAACAATGGTATTCATGACTATCTTAGGGTCAATACCCAACATATCTAGATAAGTCTAGGCAAAGATTTTAGAAAAGTCATGTAGCAATGTTGCATGATCCTCTTGTTCATCCTCATCAAGAAACTTTCCATTTTGAATCACCTTCTCTTCATTAGATGGGTCCATTGGAACATCTAGGGTATCTCCCATAAGTAATGCATTACAATTTGGAACATCATGAATTGTTTGAGATTCATCTTATTCATAATCACATTATTTAGTTTCTTCTCCAAAGTATCCCTTGGAATTCAAATAATAGGTAAATCTATTATTATGATGATGAATTGGAAAAGTTTCATACACTCCCAAAAATAATAGTAGGGGATCATCATTTTGAAACATGTCCAATGACATATCATTTCTTGTGGTATCTATCATTTCAGGATGCACCAAGTTTAGAGTTGTCTTAAAGGAATCTTGTGTGATAACATTGACACTAAGTGAAGGTCTCTTTGATTCTTTCATTTCTTTTTAAGGGAAATAACTAAGACCTCTTGTTGTTTCTTGTGTATTAAGCTCTATAGGAACATAAATGCCTTATTCTTTCACACCACATCCTTTTCCATTATAACCAAATTGTTTCAAGAGTTGGTACCCTCTTTCATATTTTTTTTCAATTTCTTTTGAGGGAGGCATTTTTTCATAATCACTTTCATCATTACCAAAAGTTGTGAATTATTGTGTCTTAGATGTTTTAATGACAGATTGTGTTGATACCACCACATCTTCCTTCTCTTACTCTTTTTTTGGTTTTGATTACATAATCTTATATTCCCCATGAATGTAAGTTTGAATTCTAATGAAACCCTATAATCTTCCAAAAAAAAATTTATTGATGAGATATATTCCTTTGTATCTTTAGGTTGTAGAGGTTCTACTTTTTAAGTTGGTTTCAATGTTCTTAGAGGGTTTTGCATCCTTGTGTTAGTTTGTAAGAAATTTGCAGATTTTGGATAAGCTTTTATCATGTAAACCTTATTTTTGTAAGTGTATTTCATTAAGCAATGAAGATTTGAATGCACACCTTTCATCTCATGGATCCATGGTCTACCCAATAGAAGATTATATGAAAGATCATGGGGCATGACATGTATGGGAATTTGCAACACCACCTTACCAACTTTGACAAGTAATGTTATCACTCCAAGTGGTTGTTTACCCACATTATCAAAACCATGGATGGACAAATTATTTAGTTAAATTTTAGTCTTATCCACCCCAATTTTTTCCAAAATATTCACTCTACAAACATTAAGTCTCGAATAATTGTCAATAAGGGTATGTCTAACCCCAACCCTATTAAGAATGGCCATTATCATCAAATAATAATTTTATTTTTATGTTTCCAAAGGAGGTAATTCATTTCTATGCAAGGTAATATCCACATTCATCTAATTTATACCCTCAACTAAGGCTACTACATTGTTTGGTTGTGCACTAGGAGGGAACACCACCTTTTTCAAAGAACTTTGAAGCATGCAATTGTAAGTTGATGAGGTTTGAATTAGATCCCATAATGAAATAATAGCAAGAGTGTTATGAAGTTTCTCCATAAGATAATACTCATTTCCACTATGTTGAGGTAAATGAGGGGAACTAGGTAAAATAGGTTGTGGGAGTAGTATTGATGAGGGAATGGTTTGTGTTTGTCTTGGTTGCTTGTTATTCCTTGTATTATTTTTATGATAAATTGTGTGGTAATTTTTTTGTTGCAATAAATTATTACTAGTGAATTGTTTTATGAAGTTTAAGATATGACCTAGAGGTTTGGGTTTGTTTTGAGGTGGTCCTATGATCAACATGGGTTTAGTTTGAACTTGATATTGTTGCGTAGGTCGCTACATGATAAGTTTAGGTGTGAAATTGCATTAATTGTTATTTTTTGTGTGGGAATGTTGCAAACCTTAGTGGATGAGCTTAGTGAGATGAAGTACTCAAGGGCTTCATCTAACATGATCAAATGACTATGCTTTATCCAAGATTAATTATTAAATTTTAATTTTATTTTATGTTTATATGTATTAAAACTAACGAAGATGGAAAATAGATTTATAGACCTGATGTAAGTAGAGATATAGAAAATAGTTTCTAGATTGGGAAACCAACATGTATCAGTTTGTTTTGGAAATTGTAGATAGGTCTATGGAGGGATAGGATGCCATAGGGTGTCTTTGTCTTGGCAGGACCCTTTCTAAAATTTAGTTTCAGAGGAACTAGTGATATAATTTAACTATGTGACAATGTACAAACTTAGATTTTGAATTGATTATAATGTTGTTTTGTAATTTTCCAAATTATGCAATGTGTTGTAATAACCTAGGGTTTTGAACCTTTTAAAAAATGAAACTAATCTACCCAAAGCATAGAACACTTCAAAAAATGTAATGAATTTTCCTACAAGTTTGATAATCTTCAATACTAAAATGCAACAATTTTTCATAAATTTGCAGCAAATGAAACAAAATGACAACTTTATTTAACATGCAATAATAGTTTTCTAGAATTTAAAATCAGATAGAGAATATATAAACAAAGACCTATGTAAAAGTTTTTGAACCACCTGTAGTAGGACAGAGGTTCCCTAGGGAATCTAAGTCTATAACAAAGGTTCAGGGAAATGAAATTTTGAATTTTTAGGTTGTTGTTTAAGTATGTTATCTATATCTGCAATATGATATACAATTTTTTGAATTTTTTTTTACTTTTTCTAATGCAAAAATGAAACCCTGAATGAGAAATGCAAAACAATGTAATGTAAAACCTAGATCTAGGGTTGAATGTATACAATTTTCAAAAATAAATTGATGTCAAAATGTGAGGTTCACCAAAATATAGCAAGAGAAAAATGGAACCTTAGGTTTGGTGTCCAAACCTAGGATGAATCTCTTCCTTTTTCAAAGGTACATTAGGATGAAAATCAACAATGTGTTTTGATTGAATTTCAACCATAAAGGTGAGTTGATAAAACATATATATGATCCTTTTGAGCCTTAGAAATAGATTGGAGTTGATTCGCTTTTATCCACCTAATTAAACTATGTGCCCTAATATGAAAATTGTTATATTCTGATAACTGATAAATGGAAATAGTGAATTGTAGGTAGATTTGGACAGTGTATAATGATGTGTACCTAGCATAAAAATTTATATCTAGGATTCATAGGGGGACTTAGTCACCCAAGGGTTTATGGGTCCTTGTAGGCCTTTCCTAAATCTCAAAACTTGATCCTGTAGATCTATGTCTACTCTCTAATGTCTTCCCTGTAAATATTCATCTTCGAATCTAGACCTACACTAAAAGTGGATTTATAGTATTTTACCTTATTCAAACTCTTGTTTTGGTATTTCCACCTCCATAATAGCTAGTAAAATTGATTGATAAAAGTGTGTGTTCCCTAACCTTAAGTGTGTCTAAGGTTTTATGAGCTAAAAATGCATAAATCCCTACTCAAGATTCAAGTGTGTTAGAAAAGGATTCCTACATGAAAAAATAACAAGATCCACCTAACAGGAAGTCAAAACATGCTTAGGATGTTAGATACATAGGAAAATTGAGAGGGGGAGAGGTGAATCAGTTATACATGAAAATATTCAATACCTCAGTAACTTTCAAACCCTTATCAAACTTTAAACCCTCATTAAGCATTGGAAAAATGAAAACATGTGAAACAATAATGCAAACACAACCATACACAAGATTCAACACCAAATTTATGTGGAAAATCCTAAGTATGGAAAAACCATAGTGAGGATTAGCTCACATATATATGAATAACATTGAATACAATTAGGCTCATTGATAAGGGATCACTACCTGGAAAAAGAAGAAAGGCTTACTATTGGGTGGCTCATTTCCAAGAAGAAAGAAGAATAGGAGAAAATGTTATAGAGAAATTCACTATCTTAGAGAAACAATAAAATCCACCAATGCAACTCTATGCCATCTGCAACCTTTGGCTCGCTACCTCTAGCAACTTCAAGCACACTAAAAATGTAGACACCTTCTATTGACTGCATCCAAAGTCAGACATTTAATCTCACACTTAGATCACCACACTTGATCAAATTTTCATCTTCACTCTTACCACACAACATCTCCAACAACTTACCTTACATTTATACCATCCGCAACCTAAACAGTCTTAATTAGGTCAGCCCTAATGAAACATATGCACATCAAGCATGCATTGCCAAGATAGGTCAACACCAGACACTTCCACAGTGGAAAGAAGTGAAGGTAGACCATGCCAAGGGTTAAATAGGACCCAAATATACATAACCATGATACTCAACACATCCACAATCCATGAGGTTCCTATGCAAATAGTGTTAGCCTATCAGGTTGGCCAAACCTGAACTAACACTACAAGCAACTACAAACACGCCTCTCCAAATCCAAAAACACTTCACAAAATCCACACAACATCCCAAAATATTCTAGCATTATCATAATTTCTTGTACCACTACCACAACCACCTAAAATTGAGAACACAACTTATGAATCCATAATTGTGGAACAAATCAACACTAGAAACTTCAAGGGAAGACAAATATAAAAAAATATAAGCATGTTCCTAGATCTACAAGATAAGAAACCTCACTGTAGAGAAATGTGGAGCAATCTCATTTCTCACATACAACCTTTTATACAGACAAACAAATTGTCAAACACAATTTCCAAATAAAAACAATCCAGAACCTAAAACTCTAGATATATAACCTCTAAACACCTCTGATTATCATATTCAAACCACACAAGCATATTTTGAACCGTGAAGAAATTTGGAGCACAACACTGAACACACCTTTGTCACACTACACACTCTTTTATTTAAATTTTCTCAAAAGCACTTGGAAACCAAGTGAACTTACTAAAACTATAACACTTATCCATGAAAACCATACAAAAAATCAATGACAACACTGATCATAGCACCACAACATATTCTTATCAAACCAAAACACATGCATACTAGCACCAGTACCAACAATCTCCACATTGTTGACATCAATGTCAACACCAAAAAATACTTGCATTAATCTTCCCCTTTTTCATTGATGGAAACACAAACTCTAAAAAACCATCAACAACAAAAGAAACTCTACATTAAGTAACACTCCCCTTACTAGTACACTTCACTATCTCTCTTTACCTCTATTCTTTAGATAACATTCACTTTGAAATCATTACTTTCTCTCCCCTTAATTGAGGAGTTCTTCAACCATTACTCTCCCCTTGTGTTATTTAGATCACACTCTCCTCCTTTGAAATCAATTATTTCCTTATGTTTTTTAGATTTCACTATCTCCCCCTTTGACATCAATGGAAAAGGGCGACATCTTTCCCTTTTTGAAAATACTTGCATAATTTTTTTCTTTTATGCTCTCCCCCTTTGACATCTACATACATCACTTTGACTCTACTTGGAAAACCACCAAGCAACTTCTCTCTCTCCACTACTCTTCTCCATACAAATCTCACTATTACATTACTCATTCTTCACTTATTTTTAGTTCTCTCCCCCTTAAGGGCACAAGGTATGCTCCACTTGACTGCATCAACAAAAAACATCACTACCTACTCCCCCTAAGAGGTAGCATTCAACATCAATCCAAGAAAAAGAATGTATCTTGAATGCTCACCTGGACTGATGCAACAACTTATGCATCTAGTTGAAAGGAGGGGAAATAATCCCTAACTTCTGTTGTAGATACTCAAATGTATCTTTAGGAAGAGCCTTTATAAATATATTTACAACTTGATCCTTTATAGGAACATACTACAAATTCAATTCATTCTATACAACTTTCTCCCTTAAAAATTGATATCAGATAGAGATGTTTTGTTCTTGAATGCATAACCGGGTTCTTTAAAATATTGATAGCACTTGTATCATCACACAAGATGGAAATTCATCATATGATACTCTCATATCCTTCAATATTTTCTTAATCCACAACACCTATGTACAAAATGATGCTACTACAATATACTTTGCTTGAGTAGTAGATAATAACACTAAATCCTAATTCTTACTCAACCAAGAAACCAATCTTCTTCTAAAAAGAAAGAACCTCCACTGGTACTTCTATTATCAATAGTGCAACCTGCCCAATCTGCATCTGTATATGCACTCAAGGAGAAATCAGTATCCCTAGGAAACCACAAACCAAAGTCTGGAGTTCCCTTTAATTATCTAAATATCCTTTTAACTATTCCAACATGTTATTCTCTAGGATCTTCTTGAAATATTTCCACAAGATAAAATACATGCATGATATCCATTCTATTAGAAATTAGATATAGTAGTCCACCAATGATTGATATTTACTTTCTTTGATCATCCTTAGGAGATTCGTCATTCTTTCTCAATTTACAACTAGTAACCATAGGGGTACACACTAGTTTAGAATCCTCCATCCCAAACTTCTTCAACATTTCCTTGGAATACTTTGATTGTGAAATGAAAATGCCTTTTTCTAATTGACTGATTTATAATTCAAGAAAGAAATTCATCTCCCCACACATTGACATATCAAACTATAGCTATAGCTTCTAATTTTTCTTTGATAAATGTCACCCAAGTCATTCTAGGATAATCATCAATCAATAACATAAAATACATGTCACATTGTGAGCTTCTTATTTTTGTAGGCCCACATAGACCTATGTGCACCAACTGCAAAGGAATGGTTGTAGAATATTCCTTAGTCTTGAACCTCTTCTTTGTTTTCTTTCCAAATCGACATTCCTTGAAAAATGCATTGATAGGCTTTGTAATCATTGGTATATCTCTCCCAACATCACTAGAACTAATCTTTGTTAGGCTATTAAAATTGATGTGACCCATTCTTCTATGCCATAGCCAACTTTCATTTATTTTTGACATAAAGCATTTAACACCACTACGTTTGAGTTGATAAACATTATCTTATGTCCTTGTCCCTGCAACAACCAAATTTTTAGATATTCCTTTTCTAATTTCATAACCATCATCCTAAAAAACGAGATTGTATCCTCTACTACACATCTATCCTACACTAAGAAGATTATGTTGAAGACCCTTGACATAAATAACATCATCTGTTTTACTCTTTCCATCAAAACTAATTGAATATTTTCTACATATCTTAGCAAATGTATCATCACCAAACTTAACAAGACCACCATCACACTTTTGGAGTTTAAAATACTTACTATTATCACCTATTATATGATTTGAGCATCCACTATCAATTATATATTAATTCCTCTCTTATATTGCATGAGAAATAATCACCATATAGTTCCTTCAATATTGTGACCTATTATTAAAGCACTTTCCTTCACACATCTTTCAAAATTAGTAGAATTAGTTCCAACATTTAGATCCATGAACAAGAATTCACCGATGTCATCATCAGGATAGTCAAATTCCTCATCATCAGATACACCATTGTCTCTTTCAACATAATAAATTTTCTTTATAGATTTTCCTTCATGATCCTTATGTTTTCCATTTTAAACATTGATTAGACATTTAGAAGCATAATGACTTATCTTTCCATAATTGAAACACTTAAAGGGTAACTTACCTCTGTATTTTATAGTGCCCTTTTTCAATCTCCTTGAAAATTTTGTTTCCACCTCATCAAGATCATCTAGAGCTGATTCATCATTATTTTCTACCTTGCATACTTTAAAAATAGTTTCTTTCTTTGTAGCATCTTGACCAAAATCTCTTAATTCATAATAAATTAAAGTACCAAACATCTAATCTCTATAATAATTATCCAAATTCTAAGCTTCATCAATAGTAGAAACTTTAGAACTATAAGATTTAGGAAGAGTTCTTAATACCTTTTTCACAACTTCACTTTCTTCTAGCTTACCACCAAGACCTTTGATGACATTGACAATTTCATCCACTTTAAGCATGTAGGCAGTAATATCTTCATCTTTAGACATCCTTAGGGTTTAAAGTTTGGCTTTGTAATTCTACATCGTTGCTTTCTTGACTTTATCATATCCTTCATAAATACTCTCTAACTTTGTCCAGATCTCTTTTGCAATTTTTAGACTTATTACCTTTCCAAGTTCTGAATCAAAAAGTCCACTCAAAATAACATTCATTTCTTTTCCATTGTTATCATATTCCTTGATCTCATCAACACTTTTCAAACCATTAGTAGGTATAGTATATCCTTTTTCACCTAATTTTCAGCCACCAAATCTAAGAGAAACCAGAAAGGACTCCATCATGGCTTTCCAGTAAGCATAATTCATTCCATCGAACATAAGAGATTTCATACCCTTCTTGTGTGCCATCTGGATCTACCTCAAGTAGTTAAGTATTATCCAAGGAACCACATATCTGATACCAATTGTTAGATGCACATGACAACTGAGAGGGGTGGTGTTGAATCAGTTCTACATGAAAAAATTCAATCCCTCATTAAATTTAAAACCCTTATCAAACTTTAAACCCTCACTAAGCATTGGACAATGTAAAAATGTGAAACAACAATACAAACACATCCATACACAAGAGAACACCTAATTTACATGGAAAACCTAAGTGGGGAAAAACCATTGTGAGGATTAGCTCACATATATATATGAATAAAAAAACTAAATATAATTAGGCTCACTACCTAGAACAGGAAGAAAGGATCATTATTGGGTGGCTCACTACCAAGAAGAAAGAATAATAAGAGGAAATGTTATAGAGAGATTCACTATCTCAAAGCAATAAGAAAATCCACCACAACAACTCTATGCCATCTGCAACCTTCAAATCACTTCCTCCAACAACTTCAAGTAAACTAAAAATGTAGAAACCTTCATCTCACTACATCCAAAGTCATAGGCATTTAAGCTCACACTTAGATCACCACACCTAATGAAATTCACATCTTCACTCTTTCCGCACATCTTCAAAAACTCACCTTTCATTTAAATACCATTTGTGACCTAAATAATCTCAATTAGACTAGCCTTAATGACATGTATGCACCTTAAATGTACACCACCAAGATAGGTCAGCTCAAACCACTTCCATGGTGGAGAGAAGTGAAGGAAAACCATGCCAAGGGTTAACTAGGATTCAAATATACATCACTACACTACTCAACACATCCAAAATCCATGAGGTACCTCTGTAAATATTGCTAGCATGCTAGGTCAACCAAACCTGAACTAACAATACAAGTGACCACATACACACCTCTCGAGATCTAAAATAAATATGCAGAACATAAGAAAAAACTTCACAACATCCACATAACATTGTGAAAATTATTCCAGCATCACCAAAATATTCTACAACATTGCCACAAATGTTGGAAAAACATGGATAAACAACTGAGAGGGGGGTGAATCAGTTGTCACAGAATATTCAAACTTATTCAACTTAACTTAACTTAATCTCAGATCAGATGAATAAATAATTAACCATAAATAATCAACACATTAGAAACATAGAGAACACTAAGATTTTTTACCTAGAAACCCTATTAGGGGAAAAACCATGGCGGAGGTCAGTCCACAATATTATACCATGCTAAAAGTATAAAGAAGTATCAATGGGAATGCACATCTATTTAGGCACACTACCTAGAGCTCACTGCTCAATTACAAGAGAGCTCACTACCCAAAAAATATTCAGATTAAAACCATCCAGATTTTGAATTGAGAAAATAGCATCTACTAATGCCTGATTACAATTCTAGTTAGGCACATGAACACTTCTTCAACCTTCTTCACTCTTCTTCACTCTCCTTCACACTCTACTCTAACTTTGAATTATCTGAGCAATATTCACACACAGGAGTTGCACACTACACACCTCAATCACACCTCCAAATGATAGAATAATCACTTTGATATATCCACAACATAGAATTACATCGTTGTCAGTCAGACACAAAGAAATAATAAAATAATTACAAATAGTTGGCCCAAAATACATAAGAATTTTTCATGTGAATCCACCAAGGTCAGCCACAACATAGTGGAGACCCAAAAAAACAACTCCAACACAAAAATACTCCAATTAATTTCTCCTCAAAGATCCACAACACGCTTCAACACCTAGTCAGCCATGAACATGAAAAACATGAACACGCAAGAGAAAATATCAAATCATAGGCACAACAATCAATGAGGACATGTATCACAAAAAGAGAACGAACTAGAAACATCCAAAAACATCATAAAACACCAGAGAAACATCCGCAACAACTGAACTTACATAAATCACATGATCTTCCTTCAGGAACACAAACTGAAGTGACAAAAAACTATCAAAATACAAATATTCATAACTTGACCAAATCTTCACATGGATCTCTGAAACTTGACTTGGATAATCTAGATATACTTAACAAGAAACCCTTTAGTCCACAATGGCTGATCAACAATGTGTTGATCACACTGACAGACTGATCTTCACTACTCCATTGACAACCTGAAGCACTTCTTATTATAATTTTCTCAATATCCTTAGCATATACAACTTATAATACACCAATGCTAATAGTGTTGACATCAATGACAACCACATATCAGAAACACAACCACAACATCCAACAATCTCCCCATTTGGCATTGATGGCAACATATGATGTGAAAAAAATTACCATCAACACAACAACACTTACTCCTTGAATCTTCTCTATGATCTTTTCCCCACAAGGTTCTTCCCAAATAATCACCAGTTTTTCACATTACTCTTCTCCCCCTTTGACATCAATGTCAAAGATCTCTTCTATGTAAGCTCTGAAACACATATATGTACACCTAAACATCTGACTATTCCCCCTAAGTAGCAGGCACCACAACACCAATCCGAATTAGAATATGATCATGAAGCACATGGATTGATGCAAATCAATGCATCTCTAGTTCATAGTAGGAGGGGTAATCACCCCTAGCATCCCTCTAAGATACTCAAAAGCATCCTTTGGAAATGGCTTGGTGAAAATGTCTGCAATCTATTCTTTGGTAGGAATATACTCCATTCTAACTTCTTTCTCACTAAATTTCTCCCTCAAGAAGTGAAACTTGATTGATGTATGCTTTGGTATTAGAGTGTAGCACATGATTCTTTGATATATTTATTACACTTGGGTTGTCATAGTGTATGAAAATAGGTTCATCATAAACTACTCTAATATCTTTTAGCATTTGCTTCATCCACAACACTTGAGTACAATTATTTACAACAACAATATACTCTACCTCAACATTAGATAGAGAAATGGAATTATGCTTTTTACTCAACCATGACACTAGCTTCTTCCCTAGGAAGAAGGAACCACCACTAGTGGTTTTCCTATCATCTACATCTCCTGCCCAATCCACATCAATATAGGCACTCAAGATAAGATCATCATCTTTAGGATACCAAAGTCCAAAATAAATTTTTCCTTTCAGATATCTAAAAATTCTTTTCACAGTAGTCACATGAGATTATTTTTTATCAGCTTAAAATCTAGCAACTATACACACAACATTCATGATGTCTAGTCTTTTCTAAGTCAAATACAACAATCCACTAATCATTGACATGTATCTTATTTGATTTTCCTTAGGATAATCTTCATTCTATGTCAACTTGCATCCAGTTACCATGGGTGTACCAACACACTTTGAGTCTTCCATGCCAAACTTCTTCACCAACTCTCTCACATATTTGGATTGAGATATTAAAATCCCTTTGTCCAACTGAGTAACTTGCAATCCCAAAAATAATTTCATCTCTCCAATCATACTCATCTCAAATTCACTTTTCATTTCATTAGCAAACTTCAGACATAGATCATCATCTCCTCCAAAAATAATGTCATCAATAAAGACTTCAATAATCAACTCTTTATCATGATCCAAATTAAAATAAAAATTATTGTCAATAGTACCTTTATTGAATCCAAGCTTCAGTAAGTATATATCCAATCTAGCATACTAGGCTCTAGGGGCTTGCTTGACTCCATACAAAGCTTTCTTCAATCAGAAAACCATGTCTTCCTTATCAGTCAGTTGAAATCCATCTAGTTGTTCAACATATACCTCTTCTTCTAACTCACCATTTAGAAAGGCTAACTTCACATCCATTTGATGCACCTTGTAGTTCTTATATGCAACATAAGCAAGAAATAATCTTACAGCTTCAATTTTGGCAACAAGGGCAAAGGTTTCTTCAAAATCAATACCTTCCATTTGTGAATACCCTTTACATACTAGTCTTGCTTTATTCTGAACCACTTCACCTTGTTCATTCAATTTATTTTGAAAGACCCATTTAGTACCAATCACATTTTTATCTTTAGGTATGGGAACAAGAATCCATGTATCATTTTTTTCAATTTGCATAAGTTCTTCCTTCATAGCTTCCATCCAGTATTCATCATTACAAGATTCATTAACATTATTAGGTTTAGTCTTGGAAATTAGACAATACTCCTCTACAATCTTTCTTCTAGTCTAGACACCTTTATTCTTATCTCCTATAATTTTATCTTCAAAATGATTTAACCTAACATACCTCAAAAATTTTGAATTCTCTCTCACTTCTGGTTCTTTTGGTCTTTCTTCTACACTTCCACTTGTCTCTCCTTCCTGACTTTCTTGATTCACTAGAATAATTTGAACTTGATTTTGTGGCTGAGTATTCTTCCCTTGGTTTGCAATAACTTGATGGTCATCATAATCATATCCACAGTATCTAGATAATCTAGTAGAGTCCTCATCAACTCTGACATTTTCACTTTCAACTATTTTTCTCAATCTTCTATTATAGTACCAATAAGCCTTGCTTTTAGTAGAGTAACCTAGAAAGATTCCTTCATCGCTTCTTGCATCAAACTTTCCTATGTCCTCATCTCTCTTAATATAACACTTGCTTCCAAATATCTTGAAATATTTAACAGTAGGCTTATAACCAAACCATAACTCAAAAGGAGTCTTACCAAAAATACCATTGACATTTACCTGGTTTAGAGTGTACACAACAACGCTTATAGATTCTCTCCAATAGATGTGAGGAACATTTCCTTCTTACATCATTGTTCTAGAAGTATTTAGAATTGTTTTGTTCTTCCTCTCTAGAACTCCATTTTGTTTGAGGTTCGGGAAGCAGATAACTATCTTTGGACTCCATGCTCTTCACAGAAAGAATTGAACTCTCGGGAGGTGAACTCGCCACCTCTGTCTGACCTTAGACATTTTATCTTCAAACTTGTCTCATTTTCTACCATAGATTTGAAACTTTTGAACTTCTCTAATGCTTCACATTTTTCTCTTAAGAAAGAAACCCATATCATCCTAGAGTAATCATCAATAAACAACATAAAATACCTTTCTCCTTGTAGACTTCTATTTCTGGAGTGACCGCATATATTAGTATGTACTAGATCCAATATTCCATTAGAATGATGTTGTTTGCTCTAAAAAGAAACTCTAGTCTATTTTCCCATCTGACATTCCTTGCATATTTTGTTAGTAGGCTTCACTAGCTTAGGTAGATCTCTTACTACTTGAGTGGAGCTTACCTTGAAAATGTTATCAAAATTCACATGACACAACCTCCTATCCTATAACTAGCTTTCATCCACATGAGCAATCAAAGAACTTACATCAACACTTAGGTGAAAAATTATTACCTTTTGTCTTTGTACCTAAAGCAATTTCACTTCCAGAGCTTCCAAGAATCCTGCATCTTCCATCCTTGAACTAAAGATCATAACCTTTTTCCACGATCTTTCCAACACTCAATAGGTTACGATTCAATCCTTCAACACAAAGGACATCATCAGTCTTATGTTTACCATCAAGAAAAATAGATCCTCTACCATGAATCACACCAACATTGTTATCTCTGAATCTTACAACCCCACCATCATATTTCTTTAGACTTACAAATTTTCTTTTGTCACCAGTCATATAATGTGAGCATCCCTTGTCAATGACCCACACATCCTTTTCTTCAATTTAGGCTACAAGAGCTTTCTCAACTTTGGCAGATTCAATAGCCACTAGACCATTTTCCTTGATAGCAATGAAAGCCCATTCATCTTCATTCCCATTCTCTTTATCAGTTTCTTCATCAGTTACACCTTCTTCAGCATAAGAGCATTTCTTTTGAAATTTAGGTTTGTAAGGCTTGGACCTTAGAACTCTTTCAGGACACCTTGAAGCAAAATGACCCATTTCATTGCAAGAGAAACATTTAATAGGAAACTTTCCTTTGTACTTACCTTGTCCTCTACCTTCTTCACAATCAATGCTTCCAACTCTTCTACCTCTCTTTCTTCATCTTCAAGTTGTTTCATATCTTCCTCATACTTGAATTTATTTTTTTAGAAATCTCTCCTAGATCATATCTTTGCTTGTTTCTTCTAGATACAGAAGCCTTAAATGCAGATTCAGTCTTAGGGGCAGAATCACCAAATTCACTTAACTCAAATGTAGCAAGTTTTCCAATCAGCATATCTCTAGTCATGGTTGTTATTGTTCTAAGCTCTTTAGCTACAATTTCTTGTTCATCCATGGTTCCACCGGCACATCTAATACCCATCACAAGTTCATTTACTCTTTGCATATAAGAAGAAATATTTTCATCTTCACCCATCTTCAAGGTTTCATACTTGTCTATCAAACTTGTTAGCTTAGTGACCTTCAAAAGAGTATCTCCTTCATACAAAGTCTCCAAATTCTTCTAGATCTCATTAGTTGTCTTTAGATCCATCACATTTTTCATTTCTGAATATGTCACAACACTCAAAAAAGCTTCAATAGCCCTGATATTAATCTCAACTTCTTTAATCTCATCAAGAGTGGAAGGACCATTCTGATGAATAATATATCTATTCTTTGTAATCTTCTAGAAGTATTCACCAATACACCTCAAATGACATTCCATTTTGGCTTTCCATAGTTGGTAATTTGTTCCATCGAATCTAGGACTGTCATTCTTGTATGATGTCATCTCAGATCACCTCAATCTTGTAAAATTATTTAGAGGAACTTGCTTTGATACCAGTTGTTAGAAAAACAAGGACAAACAACAGAGAGGGGGGTGAATTAGTTGTCACAAAATATTCAAAATTATTCAACTTAACTTAATCTTAGATTAGATGAATGAACAATTAATCATAAACAATCAACACATCAAAAACACAGAGAACACCAAGATTTTTTGTGGAAGCCTTGTTAGGAGAAAAACCATGGTGGAGGTTAGTCCACAATATTATACCCTATTAAAAGTATAAAGAATAATCAATGGGAATGCACATGCATTTAGGCACACTTTCTAGAGCTCACTGCTCAATTATAAGAGGGATCACTTCCCAAGAAAGATTCAGATTAAAACCATCTAGATTGTGAACTGAGAAAATAGCATTTGCTAATGCCTAATTATAGTTCTAGTTAGGCACATGAACACTTCAACCTTCTTCACTCTTCTTCACACTCTGATATACCTTCAAATGATCTGAGCAATATCCACACACATGAGTCACACACTACACACCTCCATCACACCTCCAAATGATAGAATTATTTCTTTTATATATCTGCAACATAGAATTACATCGCTATCAGTCGACCACAAAGAAATAATAAAATAATTACAAACAGTCAGCCCAAAATACATAAGAATTTTTCATTTGAATCCACCAAGGTCGACCACAACATAGTGGATACCCACAAAAACAACTCCAACACAAAAATACTCCAATTAATTTCTCCTCGAAGATCCACAACACAGTTCAACACCTAGTCAGCCATGAATATGAAAAACATGAACACACAAGAGAAAATATCAGATCACAAGCACAACGATCAACACAGACATGTAACATGAATAGAGAACCAACTAGAAACATCCACAAACACCATAAAACAACAAAGAAACATCCAAAACAACTAAACTTGCAGAAATTACATGATCTTCCTTAGGAACACAAACTGAAGTAACAAAAAAAATGTCAAAATATAGATCTTCATAACTTGACCAAATATTCATGTTGATCTCTAAAACTTGACATGGATAATCTATACATACTTAGAAAGAAACCCTTTATTCCATAATAGCTGATCAACAATGTGTTGATCACATTGACAAACTGAACTTCACTACTCCATTGACAACCTGAAGCACTTCTTATTACAATTTTCTCAATATCCTTGACATATGAAGCTTCTAATACACCAATGATAATAGTTTTGACATCAATGACAACCACATATCAACAAAACAACCACAACATCCAACAAAAACCAACTAAAACTAATAATACCACCATTCTTTGCAACTAGACATACTACCACAAAAACACAACTTATGAATCCAGACTTGCGCAACAACTCAACACTAGAAACTTCAAGGGAAGATAAATACAAAAAATATAAGCATGTTTTGAGATCCACAAGACAAGAAACATCACTACGGGGAAATGCAGAGAAATCTCATTTCTCTTAGATGACCTTCTATAAATATAGACAAATTTCCAAACACAACTTCCACAGTAGAATGATTGAGTACCTAAAACTCTGGATATAGAACCTCTAAACACCTCTAATCATCATATCCAAACTGTACAAGCATATCTTCAACCATGAAGAAATGTAGAGAACAACACTGAAGATTGTTGAACAAGACAACTAAGAAGGAGGTTGAATTAGTTGCAACAAATTTTAATCTTTAAAAAATCCACTGGAACTTGGATCAATCACAAATCATTTACTCTACTAAGATGATTAAACATTAAGTGCAAAGGTAGAAACTAAAAATCAACACACATACATAATAACACCAGATTTACATGGAAAACCCAATAAGGGAAAAACCATAGTGAGGATTAGCTCACAATATAAAGAATATCAAAACCAATTACAAAGGTTCACTACCAAAGAAGGTTCACTGCCAAAATAGGACTAACTATCTCGATCAAGACTCACTGTCCAACAAGGGTTAACCACCTGAAGGGCTTAATGCCATAGAGATACAAAGAATATAGAAGAGATATGTTACAAAGAGAATACAATCTCAATGCAATAAATATTTCAACCACAATTCAGTCAAACAGTTGTAGACATGCATGAATTATAGAGTACACCTACAAATCACTACTTCTAGAAACTTAGCATTTAGAATTCGCACTAATCTTCCACACTCACATCACATACACATTTTTTTGCATCTATCTTGCTCTATTTCTTTGAACTTATCTCTTTGTAAATATTTTACTAATAACCCATCCTATATTTATACCATCTTCAACTTTGAAACATATCCAAAGTTGACCATCCATCATTTAAATTCAAATTAGGTTGGCATCAAACATCCTAGAGTGGAATTAGAATGCGAGCATCCCAAAAAAACACTTGATGAGGACCCAAATAGGTCCTAACATGCTTCATGAACTTTGAAAGTAGTTTTTAACAAAAGGATGGCTAAACTAGTGTAAAACTCATAGAACAATTAAGCACACACAACCCTTAACACGATCTAGACTTTCCAGATAACAAACTTATCTTCAACATAATCATAATAGCTTAACTCTAGAACCACAAGTCATAAGACTCAACCTAAAAGAAAGTCAGATCAACTACATTTCTCCCAAACCTCAACCAGATACCCTGAAAACCACAATTCACAACTGGTGAAGATAACTCACACTGTACAGTGAATCAGAAGCCCAAAATCTAGATGTATAAGCTTCCAACAACCATGGTCAACATATTTGAACCACATGAACATAGGAGAAAATCCTAGAGCAAAACCTGGAATGACCATTGAACACCTACAACCTTTCTTCATTACAATTTTCTCAATATTCTCAATATATACAACCAATAACCTACAACCATGAAATTAATGAAAACAACAAGTTGATAACCAGTTAACCAGTTGACATCAATGACAATGCTTTCATTCTTACAACAATCTCCCCCTTTGTCATTGATGGAAAAACATGATGTAAAAAACCATCAAGGACAACATACTAGCTTTGAACACACTTTTCATGATTTTACTTTCTATTTCTCCCCCTTAGTAGATTCCCTCTTTTGTTTCACATATTCCTCATTCCTCATCTCCCCCTTTGACATCAATGGAAAAGTAAAATGATATTTTACATTGATTTCCCCTTTGACATTAAGAACAAAATAATCTTTCAATGAAAACACACGACACTACCTACTCCCCTTGAGAGGTAGCCACCAAAACATCAGTCCAAAAGAAAGATCCATAGACCCACTAGACTTATGTATCTCCATATATATATAGTTCAAGAAAGGAGGGAAATAACCCCTAACTTCTCCCGGAGATACTCAAAAGTATCTTTAGGAAGAGACTTCATAAATATATCAACAATATAATCCTTCATAGGTATATACTCAAGCTTTACTTCATTCCCACAACCTTCTCTCTCAGAAAGTGATACTTGATAGATATATACTTTTTCCTTGAGTATTGGATTATTGGATTCTTTGAAATGTTACTAATTTCACTTGGGGTATCACATAAGATAGGAATAGGATCACCATAGATCACTTTGATGTGTTTCAATATTTTTTTCATCCATAAAACTTGTGTACAACAAGATGCAACAACAATATACTCAGCTTCAACTGTAGATAAGGAAACTAAATATTGCTTTTTACTCAACCATGCCACCAATTTGCAACCAAGAAAGAATGTACCACCACTTGTACTTTTTTTTGTCATCTACACATCTAGTCCAATCTGGATCTATATAAGCACTTAGTGTAAATTCAATATCCCTAGGATACCATAAGCCATAATTTGAAGTTCCATTCAAATATCTGAATATTCTTTTAATAGCAACATGTGTTTCTTTATGATATTCTTGAAATCTATCCATAAGACAGAATGCATGCATATTATCCAGTCTCGTAGCAGTCAAATACAATAGTCCACCAGTCATAGATCTATATTTTCTCTGATTCTGGGTGAATCATCATCTTTACCTAATTTTCAACTAGTCACCATAGGAGCTCATACCGGTTTGGAATCGTCCATCCCAAAATTCTTCAACATCTCTCTCACATACTTGGACTACCTATTTGATTAATTTGCAGCCTAAGAAATAAATTCATCTCACCAAACATGGACATCTCAAATTCTTTTTCCATTTCTTCTACAAAAATATTACACATAGTTTCATTTCCTCCAAATATAATATCATCAACATATACAACCACAATCAATATTTTTTCATTTTCAATTTTATAATATAGATTACTATTTTTCATACCTTTATTGAAACCTTGTTCAATTAGGTACTTGTCTAACCTTGCATACCAAGCTCTAGGGGCTTGCTTCAATCCATATAAATCCTTCTTCAATCTACAGACCATATCTGGATGATCTGATAACTAAAATCCTTTTAGTTGTTCCATGTAGACTACTTCTAGCTCACCATTCAAAAATGAAAACTTGACATCCATCTGATAGACATTAAAATCCTTATGAGCATAAAATGCTAAGAACATCCTGATAGCTTCCATTCTTTCCACCAGAGCAAAAGTCTTCTAAAAATATATGCCTTCTACTAGTGAGTAGCCCTTACACACAAGCCTTGCTTTATTTCTGACTGCTTCTCCTTTCTCATTCAACTTGTTTATGAATACCCGTTTTGATCCAATTATGTTTTTATCTTCTAGCCTAGCGACCGATTCCCAAAATTTATTCTTCTCAATCTACATAAGTTATTCTTTTATAGCTTCCATCCAATGCTCATCTTTACATGCATCACTTACAATTTTTGGTTCAATCTCAAAAAGTAAACACAATTTTATCTCACCAATAACAACTCTGCTTCTTGTCAATACGACTTTATTCTTGTCTCCAATGATCTAATTTTCTAAATATTTTTTCTGCACATATTTAGGTGTCTTAGGGGACACCACCAGAGCTTCTTCTTCTTCATTTTGCTTCTCTTTCTCATCCTTCTCTTATTCTTCCACACCTTCATCAATCCTTACACAATCAAGTTCATCAAATACATATCCATCAACATCAATAAAATTCTTCATTGCTTCATCAACCTTGACATTTATACTTTCTACAATCTTTCTCAGTATTTTATTGAAACATTTTTAAGCTTTACTTCTAGTAGAATATCCAAGAAAAATACCTTCATCACTTCTAGCATCAAACTTCCCTAAATTTTCTTCATCTCTTCTAATATAACATTTTCTTCCAAATACTTTGAAATACTTAACAGTAGGAATTCTTCCACACCATAGCTCATAGGGGGTCTTTGTAATATTTTCTCTTGCTTGAACTCGATTGAATACATATAAAATAGTGTGAATAGATTCTCTACAGTAAACTTATGATAGACCAACCTCAATAATCATTGATCTAGCAACTTGAATTATTTTGTTCTTCCTTTCAACAATTCCATTTTGCTGAGGAGTTCTCAGAGTAGATAACTATCTTTTTTTTCATGAAATTCACAAAACATATTAAACTCATGGGAGGTGAATTCACCACCTCTATTAGACCTTAAGCATTTTATCCTCAAATTTACTTTATTTTCAACCATAGATTTGAATGTCTTGAATCTATCTAATGCATTGAATTTTTCTCTAAAAAATGTAATCCATGTATACCTAGAGTAATCATCAATAAAAAGCATAAAGTACCTTTACCTTGTAGACTTCTCAATATTGTAGGACCAAAGAGATTTGTATGAATTAAATCTAGTAGTATAGTAGTAGATTTTTCCTTTGATCTGAAGTTGTTTCTTGTTTTCTTTCCAAACTAACAATTCTTGCAAATAGCATTAATAGGCTTTATAATCCTTCGTAAATTTCTCTCAGCATGTACTACAATAATCCTTTCTAGATTATCAAAATTCATATGACACATTCTCTAATGCCATAGCCAACTATCATTAATTTGAGTCATAAAGCATCATCCATCAACACCCTTAAGTTGATATATATTTCCTTAGACAACTTTCCTACAACAATCATTGTTCTGGAGTTTCCTATTTTCACATCTTTCACCCTTAAATACAAGATTATATCCTTTACCGCACATCTTTCCAACACTCAAAATATTATATATTAAGCCCTTAACATAGTAGACATTATCAGTATTATGTTTTCCATCAAAACTTACCGAACCTATCCCACAAATATTAGCACCAGTATCATCTCCAAACATAACTAATCCTCTGTCATATTTTTCAAGTCTAACAAACTTACTCTCATCACTGGTCATGTGATGTGAACAAACACTATCAACAACTTAATAGTTATTTTCCTATTTATCATGTAGGGCAGAGATTATAGTACCTTCACTTCTCTCTTTTTCTAGAGGGCATTCCTTCACCTATTTTTCAAAGTTAGTAGAAGTATGTTCATCTTTTATAGCCAAGAACAAGCATTCATTGTAATTAGGATCTCCATAATCAGATTCCTCATTAGAAATTCCATCATCCTTGTTCACATAATATGATTTTTTGATCTTCTTACCTTTGTTATCTTTGATAAATATTTTTTTATTCCAATTATCTCTTTCTAGAAATCTTGAAGCATAATGACCTATTCCTCCACAACTAAAGCATTTAAAGGGTAGCTTACCTTCATACTTACTGGATCCTTTCTTCATCCTTCTCACAAAGTTAGCTTCTACTTCATCAATATTTTCTTCATCTAAATCTTCAACTCTTGTATCCTTAAAAGTAGTTTCTGATTTTGGTCCATTTCTCAAATTCATCTTTCTCATCTCATCAGATATTAGAGCTCCCAATAACTGATATTTAGAGTAAGTATTGTGGTCTATATGGTCTTCAATATCACATACCTTTTTGTTGTATGCATCAAGGAGAGTTCTACGAATCTTCTTTATAATGTTAGATTCATCTATTGTAGCACCAAGTCATCACATTCCAACTACTACCTCATCCAATCTCTATACATAGGTTTTAACATTCTCATATTTAGACATATGTAGGAGCTCAAACTATGTCTCCAAATTCTACAACTTTACATCTTTGACCCTTTCATCTCCTTCATATGACTTTTCTAAAGCATCCTAGACTTCTTTAGCAATCTTTAGATTTTAAACTTTAACCAACTCAGAATGTGCAAGACTATTCTTCAAAATTAAATTTTCCTTATTGTTCACTTCATGTGCCTTGATTTCATCAGTTGTACTCAGACCATTAATAGGAGTGTAAGTAGTTTTGTAAGATTTCTCAACATCGTATCCACAATACTCTAGATATTCTTCCATCAATATTTTCCAAATAGAATAGTTAGTTTCATCAAACTTCAAATACTCAAAAGTGATCTTGCTTTCCATCCCAAACCTTCCTTAAGTGGTTGAGCTCTTCTCCAAGGAACCAAGCTCTAATACCAATTGTTGAACAAGACAACTAAGAGGGGGGTGAATTAGTTATAGAAAATTTTAATCTTTAAAACATCCAATGAAACATAGATCAATCACAAATCCTTTACTCTACTAAGATGATTAAACATTAAGTGCAAAGGAAAAAATTGAAAAGCAACACACATACACAATAACACCAGATTTAGATGGAAACCCAATAAGGGAAAAACAATGGCGAGGATTAGCTCACAATACAAAGAATATCAAAATTGATTAGACTCACTACCAAAATAAGACTAACTGTCTAGATCAGGACTCATTGTTCAACAAGGGTTAACCACCCAGAAGGCTCACTACCACAAAGATAAAAAGAAGATAGAATAGATATGTTATAGAGTGAAGACAATCTCAATGCAACTGATATTTCTACCACAATTTCCTCAAACACTTGCGAACATGCATGAATGATAGAGTACACCTTCAACTCACTACTTCCAGAAATTTAATATCTAGAAGTCACATTGATCTACCACACTTGCATCACATACTCTATTTTGAATCTATCTTTCTCCATTTCTTTTCACTTATCTCTTTGTACATCTTTTACACTAACCCATCTTGTATTTATACCATCTTCAAATTTGAAACATATCCAAAGTCAGTCATCCATCATTTAAATTCAAATTAGGCTAGCGCGAAAAATCCTAGGGTGGAATTACAATGAGGCCGACCCAAACACACACTTGATGAGGACCCAAATAGGTCCTAAGATTCTTCATGAACTTCGAAAGTAGTGTTTAACACAAGGTCGACCAAACTAGTGAAAAACACATAGAATAATTAAGCACACACAACCCTTAATACAATCCAATCTTTCTAGATAATAAAATTATCTTCAACATGATCATAAAATCTTAACTCTAGAACCACAAGTCATAAGACTCAACCAAAAAGAAATTTAGACCAACTACATTTCTCCTAAACCTCTGCCAAATACCCTAAAAACCACAGTTCACAACTGGTGAACATAGTTCACACTGTACGATGAATCAAAAACCAAAAATCTAGATATGGTAGCTTCCAACAACCATGATCAACATATCTGAACCACAAAAACATAGGAGAAAATCTTGGAGCAAAACCTGGAGCAACCACTGAACACCTGCAACCTTTCTTCATTACAATATTCTCAACATCCTCGACATATTTAGCCAATAATCTACAACCATGACATTAATGACAACAACAACCAGTCAATAACTAGTTAAACAGTTAACATTGATGACAACACCTTTATTCTTGCAAAAAACACACCTCTGTCACACTACACACTCTTTTATTCATTTTTTTTTAAAAGTACTTGGAAACCAAGTGAACTTACTACAATTGCAACACTTATCCATCACAACCATACAACAAATAAATGGAAAAAATTATAATAGCACCAAAACATCTTCTTATCAAACCACAACACATCCATACTAGCACTATCACGAACAATCTCCATACTGTTGACATCAATGACCAACTACATACATTAATGAAAACACTAGTAGCATACTTGCAACATAGGAAATCTAAAATATAATGCTACCTTGCGTTAGGATGAAAATATGATAAAGCTTGAATATGAGAGCACTAGGAAACAAGTCATTAGGTTGAAGGAAACATTCAACTGAATCTCCCAAATCTAGAATCCATTATGCTTCTATTGGCATCAATCTTCAATCATGACATAAGGCTTGATCAAAATTTGCAAATGAGCTTGAAAACCTAAAAATTCAAATGTGGCAGAATGATCTATTTTTTCTCTCTCTTTTCTTATTTATTTTTAGTTTGAAATGGTGAAAAGACTAGATATTTATAGAAACTTCTCTAATTTCCTGAAAACTAGATCTTGAAAACCGACATTTGAAATTTGAAATTTGAGTGTTAAAATGTTGTCACTAACATATTAAAAATTAGTTCCTGATAGAATAAGGGGATCTGTATGCCCTAGGGAATATGGGTCTTGGCCCTATTTTCCAAGACACAAATAATTAGGGACAGAGTATTAACTAGCTACATTTGTTCAATGCTTGCAATTTCTCAAAAAATGATAAAATTGGCCTTAGAATGCATAATTTAGGAGATTAGGGCTTAGCTAGGAGATGTTGAAAATGTATAAATGCAAAGGTCACTTAAATAGGTCCAAAATAAGCATGAAATTATACTATTACCTAAAAGGGAGTATGATTTTTGATGCTATAGGTACATACATGTGGACTCAACGACATAAAAAAATAGGGGTCTAGGGGAATGGTGCAAGTATCATCAACACTCTGACCCTGAATTTCCATCATATTCATTCTACTAATTTAGTTATTCTTACATTTTATAATAAAATTTAATAAAAAAATTAAAAGAACTTGTTGAAATTTACCTGAGTATCAATGTGAAAGGTTTATTTCAACAAGGCATCTATCATAGCTAGATGTTGTGTAGCTCATGTATCTTGTGTAGCTACATCTTGAGTACTCTCACGATCATATGTATAAATAACACTACAAGAGTCACAAAAGTTGACTAAAACTATGGGCCTAGAAGAATCACCCACATCAGGCTCTACTAGAGGCCTCACATATTCTACAAGGCTTTGAGTGAGTGAAATAATCAAGTCCAAGGTCTCCATCTCAACAGTGTCATTCACAATAGAAGAAAAAATCACATGCTCCAACAAAGGTCTATCCAAGGGTCTCAGTGCCAACTATAAATTAATTCGTTCCCCCACTCTTTCATGTGTGGAGCCCCTACCTCTACTCTAAAAATCTAGATAGCCAAAATAATTTTGAATCTTATTGAGGAAAAACTCATAATAGAGTTTCCTCAAAAAGTACCATGGGACATTATAGTTATTACACAGAGTTTGGTCAAAAACCATCCACCACCTATCCCAAAATTTATTTGTTATTACTTCATGGTGGTACCAATGGATGGGGAACCTCTTGCATGAAACCAATAAAGGTTGATTGGTTCTTGGGTCCATGGAAAGGGAAAACAAGTCGAATTTGGTAATTTTCTCCTTGTTCACTTGCACATACAAAATTTTATTTACATAAAATTATAATTTTTGTTCCTCCCTCTTATTGGACCACAAATCAAAATTTTCACTCATTGATCCTATATGAGATACAATACATTGTAGGGACTCGACAAGGTCTCTCCTATGATGGTTTGTTGTAGCAGTATCATTTAACCTTGTAATCAATTCTTCAAGTTCTTTTTTGTTGTTTTCTATTTTCCCTAAAATAGTTTCTTATGTTCCTATGGGATGTCTATAAATTGAGGGAGGATCTTGATGATGTTTTTGTTTATGAGGGTCTTCATGAAGAGGTGATTGACAATTTTCAATATTTGGAGGTGGAGATTCATTTCCTAGAAATTAATAGAAATTTTAATTGAAAAGCCTAATTCAATATACAATTTAATTCAAATTTAAAACTAAAAAACTATAAATACGTATCTCTTTCACCTTCGCAGTGTCTTGGCAGCATCTTCACAAAGATTCACAAGCTTTGAGTGAAAAAAATATTTCTTTTTGGTGAGCGTAGGTTGGGAAGGGAAAAAATGTAGTAGGCCAAATGACGAAACAAATAATAAGGAAATGAGATGCAGTTTTTTTATTCTTTTTTATTTGGTGAGCACCAAATTTTTTGCTTGCTAAATTACCAAGCCCATTTGCTAAGTGCCAAATTTGGTGCTCACCAAATGCTCTTGGTATGACCAAGCCTTAGGTTCGATCATCCAAGCCATTTGGCGAGCACCAAATTTGGCGCTCTCCAAACTTGTAATTTCAAAAAAAAGATGAATGTGGCATACTTTTTGTGTCACATCTTTTTGCACTTACCCCATATTGTATAAATATTCATACAATTTTATAAAAAAATTACATTGTTGAGGAACTATAGTGGAAATGTTAACAACTTATCATGGATTAATTTTTTTTGTGTTTTAGAAGATTTTATTTTCTTATAAATTTGGGAAGAAGCACTAACTTGTGTATCAGATGGAGCCAATGAGGTAGGGCCCACAAACTAACTCACTAACTATTGATAATCATGCAATTCCATGCAAAGATGATAAAATTAATTGTATTTTATTAATAAAAACTTGTCATGCAACACTAGTTACAATTTTTTGATGAACACTCATTGTACATCAAACTTAGGGAGTGCATATGGAATTTTTCAAAACAAATACTGATATTGAAAGATAAAATCAGTCACCTTCTCAAAAGGTCCCTACTTGTAGTGGATAGGATCAATGAAAATTACCTATGATCTAATGTTTGCATGAAAGTTTTTTAGGAACTACTTTATTAATTGTTCAAAATTATTTGAATAAAGTTATCAAGAAGAGAGAAAAAAAATTCCAATGCAGTTTCTTTAAATGATCTTAGGAATATATTTTCTAATAAAACATCTTAGAATAATAAATCACTATGTATAGTAGTGAAAGTAGAGACATGAATTTGAAGGTCTTCCTTTTTGTTATACTTTTCAAATATTGGCACCTCAAAACCTATGAAGAAAGGGGTAGTAAGAATGGTTAATGAAATTGGATTATGTCTATATAAGGAGTAGTTAAATTTTGATTCAAATTTCTAGTTAAGGTGGCAAGTTGGTTTTGAAATCAAGTAAAATTCTCAATGAGTTGATTAAGCATAGGATTTGTAGAAGGTGTATGCATAGTAAATTTTTGTGGGTTGATGATTGTAAAAGTGGTAGAACTTGAAGGCTAAGAGGTGCCAAAATTTATTTCAAGGAAATAAAAAGAAAAACTGATAGTAGCAACAACTACCATGGCCACAGGTGAAGTGGTCACCATGTGCATGGTAGGTACTAGCATCGACATAGAAATTTCTATGCTAGTAACATTAGACTATGAATCTACTGTATTTGAAATTATAGAATTGTAGGATGGGACAATATTGTGAATAATGTGTATCAATCTTTTAATAAATTCTATTATTTGAGGATTTGAGGAAAGCATAGGTTGAATAGTATCTATTAGAGGTGCTACTTTAGGTAGGTTGTCAATTTCTAGAAATCTCAAGAAATTTGTGTAAGTTTTGGTCTATTGTTTGAATTTGTGCAGATTGAACCCTCAACGCAAACTCATGATTGAATCCCCTATCTGGTGGAGGAGAAGACCAAGATGGGGAACTAAGATCAAGAGTGATTGTGGGTGGATACTATGGCATTCCAAAAGTATATTACTCTTTGGAAAAATCAAAGTCTATTCTAATAGGTGTTGGAAATGGTTTCGATTGAGGCATATAAAATGTGTGGAGGATTCTTCTTACTATGTTACTGAAAGAAAGGTATTTGGTCATAAAACTCATAAAAGTTTTTTACAACACCCAATCTAACTATTCTTTGGATAGCATGAGAATAAATGCTCATTTTAAGTTTTTTTGTTTTAAGGGTTTTTATGATTTTGGAAATGTAAAAAGGTTTTAAGTGCATGGACATCGAATTCACCAAAATATAGTGTATGAACAATGAAACCTATGTAAAGTATATTAAACTTTCAAGTTCAATTCATCATACATACATTAGGATAAATTGACAACTCTATAAAGTATTCATATTATCCTTTTATAGGTTTGAAATAGAAAGTATAATATAAACTAGTCTATTACAAGCCTAAATGAAAAAATATTACAAACTAGTGAAAACAAATGTTTTCACATAAATGATTATAATTAAATTCAATAGAAACAAAAATTATAGGTTCTAAATATTATTTTATGATTTGTAGAGAGTCTTGATCATGAACACCAATTCTTAGCAAAAACCTCCTCACAATGCACTTTCATCTAGTATAGAGATGGTACAAAAGTTACAAAATACACAAAATAAAATCCTACAAACAATAACAATGAAATTATATAATTCAAATGATAGGAGAGATGCTAAAATACTAAAAAATTACAACACAACTTAATCTATTAAAATGAGAATAGATAAAGAGAAATATATTGAAATATAGAACTAGATTCTTGTTTCTTCTTCTTCAATAGGGAAAACCTAGACACACAAGAAAATAAAATGTTTTTGTTTCGCTATTTAGGGGCTTGATTCAATAAAACCCTTGTTTTGGTATCTCTACCTGTACAATAGCCAATATTTTATAAATATATATTGAAAAGTATGCAAAAGATGCAATAAAAATTGATATGACAAAGATGCAAATAGATTATCAAAAAAATATAAACACCCATTGCATTCAAGTGCTAATATGAAAATAAATGTAAAATGATAATTAAGAACAAAAATTGCCTTGAAGCTTTAAAGAACCCTCAAAAGTGACTTGTTTCTTTAAGAGTGTTGTCAAGAATGAGAAGTGATAACATGTCTTGTGAACAAATTGTTGTGCTTCAATGGTGAGTGATTGCATTGATACTTCAAATATTTTATTTCAAAAGAGTATCCATGAGAGTGAAAGAGATAGAGTGAAATCCAATAGAGTCCTCATGCAAAGTGAGTCAAGTTGATTTTGTTCAACATGACTACATGTAGGGCTATTATATGCAAAAAAGATGCAATAATGTAATGCTCTAATGACCACTAGAATCATGAAATTTTGCAAGAAACTAGCACACCATGTAGACATCCATGTGAAAGCTCTCATCCAAAAAAAGTCAAACACAAAAGGCCAACAATAACATGAAATTAACATGAATTCATCATTCGGGTGTTAATATTTTGAAATTAAACTATTTGTATCAGAAGGCTAAAGATAAGGTTTAGTGTAGTGTGAAATTGAAAGGGTATGCAATTTACAACATTACAATTTTATGAAACCAATATAATATCAAAGGAACAAACTGATAATTAATTTATATGACATAGTCACTTAAATAAAATATTTTTATTTATAAAGAGTTAAAAAAATCAATATCTTTTAATTAAAATAAGGTATACATATCATTCAATTAATGTTTCACATCCATTTTAATTTTTAAATAAATTGGCTTGTCATTATTGAAAAATAACAAGAATCTTATCTTGTTTTTTATATAAAAAGCAACAAAAACAAGGGTGTTGTCCCATCAATACAAGGCACCAAAGGCCATCCAGAGTAAGCACATTAACAACATAGTGACAACAAAGAGCACCAAGCCATCACCCACAACAAGTCATATCAAAAACCAAAAAGCAACAGTAAACATAGGATAAAAATAGTCCATCACGCAAGCATGATACAGAGTAAATGAGTCCAAAGACCCCCAGGGGTCAAACCAGTTTAAAAAACATTAACATATAAAAATTCATAGAGAAATTGACAAAAACAAAAAGACCCAAAGGCCTAATTCTTTTCCTCCCTGTAAGGTTTATCCTGAATAGCAGTCGCCCAATCCATCATGAGGAACTCAAGCAGCTCCTTAAAACCAACATCTTCTTCGCCATCAACCACAGACTTGTCCTTTTGTAGCAAGCATAGACTAGTAGCTTACTTGTTCATGACATTCAGGGAAAAGTGTGACACCTCCTGAACCTTTTTTTCCAGCCTCTCCATTCTCCCTTTCAGCTTGCCAACTTCTTCCCAAGCCTGCTCTTTTTCATTGAGATCTTCCTACAAGGGGGCTTTTCCCTTATCCATATTAGAGGCCTGGGGGTTAATTTCCATCACATTGGAATTGGTAGGTCCCTTCGTCAAGCTTTTAGACACATGGGACGCGCTATTCACAGAGACAAACTAGTCATCCCCACCTGCCACCTTTTTCTCCTGGCTTTCACTATCACTCCCATTATCATTATCCAAATTTGAGACCTCCTTAAGCCTTCCCACCTTGTCCTGCTTAAGGACCAGTCTATGAGATCTATGGAGGGTGTTAGCTTCATCATTGATCTCAATGTCAGAATCAATTTGATGGAGGAAGAATTTAGTTTTTTTAGAGGAGTTAGCCTTAGGTCGCGGGGTAGGAGCAAGACGCTTTTTTTCCTTACCCATATCCCCCAGGCCCTTGGCAGGGGATTTGCCATGGGGAAGGGCTTTCAAGGTAGGATTTTTTAGGCATTTTTTCTTACTCGAGCCTGACGTATCTAGAATTCTAGCAGAGGGGGGAGTAGAGGAAATTGAGGTTTCATCAAGAGTAGGGAGAGATAGGACTTCTTGCATAGTGATAGGCTGAGCAGGGCAAAGGGCCATATGAAGTCGATAAAGCCTAGACATAAGGCCTTGGTCTAGGATAGTATAATTTTTTCCAAAAATTAAGGCTTCATTAAACTCCGCCACAGTGCTATCAAGAGCATGAAAGAGGAAAAAAGGAATGGAGATATGTTGGTGATTCCTAAGGTGGTTGAGGAAATTAAAGTGGTAATAGAAGTAGACCCCATACCTTCCTTCCAACGTGAATTACTTCATGATCACCATAAAAACTCTATCCCACAGCTTCGATAGCGCCTTGCAGTCAAAGCCACCCTGCAACTTGATAGGTTTCTCCATGCCGTGAAAGAACTGGTTCAGACTAATCTGGTCTGACACCTTTGTAGTTTTCTTCCAAGTTCGACCACTATTCAGAAGCCCCGTAACTTTGGAAATAACCTCCTTAGAGACTTCAAAGTAAATTCCACTAATGGTAACCCTACCATCATTCCAAGAGGTGACAAACTTAATAGACAAGCCCTCATCTTGACTAGTCATGGCCTCCATATACTGGGTAATTCTGCCTTCTTTGCAAATGTGCCAAACTGTGGCATCCACCTTCCACTCGTCACACCTGTCCAGCTCCACACACACTTTGTCCCCACCCATAGAGTCCACACCAAAGTCACCAACCACCAGAATAGGAAAACTAGGGCACAAGAGCTGGTAATCAATTCTAGAAGCATCGAAAGAGAAAAGGTTGGTGAAAAGTGACTATAAAATTCAAAAATTAAGGCAATAAATGCCACATCTCACAACCCACACAAAGGTAGCAGCTTCCTCATGAAAATTGCCCACGACACGTAAGGGCGTGATATCAGCGTAATACTTAGCCGTCTCAAAAAATCTCATAAAATCCGCTAACTTAAAAAGTTCAACACAAAAATTTAGGGGGTTCAAAAAATGATGACTCCACCGATCAGTAGGGGTAAAAATATTTTCCATACCATCGGCCCACAAGAGGCCGTACATACTATCGAACAAACACATGATATCTATCACCTCACATAGTAGCCAATTATTCAAAATCATGCTCCCACCAAAAGTACTAACCAAAGTTAGTAGGAACCTAGCTAATATAAGTAAGCACCTTCTAGGACTCAACATTTAGATGTTTGAGATCATCCCTTAAACACACCAGAGCCGAGGGGGGCAAAAAATCCACTTTTCGCCAACACCGAAGCCCTTCAATATCAAGACCTCCCGCCGACATGTTGTTAGCAGTCGCATTCCCCTCTCTAAAGACATGGTGAATAGAAAAGTCTTGAAGACCAATTAGGAGTGAGAAAATATCCTCCATAATACCTTTTAGAGACCACCCCACCTTCATCTTTCCCTTAGTGGCTTCTACAATTAGCATCAAGTCACCTTCGATTTCCATGGTTTTGATGCTGAGTGACAGCGCAATCTTAAGACCCCAAAGGAGAGCCATGCCTTTAGCCTGGTTACTAGTATGATCATTTAATCTCCCAGCATAGGTAGCCACCAGGCAGCTGGTATGATCCCTAATAATACTTCCTCCGACTACTATCCCCCCTAGCCGCCCCATCAAAATTAAGCTTAACCTAGGATGGCTTAGGGTTCTCCACCTGGTATGCTTCCTAATGATCATTTTGGAATTATCAAATCTCTAAAAATCACTAGGAAAATTCCAAATGGTAGCTATGCTTCTATTCCAAGCAGTCGAGGGATTACTAGGTGTCTTCCATTTGCAAGTCAAAATGTTATCCAGGAGAAGCTTATTAAGGATTATCAACAGACCTTCCACATTGTTCACCATTTCTTTGAAAATCCTATTATTCCTTTCCTTCCATAGGCACCAACAAATGTGAGGTGGAATAAGTTTCCAGAGTAGTTTGATTAATGGATGATTGGAGGGGAATTTCCAATTTAAGATGAATTGGTGAATATTCCTATCAAAAACCCAAGAGATGTTCAACCTTTGTAAAACATTCTACCAGACCTGGGCAGCAAATTGGCAGTGGATAAAAAGATGGGAGATGGTTTCTTCTTCTCTTCTACAAAGAGTACACTAATTAGGGAATTGAAAGCCCCTCTTAACAAGGTTATCAATGGTTAAAATTTTCCCATGGATGGAAGTCCACCAAAAGAAATTTATTTTAGGGATGAGCTAATGAATCCACACCTTCTTCCAGCACTGCTCATCACTACCAAACCTGAGTAGCAGCTGATAAGCAGACTTAACAGTGAACTCCCCTGAGTGGTTCTTTATCCAAAAAATTTTGTCCTCCTTGGGAAATAGAGGAAGTCTAACCGTATTCAAAAGCTCTTGGAGCTCCGCAACCTTTGGCAAAAGGTTAGGCCAATGTAAGAAAGACAACTTAATAATTTTCTATCTAGCTCTGGGTGAGGTATAATCAGTATTATAAGTACCAATGAGATCTTTAGCATGTTCCCTCAATATATTAAAATTACTATCAGCAAGGGGTCTGCTCCCAATCCAGTTGTCCTCCTAGAACCTAACTGATCTCCCATTACAAATTTTCCATATGACCCCTTCCTTCAAGAGGGATCTACTCTTTAGAATATTGTTCCAAATTTTAGAGCCCAGAGGGAGACCAACCAGGTCCAAAGCTCTAAAAAAATGTCTTTGATTAAGGTATTTCACCTTCATTATTCTGCACCATTCAGCCTTTCCTATACTAGACTCTAGCCAATTTTGGCAATAAGGGCTTTGCCCATATTAGTAATCTTCTTGATCCCCAGGCCCCCTTGACATTTGGGGTGACAGATAGTGTCCCAATTCACCAAGGCTAGTCTTTTCTTCTCCTCCACTCCCATCCAAAGAAAGGATCTTTGAATTCTTTCCAACTTTTCAGCCATGGAGCCTAAAATCCTAAAGAGAGAGAGAAAGTAGACTGGAATTCCTTGAAGGGATGCCTTAAGAAGTTGGAGTTTACCAACATTACTAAGAAATTGGCCTTTCCAACTAGCAAGTTTCTTTTGCATTCTCTCCAAAAACTATTCCAAAAGTTGTGTGACATCTCCTTAACAGTAAGCGGTAGGCCTAGGTAGACTCCTAGAAGAGAAGCACTAAGACAACCCAGGATGGATATAATCTTAGCTTGGAGATCAGCTCTAGTGTTGAAGAAATAGACACTACTTTTGTTATAATTTATACATTGACCATAAACACAAGCATAGTCCTGAAGGAGGAATTTCCATTCTCTAGCTTCAATCACAGAGGACTTTCCAAAAATAAACGTATCATCAACAAATTGTTGGAGAACAGAGGGGGGTAGGGAGGAAGCAGCTTTAATCCCTTGAATTTTCCTTGAGTTGAGCAAGGATAGAAAGTTCCTACCTAGAACCTCAGCCACCATAATGAATAGGTAGGGAGAAAGGGGATCCCCCTGCCTAAGCCCTTTTCCTTCCTTAAAGAAACCCCAGGGAATCCCATTGACCAGCACCGAATACTGAACAGATTCCACACATTCTCGAATGATACCACTCTATCATTAAAACCAAACTTAGCAAGGACTAAATACAAAAAAATCCATCTAACCCTATCATAGGCTTTGGAAATATCAAGTTTAAAAGCCATACCTTGGTTCTTGCTTTTATCCATAGAATGAATTATTTCATGAGTCATAATAGCAATATCTAGGATTTGTCTTCCTAGCATGAACCCATTATGACATCTACTGATAATTTTTTCTAATAAAGGCTTCAATCGGTTGACAAGGACTTTGGAGAAAATCTTGTAAACAGTGTTACAAAGACTTATAGGTCTAAATTCAGTCATGTGCTTAGGATCTTGCACTTTAGGAACTAGCACAATAAAAGTATTATTTAGTTAGTTTAACAATTTACCAATCCTAAAGAAATCTTTAACAACCATGGTAATATCGTAGCTAACAATGTCCCCATATTCTTGAAAGAAATCCAGGGGGAAACCATTTGGTCCTAGAGCTTTATAGGCTCCCATAGCAAACACAGTAGTCTGAACCTCTTCCTTAGTCATAGGGGCACAAAGTTGGAGATTTTTGTGCTCACTAATACCATGCGAGAGGTGTCCCTAGAGCCTCGCCTAGAGCTCATCAGAGGGGGAAATACCAGTATCAGAGTAGATCTGTCTATAATATTATTCAACAACCTCACCAATTTTGTCAGCCTCCTTGACTTCTTGATTAGCTTCATTCATCAAAAACTTGATAGTATTCCTCTTCTTATGTCTGCTAGCCGTCCTATGGAAAAAGGAAGAGTTCCTGTCACCCTCCTTCAACCATTAGACCCTTGATCTCTGCTTCCATTATATTTCTTCTTTACTTAAAATATCCTTCCACTTTTTCCTCCAATTTTCTTCTTCAACATGTACAGGTTGTTGAGAATGGCCTGAGGCCATAAGCTTTTGGAACCCCTCAAGCTTGTCCTTGATCATCTTTTTAGTTTTGAAGAAGTCACCAAAGGTCACCTTGGACCAACCTCTAGCTTCTTTTCTAATAAGCTCTAGTTGTTGGGATATTCTATACATTGTCGAGCCTTGAATAGGGTGGCTCCACCAAGTCTCAATGTATTTTCTAAAATCTTGGTGAGACATCCACATTATCTCAAATCTAAAAGGGTGTGGGCCCAAAAATAGTTTGTCCGACCACTGAAGGATGATAGGATTATGGTCAGAGACAGTCCTAGGGAGGGAGGCAAGGGAGGCATTGCATCCAAGGTCCCAAGCGGCCAAGACAAGGACCCTATCCAACTGAACCTGAATAAGTTGAATGCCCTTTTTATCGTTCGACCATGTGAAAGGGTTGCCCTTTAACTCCAAGTCAAACAATCCAGAAATGTTAATGAATTCAGCTAGAGCCTTCATACTATCACTATAGTCCATTAGCCCCCCCAGCTTCTTCGAAGTAAAAAGGAGGGAATTAAAGTCTACAGCCACCATATACAATGCATTGTTGTTACTCATTATTAAGGATGACACTTCCTCCCACATCTTCTTTCTTCCACCTCTAGAATTCAGCGCATAGATATTAAACAAATGCTAGGTGAGATTATCAGCTTTAAGAGTCACATCAAGGTAATTCTAAGAAAAAGAAAAGGCTTCACCCAAAACTTTAGTATGATTCCACAAGGTGGCAACACCTCCCGAAGCACCATCCGCCTCGCTATAAAATAAGGCATATCTCGACCAAATTTTTGTTGACAGCAAAGGAAAACATCTGGTAGGTCATTTTGACTTCCTGGAGTAAAAGGATATCAATCTTCATATCAATAATATATTGCCTTAAGGCACATTGTTTTAGAGGACTGTTTAGTCCTCGCATGTTCCATGAAAGGAACTTAATTTCTTACCTTTGTGAGCTGAATCAAGGGTAGATTTCCTACCTCTGGAAATGTCCCTGGCCATGGCTTTGTGCCTAGACAATCTCTCTGAAGGTCTTCCAACTCTACTTTCCGTTCCAACATCCACTTTCTTGTTCCTGATTTTCCTTTTTGAGTTATGCCAATCCTCCAAATTATCACTCTCTGACTAGGCTATCGAAGGATAGGATTTAGAGATCAAGGAGAGAATAACAAACTTAGTTACCTCCCCAGAATAGTCCTCGGCAAGAGCCGATTGAGGAGTGGGAGTACACGAGTTAGTAAGAACTAACTTAGAGGGGGTGGATAACAAGGAACCCTCCAAACATTGAGAAATGGCCGAAATGTCCATCGAGGTCACACATCCAGGATTGTCAGCACCATCTACATCCAACTTCTTCTTGACAGAATCTAGACACACATCAGACACAAGAAAGGACCCAGATGTTTCCTTCCCCTGACGAACACGGGAGCCTGACACCAAATCCACATCCAAAAGCAGAGAGACTTCACCCTCTTCCAGCCATTTGGAGAAGCTTATCTTTAAGTTAGTTTTCATCTTTTCCCCTGAGAAAAAGGATTTCAATAGTTCATTTAAGCCATCAGTGAAGGGGTAGTCGTGTAAATCACCTGAATTCAATGACTCACCAACCCCGCTAGTGTTTGGGTCGAGCAGTTTATCCTGTAACATCGGAGGGCTAGAAGCATTTTTATCCTTTAGCGGAGCATCCTTTATAATAACCTTCTTGCAGTCAAAACAACATGACCCTATTTTCCACACTTCTGGAAGAACAAGGTGGCGTTATCATAAACAAGAGCTTGAGTCCACTTCCCCCATTTAGATTTAAGAATGATAAAGTTGGGAAGAGCTTTGTTAATGGATACATTAACACAAAAATAGGAAAACACCAACCTGGATTTTGCCAAAGTGACTGCGTCCGCCACCACGAAGCTACCAAAAGAGTTCCCAATCCATCGAAAAACCCTTTTATCCCAGAATTCCAGCGGAAGGCCAGGAAAACGAACCCAAACAGGGGCTGAACGGGTAAGATCTGTCGAGGGGTCGAAACCTGGTCTCCATTTAGCCAAAGAAAGAAAATTTTTGCCATAGGCCCAAGTACTAGAGAGGACAAGAGCCAAGTCCTCCTTAGTAGTAAACTTAAAAAAGAAAAGACCACCAGTCATTGCCGAGATAGACACGCTGCCCTTTAGCTTCCATTTATCATTAACCCATCTATAGACCATATCAATCATTGGCCAAAAAGCCAAGAATATTCCCACCAAAGCTAGGTGAAGTGAACCAGCAACCTCCTCCATCACATCGTCAGGAAGGCAGAGCTCAGTGCCTTCATCTGTTAGAGTAATCTTAGGACCAATAGACTCTAGGGCACTATTTCTAGACCGTGAAAGGATATCTTTCTAGCCAGTCTTGGAGGAGCCAATCCCCTGGCGGCCCCCATTGTCCCCACTAGGTGGAGATTTAGCAAGTGTATTAGAGTTACCCAAGACAAACTCCACATCCCCAGAATGCGCATGTGAGTGAATCTTTTCCATATTCAACACAGGGTCAAGCTGGGGAGAGACAGAGGTCTCCCCACAACCTGTAGGCATGATCAAAATTTGAAAAATGCAAGGTGGGAGGAGTAGGGCGGGAGCTTGTAGGGTGGGCTTACTTGTTATTCTTATCTTGTTTTAGCTATGTAGAAATATTATTTTTTTTGGCCCCATGGTTGTTGCATCAAAAGGTCAACCTGCTAATTCCTAGTACAATTACCATAGTTAATAGATCCACGAGAGGTGGTTAAGCCATGCCATGAATCTTGAGGGGAGCATTGACCATCTACCAACAATCTCCCCCTCAACATTACCCAAGGGTATTTGAACCTGACACATTTTTCTCTAATACCAATTGTTAGCCCCACAATTGTCATTGCACCAAAAGGTTGACTTGTTAATGTTTGATACAATCACCAGAGTTAACAAATCCATAGGAGGTGGTTAATCCATGTCACGAATCCTGAAGGGAGCACTGACCATCTACCAAAAATTTTAAGATTTCATTTTCAATGAATAAATATACTTAAGGTATATATAATTTTAATTTTGAACTTATGAATAATAAAATATTTGTAGATGTGCTGAAATTTTCCTTGTAAATACCATATAAATCAACTATCTTATGCATCGAATATATAGGAAGCTAGAAAACATAAATGAATTCATAAAAATAGAATCCAAAACTATGAACAATGACCAAAATCTAGTGCCCTATACATAGTCATGATCAAACCTCTGGGAATAGTATGACAACCATTTTACACCAATTAAATATTTCACATACTTTTTATGTGTCATAAATATAATATGTTTTTTTATAATGGTGAAACTAAACAAGATTTTAATCTTAGCTACTATATAAGAGCATTGATCACCTTATCATAACACCAAATATGGAATATCTTCTTACAACCCACAAATTAAATTTTTTATATGCACCCTATCAATTTAATATTTTCTTATATAATAATCAATAAGTAGAAAAAAAAACCCCCTCCCTCACAGGGGTAGCCATCTTTTCTATTCCATCATGTTTCGTGACTATACATTATTTATATTGTCTATATAAATAAATATAATTTGTAATACTAAAGGTATGGAAGGAACATTGCATTCCTAATCCTTGTGGTTAGGCCCCTTGATGTATATAAGTATTCATCTCCTCTAAAATAGTTATATATTCAATAGCTTAAATGGATTTTATTATTTATAATATATTCATCATTGTATCAAGTTATAAGGCTACGTGTTATGTTTTTTATGATATAAGCAACATTTACAGGGTGTTGTACCCTTTACATGAAAATCCCGCAAGGAAAAAAAGGAACCAAGTTCATCAAAACATCATAAAAAATAAACAAAAAACAATGAAAATATGACATAGACACTACACACTGACAGTGGATACCCAACACAACACAAAATCGACCACTAATTTTCCACACTTTCCTATTTCTAGACGAGGAGGTTTAGAAAATCGTCCCCAATCTAGTTGGGACCTTCAACCACATTATTCTTGTTTGCTTCATCCTTGATGACATCTAAAATTTTGATAGACAATATTTGAATCATTTTAATAATGAAAGGAGCCAGACTATTGAATTTTCGTTCAAGTTTAATAATTCGCTCTTCTAACATGCTAAAGTTCTCATACTTGTATTTCTTGCATTAGGTTGCCTCTTCCTCACAAGCCCTAGGATCCGAGAAGTGGGTGGAGTCACTCCTTAAGCATTTGGTTCATGTTTGAGAAATGACTAGGGCCCTCCACGAAATCTTCTTCCATCTCCTCTACAATGTCTTTTTTGTCTTTAGTTTTGTTGCCAATCTACTCTAAATCACTAGAAATTTTATCCACCGGAGGCCCCTTTTTTGTTCTTCACTAGTTTATGGGACGTCCTCACAATATTTTGTTCCATCCCCACATCAAAGCTCACGACCACCATGGTATCACCCTTAGAGTCTTTTTCTTCAACACTTTTTCCTTTGTTGTTAGTTGTCGACATGTCCACCTAGCACAAAGATTCTTTTTTCCCCTTCTTCTTAGTAGTGGATCCACTATCCTTCTTGATGGGTTTGGATTTTAGCTCCCATAACCCAACCATATCCTTGGAATGGTCCAACCCAACCTCCCCTTTCTTCTTTTTTGATGGGGGTTTAGACTTAGGCTCAACACTGGGTATATTTTTAGGCATGGGAGTTTTGCTCTTAGGACCCATCGAAGTAGTAGGGGAAGGTTTATCAGAGGAAAGGTAAGGAGGTTCCAATTCCTCCACATGCATAGCTCATATAGGTTTAGGAGGGAACAAGGCCAAATGGAAGTGATAGAGCCTAAGGATTAGGCCCTGATGTAGCAGCAAGGGAGGAAAAATATCAAGATTGAGAGTGACAATATCATGGGAATCTTTGATTAAACTTTCTATGGAAGTCAATAGAAAGAAAGAAAAGTTGAGGATCATTTTGTGTCATAGGTGATTTAACAATTAAAAATGGTAAAAGTAAAACACCTTGTATCTACCTTCTAAAGTAACATATTTCATAAGAGAAAGAAACACCTTGTCCAAGGGTTTTGGCAGTTCCACATGGTCAAAATCCAACTACTTTTTAACCATCTCATTGTCCTTGAAGAAGGAATTGAGACTCTCCAGGTCTTGCATTTTAGTGTGTTTTTTGTATTTCTTTCCATCACAGGAGAGTCCCATTGCCTTACCAATCACTTCCTCATCCACCTCAAATGAAATTCCACCCATGGTGACCCGCCTATCCATTCACGCACAAAAAATTTGGGCCAAAATTTTCTCATCATGGCCCACTAGACTCTTTAAATGTGACACAAAATGTCCCTCCATAGAGATATGACAAGCTATGGGATCCCTACAAAAATACTCATAGTTGTCAAGATCGATCCTAACCTTATCACCACCCATTTTGACCAACAACACATAGGAACTAGCCTAGAGAAACAAATTTAGCCAGAAAATGGACTAGCCACCAATGAATTTACCATTTCTTAAGCCATCATTACCCCACCATCTAGGAAAATAAGGCATAATAAAATCAATTATATGTTTACATGCTTCAACAAACATTCTCAATGACACCCTCTGCGGGGCCATAATCATCCCTTAAGAAACATAAGCTAAGGAAATAAGCCATGATAATTAAATCTATATAATTAATACCCATCATGCCAAAAGGTCCCATTGAAATTACACATTTCCCCAAGCCTTTTAGCTACAAGGCCAAGATTTGAAATTCTTAAGTACATCTCATAAGATTGTATGCTCATCATAAGGTTAATTAAATTGGAATTATCAAGTAAGCTAGCGATGAACACCACATTACACACATTCTTGGAGATTTGATGGGATATATAGTGCATTTGAAAAGACAAGCTATAAAGGCCAAGGACCCCACCATACATAGTTATGAAATAAAATAACCACTCGATAACCCACTTTAAACTTGCCACCTCACCTAACCTATTCCTCATCATCCAAGGTCCCGACGTGTAGTACCACCTATACCCATAATAATTAGTATTGTTTACCATCATTTAGCAATTATATTCCTCTATTCCACAAGGATCTTGTATGTTTGACAGTAGCGCCTTGAGCCTTTTCCAACACTTGCATAGACTCCAAGTGGAGTCCAAGTTGGCTAGACCATCAGCCACCTAGCTTCCCTCCCTATAGGTGTGATTCAAGTACTTCCTTTCCAATTTTGAAAAAAAAACAATTATTTTCAGTAAGATATCCCTAATGTTTCAACCATGCAACTGACCATGATTAATAGAGTCAATAATAGTCTTAGAGTCCCCTTCAATATGTAAATTTTTTATACCCATAGTGAGTGATCTCAACGCCCTTGAGTAATGCCTATGACTCATCCATCATAGAAGAATAATGAAAATTCCTCCATCAAACCCAACAACCAAGTTTCCCTTGCAATCCCTTATAACACCACTACTACTAGTTGTACTAGGGTTCCCCTTGGCCGCACCATCAAAATTTAGTTTAAACCAACCCAAACCTAGAGGGTTCCAAATAGTGTTTTTTCTAGCTAGGGACTTGGAGTTATCAAAGGAGTTGGTCTCAAGTTTTATGTTCCAAGTTTTTTTCATTTTGATCTCACATTTAGTAGGGGCCATGTTTGGGGGTTTCCACTTGAATAGGGAGATACTTTTAGAAATAAGTCTAGATCCAATACCAAATGATTCCTTGGGGCTCCTCTCAGTTTCTCTAAAGATCCGATTATTCCTTTCTTTCCATAGGAACCAACAGATGACGGGGGGATTTTCCTCTAGATTTCCATGGGGAGAGGGTGTTGAAAGGGTCCATTCCATCCTTCAATAAATGATTTTAAATCCTTATTTAGGGTCCAATGAGTATCCATCTTTTGGAAAGCCAAGTCCCAAACCTCAACAACATAAGGACAATGTAGTAACAAGTGATCCACTGACTCTTCATTATTTTTGCATAATATACATCTATTCAGGATCAAAAATCCCCTTTTCATTAGGTTATCTTGGGTTAGAATTGTATTGCGACAAGTTGTCCACTAGAAGAAATTTATTTTTGAGATCAAGTGTCGATTCCAAACCTGTTTCCAAATCCTTCTTTGAGTGCCCTTGTTCCACAACAAAATGTAAGCTGTCCTGACAGAAAGGTTGCCCCTACTTTCCAAAGACCAAAAGAAATCATCCTCGACATCAAATAAGGGGATTCTAGATAAAGAGAGTAATTCTTGTGAGGAAATAACTAGTCATTTTAGGTCAGGGGAAAGAGGGAAGCATAAGCCTAAGTATTTCCATATTTTGACACCCAGCAGACCATGAAGGTAGTCATAAACATTTCTACCAAAGAACCAAATCACAGGTTCTATCAAATTTTTAAACTCAAAAAATGCCAATGGGGAGTCAAATAGCCAAGGGTCTTCCAAGAAACAAATACAATTGTCACTACCAAGTTTCCATCTTAGTCCTGATTGAATCAAATTCTTCATCTTGCAAATATTATTCCAAGCTAAGGACACAAGGGGGTGATCATTCAAAATGCACTTGATTAGGGGAAAATTTCCTAGGTATTTAGAAATCATTATCTTGCACCAGTCCTTTTTATTCCTTAACTGGCCCCACCCCACCTTGGCAAGTAAGGATTTGTTGGTAGATTGGACTTTCCTAATGCCCAACCCTCCCTCAAATTTAGAAAGGCACACCTTATCCCAACTGACAAGAGACATCTTCTTCTTTTCCTCAGCACCATACTAGAGGAAGATCTTAGGATCTTTTCAAATTTCTCAGCAATGTAATTGGGAATTTTGAACATAGAGAGGAAGTAAACTAGAATCCCTTAAAGGGTAGCACTAAGGAGTTTTAGTTTACCAACATGACTTAGGATTGAACCTTTCCACCCTATAAGCTTCCTTTGAATCCTTTCAAGGATAGTATTCTAGAAATTGGGAGTGACTTCCTTAATAGTGAGAGGGAGACCCAAATACACTAAAGGAAGTGAGACACTCACACAACCCAAAACAATAGTCACACGATCCTACAAACCATGAGAGAAGTTAAATAAATAGATCATCCTCTTATCATAATTAATGCAATGACCTGAACAAGCAACATAAAGATTGAGGAAAATTTTCCATTTCTTGGCTTCCACAACCGAGGCTTTCCCAAATAACATAGTGTCATCCATAAATTGTTGAATAATAGTAGGGCCAAGAGTGGTGGCTGGCTTGAAACCCTTGATGGAGCCCTCTAACAAGATACAAGCAACATTCTTACTCAGAGCATCATCAACCATTATGAACAAATATGGGGAAGGGGGTCCCCCTATCTAATACCTCTCCCAATTGAAAAGAAACCATGGGGCACCCCATTAACTAGAACATAATACTTTAACATTGTTATGCATTCCAAAATGATATTGATTACTATTTGATTGAAGCTGAACTTATCAAGGACTTTGTGAAGAAAGCTCCACAAGAAGTTATCATAAGCTTTAGAAATATCAAGCTCAAACACCATACTAGCATTATTACACCTATCCATAGAATGAAAAATTTCATGAGTGGTAATAGCCGCATCCAAGATATGGAGACTCAACACAAATGTTTTTTGACTATAACTTATTATTTTATTTAGAAGGGGTTTCAAGCAGTTCACTAGGATTTTGGAAAATATCTTATAAACAATGTTACAAAGGCTGATGGGTTGGAAATCAGCCATGATCTACAGTTCATCAATTTTAGGGACAGGGGAAATGAAGGTATGATTTAATTTTTTGAACATTTTTCCAAAATTGAAAAAATCCCTTGTTGCTAGAGTAAGGTCCTCACCCACAAAATCCCAAAAGATCTGGAAGAAAGCTGGGGGGAAAACCATTGGGTCTAGGGGCCTTATAAGCACCCATACTAAACACAGTAGTCTAGACTTCCTCAAGAGTAATAGCCCCCATAATAGAATCATTTTCCTCTTGAGATATAGGATTAGGAATGGGTTCCAATAGAAAATCATCCAATGTCGGATTGGGAGCCTCAACAGGAGTTGAAAAAGCCCATTGGAAGTGACCAACCACCAAAAGATCAATCTAAATGGGAGTAGAAACAACATCCTATGACTTATTTTCAACTTTTTTATTTGATTTATTTTCATATTCTTAAGGGAAAAAATATGGAAGAAAGATGTATCCTGGTCCCCCCTGATCAACCATTGAATTCTAGATTTTTGCTTCTTAATACATCTTCTTTCTTCAAAATTTTCTCCTATTCCATGCACTCAACCCTTTCCTGCTGACAATTCTGAATACTGATATCTCCTTCATCCTTTTTTGTATCTCTCAGAGCTTGTCATCCAAAACTTTTTTTGATGAAACACATCCCCAAAAACCCACTTGTTCTACCCCTTGACCATATTTTTGATGTGTTTGAGCCTGTGGAAGATCCTAAACATAGGGGAACCAAGCATAGGGACATTCCATCAAGTAGCAATCTTATTCCTAAAATTTGAATGGGAGTTCCACATAATCTCAAAATGGAAAGGGAAAAGACCCACATCAGTGTGTTCATATAGGGTCAACAATAGAGGATTGTGGTCCAAAACAGTTTGGGGCAAAGCCAACAGATTAGCATTAAGTAAGATAGTCTTATTGGGAGAAAAAGGAATCTATTAAGATGAACCTAAATCAAACCATCCCCAAGGAATCTAGTAGACCAAGTATAAGACTGGCCCTATAAGTTAATATCCACCAGGCCAATACAATTCAAGAAGTCAACCAAATTAGACATGTTGTCAAAGTAATCAATCAAAACTCCACACTTCTCTAAGGGGTATAGGAGGAGTTGAAGTCAAATTCACCAGCCACCAACCATCAGGCTCTCCTATTAGCCATAATCCAATTATATAATTCCTACCAGAGGTTTTTCCTTGCATTCCTAATATTGGGAGCATAAATGTTAATAAAAAACCAAGGAAACCCCAACATTGGAGAACTTTACACCCACACTATTATTGCATTGGAATAATTCAGAACCAATTATCCTAATGGTATTCCACATCATAGATAGCCTACTTGAAGCCCCATCCACATCACTACAAGAAAAGAGGGAGTTCAACCAAATATACCTAGCTATGGGTTTGAAATTAGTTTTATTCATCTTGGTTTCTTGTAAAAGAAAAACATCAATCTTGTGTTCCAACACATAATTCTTCAAAGAAAACTTCTTGTGGGGGCTATTTAACCCTCTCACATTCCATGAAAGGACTTTCATTTATAAGCTTTCTTTGAGGACACTTTCAATGTCCTTTGTTTACCTATAAAAATATCTTTTGTTGTCTCTTTGTTCTTGATCTACTATTGATTGGGTCTACCAATTTTGGATTCACCTCCCACATCTACTTGTTTTGTTTACCCTTCTTCTTAGGAGTTGACCAAAAATCTTCTTCCAAATTTTGAGCCTAAGGCACAACGACTGTCTTAGTCTGTCCAAGACTAGGCATTTCCTTCTTCACTCCTCAAATCTCTCCTTCCTCAACTTCCATAAGCTTAGGTGAAAGATGCTTCTCCATAGTAACCCCAGCCCCAAACAACACTCTAGAGTCAAGTAATGGGGAATTATACACTAGAACACTATTGGGAGTGGAACCATTGAACTCCAAAGTAGAGTCAACTGAGACCAAATCCTCAGGAAAATTCATCAGGATCAAAAGGTCAGAAAGCCCATCCTTAGCTAGGGACTCAATGGTCTTAAGGATATCAAATTCAAAGGGGTAGCAATTAGTGGGGACCTCCTTTGAAGGTTTAGAAGGGTTGGGGTTGTGTCTAACCATAGACTTGTATTTTGAAATAAGGTGGCTTGGTTTAGTACACTTTTGGCAATAAATCACTACATTCTCATAGCAGACTTATTGAGTCTAAGATCCAAATTTGGAAGATAGCTTCATAGAGTTGGGTAAGGTCTTATTTCTATCAATGTTGATACAAAAGCGAGCAAAAACTAACCTGGACATGGATCAAGTGATAGAGTCCAAAGTGATGAACTGGCCCAAAGAGTCATTAATGCTTTGAAAAATGAGTCATCCCAATATTCTAGAGGAATTCCTGGAAGATGCACCCACACAAGAGCTGACTTGTTGAGATCAACAACAGGGTCGAATCCCAATTTCTAGCGACACAAAGAAAACCCATGCTTTCCATAGACCTGAGGACCCAAAGAGAGCACAAAAATCAAATCCTCCTTAGCTGTGAACTTGAAAAGGAATAGTTCACCGGCCATGGCATAGGCACTCACACTTTCCTTCAAATTCCATTTCACAAAATCCCATCTCCTAACTATATCCATAGAGGGCCAGAAGGAGAACTTTATGACCATCACTTTCTCCATGAAAGAAACAATCCTATTTCAAAATAGCTTCAGGGATAGAGAATTCAGTTCTCGAGACATAGATCTCTACCTTAGGGCAAGGAAAGGAACACTTAGCAGATGGGATTGTGTTAGTCAACACATCTTTCCATCACTTCAATTTTGAAGTTATAGGAATCATAGGTACTTTGACAGTAGGCCAACTAGGAATCACAAGATCCTCAATAACAAACATCACATGAGAGACCCTCGAGGACAACACAACATGTGTTATGGAAAGAATCTAGTTAGAAGAGGATAGGGGGGACCATGGGGTACCCCCAATGTAGATTCTACCATACACATAGACAATTCAAACCAGAGGAGCGAGAGAGAGGAGCAGGAAAATTTGAATGTTAAAATGATCAAGCTATGTGTTATGTTTTATTATCCTATAATTGATATTATTAATGATTTGTGTTGTTCTACCTCTATCTTTGATTTTTTCTTATTTATTTATATATTTTGAGCTAAGTTCCTTGGTTTAATACTCATTAATTGGACTCTTAAGTCTTGCCCTACATATAAAACCATAAAATTACTTCAAAATAGGAATTCCAAAAAATTAAATTACTTTAATGAAATCAATTATAATATCAAAGGACCCAAATAAGTAATGTATATCTCATATAATCATTCAAATAAAATACTTTTCCTTTGTATAAATGAAATTTGAAATATCTTGAATATCTTTAAATTGAGTTAAATTATAAATATGATTCAAGTATTTTCTCATTACCAATTTTAAGATGCAAAAGAATTAAACATGTAATTATTGAAAAATAATAAGAATCTTATCTTCTTTTAGCTATGTATAAAATATTATTTTATGATTTCATTTTTCGATAAAATAAAATATACTTAATCTATATAATTTTAAATTTAAACTTATAAATAATGAATTATTTTTATATGTGTTCAAATTTTCCTTGTAAACACCATATAATATACTATGTCTAGGAAACTAGGAAAGTAGAAAGCATAAATAATTTCACAAAATTAAGACTCAAAACCATGAGACATGGAAAAAATATAATATTTCTATATAGTAATGATCAAGCCTCTAAGAAGAGTATGCAAATCATTTTACATCACTTGTACATTTTTCATCTTTCTTATATATCATAAATTTTAGATATTATTTTATAATAGTCAAATTGAACAATATATTAATATTAGATGTTCTATAAGAACATTGATTGCCCAGTCATAACACCAAATATGAAAGATCTTATAATCCTCAATTTTTATCATTTATGTGTATACTATCCATTTCATTTTTTCTCATAGAATAATCAAATTATCCAAGAGAATAAATAAATAAAAAATACAACCCTTTATCTCACATTAGTGTCCATGTTTGAAGACTAGACATTATTTATTGTCTACATAATTAAATATATGTAATACTTAATATATGGAAGGAAAATTGTACACCTAATCCTAATAGTTAGGAGCCCTTATGTATAAAAGTATGCACCCATTCTAAAAGATTAATATCTTTCATAGTTTACACGATTTTTAATATTTATAATATTCATCATTGTACCAAGCTATGAGATTATTTCATGTGTTGTATATACATTATAATTGATATTACTAATCATTTGTATTCTTCTACCTCTATCTCCATGTTTGTATAATTTATTTCTATATCTTTAGCTAAGTTACTTTGTTCAATACTCATTAATTGGAATCTAAGCAAGGAAGTCTAAATGTTTTTTTAAAATTAAAAAGGGGGTAACAACTTTATTGAAATCAAGAAATTAATAGCACATTATCAGTAGGCTCCCAAGAAAATAAAGAACAAGAATGCCCAGATAGGGTCCAAAAACCACCACCCTCACTACAACAAACACCTTAGCCAGCCAAATCACCAGAAATAATCCTCTCTAAATCATGACAATAATCAAGGGATAACTGCCTCCACCCCTCAATCTTCCAATCCTCATCATGCTCTGAAGCCCACTTGTCCAAACAATTAGTAACCCTATTCCATTCATGCAAGATGTGAGTAAAAGAAACCACCTCCAACATAGAGCATATCTATAGAATTCGACGAACAACCAAAGCTAGATGCCAATTAACATCTGTCAACTTTTGCTCATTCAACAAATTAACAATAATAAGTGATTCAAATTCACAAATTATCTTACACCAATCTAAAACCCAAGCACACTCAATAGCCCAAAGAATCACCAAACCCTCCATAAATTTGTTAGAGTGTTTCCCTTTATGAAAGGAGAAAGAAAATAACCATGCCAGAACAATATCTTCCAACACCACCAATTCCAAAAGGCCCAGGGTTACCCCTAGAGCAGCCATCAGTATTGATCTTCAAAATACCCTCTGGAGGAGGCAACCATCTACCAGCCCTTTGAACCTTCTTTCTAGCCCACCTACCTTTTTTGACACAAGCGGAGTCGAAAGTCAACCCTTATAAGCCTAATATATTCAAAATCTCATCATTGCTCCTTTCCAAAGGACACACCACTTCACATTTAGCTTCCATCATCTCCTGAATCATACCAACAATTCTTTTCAAAAATTGTTGCACCATCATCTTATCCCCACAAAGAATCCTACAATTCCTTTCTAGCCAGATTTTCCAAAGGATGAAGGTAGGACCAATGCACCACATAATCTGGAGGAAAGAAGCCTAAGTAGGCAGCCTTCCTAGACTATTCCAAAACTCAACAAGGAAAGAAGCATGAATGCAAGGATTTTTCCAAACACCCCACCAAAAATGGAAAATCAATATAGAAAAAGAACAAAAAAATAAATGGGAAGAATCCTCCTCACTACAACCACATAGATCACAAATAGAAGGGCATTGAAATCCCCTTTCCCAAAGATTATCCCAAGTCAAACATTTGTTCCAAGACAAAGTACACATAAAGCAATTACACTTTAGCCAGGAGAACTTGTTCCACACATGCTTCCACCAAGGAACCTCCACCCCACCAAACTTGCGAGCCAACACCACTTGATATCCACTAGCAACAGTGAATGCACCCTTAGGATTCATTATCCAAGCAAGAATATCATTGTCCCTAAGAGAGATACATTGTCTACCAGTCAAAATATTTTGAAGCTCGACACAATCCTCCAAACCAACAATAGGCCAATTGCAAGGATCCTTCCACTTAGCCACCACCAACTTCCCATAGGGGTAAGAAGTCTTAAAATCACTCACACTTGACCATCCAACCTCTAAGAAGCATTGGCCAAGATTTAGAAAATTATGATACTGGTGTAGAATGGGCAGGAAACCATCCCAAGAATTAGACCAAGAAAGAGCCTCAACCCCAAGCATTGGCCAAGATTTAGAAAATTAGGATATTGGCGTAGAATGGGGGGGAAACCATCCCAAGAATTAGATCAAGAGAGAGCGTCAACCCCTGTTACATATCCATAACAAGCCCTCCTTGATCAGTGCAACCCCTTTCTTAAGTGTTCCCTCAAATTGCAGAACCTTTCCCCACTAGAGGATAATGGGGGACCTCCTCCTTCAGAACCCCCAAAGGTACTTGTGAGATAAAATCCTAGCCCAGATATGATCTTGTTCCAAAATCCATCTCTAATAAAGCTTTGTGTCCAGTGCCAACCCAGTCAGAGTCGACAGTTGTAACCTAAGACCCCTAAAATGCTTCAGACTACACACAATATCCCACTTCATAAGGCTCCCCTTAGAGGATGAAAAGTTTCCTCCCATAATAATTGTCTAGCAAAAGAGTCCAAATCCTTAACAAACCCAATCGAGCCACCTAGATCATACACCTATAAATGGGAAGATCTTGCACCACATATTTAAGCAACTGAACCCGCCCAACAAAGGACAACCACCTATGAGTCTAATGATTAACCTTTGAATGAAACTTGTCAAGAATATTCTACCAAGGATCCCTAGGAAGAGTACCAAAAGAGATAGGAATTCCAAGATAGGTTAAAGGAAGAGACCCAATATGAAACCTCAAGATATGGGTACGTGTAGGATCATGATGGGCCAAAAAGTGGCGATATGATGGGTATGTGTAGGGTATGTGGCTGTCAACCTTTTTTTACCCAAAATTGATGAAATGAAAAGGGTTTTTAAAGGAGATTCTCAACTTTACACCAATATAAATTATACTTTACTTTGAATTTAATAAATAATTATTATTTATTTTCTATTTGAATTATGACTAAAGTCTTAATTGATAGGTTGATTGAAAAACGTCTATAGCTTTCAAACGATATCACATTTTTTGAATTCAAAACATGTGTCACATTCTATGCTTCACATACTATAGGATTAAAAAAAACTGAATTTCATGAAGTTTTGAACAAAGTACTAGACATATGAGTTTTTATATTTTTTAAAAGTTGTAATAAAAAAATCATAATTAATTATTTACTTGGAAAAAAATTATTAAAAAAATGCATCACATAGAGACATGAGTCCTCTGCTTATATCTAAAATCTTATAAAAAAATATTATCATTTTATTGTGGTTAGGGTGGTTTGATAGACACCTACTTATTTTTTCCAAAATTTAAGTGCTCTTGCATTGAAATTTCAAATTTTCACCAAATAGATTTTTTTTAAAATAAACATAGTAGTTTAGAAACTACATTCAATTTGCTACAGATTATATTCTTACATATTTTTGAAATAATATAGATAACTTATTTGAAAAAAATTACGTCAAGTTGCCTAACTTTGATTTTTCTAAAATTTTCACCACTTAAGGGCCTGTTTTTTCCATGATGATCCTACACATACCCATACATGAGTAATCCTTTGTTGAATGAGTTGTAGAGTGTTGAAGAAGAAAATGGAAGATTTATCTTCATTAATCATTTAACCAAAAGAAACAAGATAAGTATCCAAAGTCCTACACAAATTTGTAGCTTCTCTAACCTTATCCATACCCATCAATACATAGTATCATCCACAAATTAAGGTGAGACTGAGGAGGCAATCCATTTCCCCATACCCAGCCCTGAATAAGACCCAACTCCAGATTAAGCTTCAACAGTATCTCCAAACCTTCAGCAAGGAGAATAAATAAGGGGAGAGAGGATCCCCTTGATGAATGCCTCTAGAAGCACCGAAAAGAGAAGAAGGCTCACCATTTATTAGAACCAAAAAGGAAGTGGAAGTAACACAACACATAACCCATTGGACCCACTCCTCAACAAAACCAAAGGAAATAATAAGTTTGCATAAGGAGCACTTAACTCTATCATCTAGGCCTTCACCATATCTAGCTTGATGAACATAGCCTTTCTTTAGAGAAAGCCATAGAGTGAATAGTTTCAGTAGAAATGACCACCCCATCCAAAAAATTTTGATCTACCATGAAGCCACTTTATTTCTCAGAGATAAGCCATCTAAGCCATCGCTTCAACCTTTCAACAATCATCTTGGAAATTATTTCATAAACCACATTGCAAAGGGAGATAGGTCAAAACTAGATTAACTAATCAACCCCCTCACATTTAGGAATGAGAGAAATGAAGGTAGAATTCAAATCCCTCAACATCTTATTATTCCTCTGAGACTCACAAACCACTTCGAATAAGTCTAGCTTAATGATATCCCAAAATTATTAAAAATATTCAATGGGAAAAGCATCAAGGCCCAAAGCTTTCCCTTTCTTCATCTAAAAGGCAGTAGCCTCCAATTCTTCTAGTGAAATGTAGCTCAAAATATTCTCATTCATCTCCCTCATAACCAAAGAGGGGATGCAATAAAAAACATGGTTTTCTTCTGCCAAAACATCTTGAGAATCCTCTTTAAATAAGGAAGCAAAGAATTACGAAGCTTCTCTAGACATATCCTACCAAGCATATAAATGTTCACCCTTGTCATTCACAAGAAGAAGAATAGAATTACCATGTCTCTTAGATTTCACTGAATTGAAGAAGAATGCAATATTTTTGTCCCTCTCCTATAACCATTCAACTCAAGCCTTTTGTTTCCAATAAATCTCTTCGTGGAGCTCACACTCTTCCAAAGCTTTCAAAACCCTCACCTCCTTCCTCAGTAAGTACTTTGAAAGGCCCAACTCCCTTATCTCCTAGGTAATGACATCCATTGGCTTGAGTAGCAATCTTAGCATGAAAAATATTTCCAAAACACTACTTGTATACCATTTGAGTTGGTACTTCACAAATTGCAATAATTTGGAAAAAAAATACATAGCACTTTCATGAGTAGATCTCCCTATCCACCGCCATTCAACCACATACTCATGCAAAGAAGAATATCTTAACCACATAAGTTGGGACTTGAAAGAAGGGAACCAACCAACATGAGCCAAAGTTGCAAATAATTTAATAGGCCAATGATATGGGCCCCTCCAGTCCAGAATCTCAGAACTAGTAGACCATAATCCACCAATCAAGAAACATGAAACTGAAAAATGATCAATTCTCTCGACAATACAATTCTCCCCCAACCTCCTATTATTCTAGGTGAATTGACCATTATGAGATTTGATGTCAACAAGATTCAAGGTAGAAATGTTATCACGAAGTAGGTAAGTAGAGGGCTCCAACCTCACAATACCACCTTCTTTTCATCTAACTCAATAATAGCATTGAGATCACTAGCCATAATCTAAGGGAAAAAAGGAGGAAGGCTCTTAGTCAAACTGATATGATACCACAAGTATTTCTTACTAGGAATATCAGTAGATGCATATATGTTTGATAGAAGAATAGTTTCCCTCATCTCCAAGTTTGAAGCAATTACAGAGATGGAAGACCTAGAGGACACCCACCAAAGAGGACAAATCTTCAAGGAGTTCCATAAGAAAGCTACACCCCCAAAATTACCTTGAGCCCCAATACATTGGAACTCACCCTGCCCCCATAGTTTTGGCACCAAACCAACCATACACTCAATTGACAACTTAGTCTCTATAAAAAAATAACATCAAGAGAGTGAATTCTCACCAACTCATGAACAATTTTTTGTTGGGGGCCACTATTCAAGCCCCTTAGATTCTAAGAGAGGGTGACCATTTTGGATGGTTAGAAAAATGAGAGTCCAGAGTCTTAATAGATCCTAAATCCACCAAACTCTCCCCCATCATCTTAATTTTCTCCAAATCCTTCTTTCTCCCCACCTTGGAAGACTTCTCAACAACCCCTTGTTTTTGGTCTTTCTAAAGAAGCCCCAATGAAGGAGAAGCCTTGCCACCTTTTATCGCATTAGACCCCACTTTCATCAATGGATTAGAGAGATCTCCCTCCCCCATATTTTCATTTTCAATAGTATCTACCCTCCCAAAATCCACCAAACTAAGATTCATGTCCATTTGCAAAGCAACAACCTCTTGTGAAGGTTGAGTGTTATCTAGAATAATGCCCTCCTAAACCACTTCCAAAGCATCCTGATCCATAACCATCATACTTGGATTCACCTCTTGTTGAATAAGGTCACCCAAAACCTCAAATCTATTAAAGCTATCACCTTCCTGAACTGCTCCTTAAAATTCCTATTACGAGTCGCGATAGGAATAAAACCCTCTGCACCCATAGCCACACTAGTAATGGGAGATTTTCCTATATCAACCATAGGTGGGTTACAAGGAGGTTGAGAATTATGAGGCTTAGAAGATTTAGAACTCAGACATCTTCATTGCAAATGGCCATATTCATGACATAGATGGCACTGAAAGGGAAATATCTCATAGTCTAGTTGTTGCACCCAAGAATAAGACCCTACATGAATTTCCAAAGAATCTAGAAGAGGGTTACTTAAATCAATCTCTTGACACAAATTTGAGCATATGTCATTACCTTTCTATCTTGAGTTTGTTGAGAAGGACCCATTGGTTTCCCCAAAAGTGAAGCTACGTATATGCAAGATGTCATTACACCAGCATTCAACTAGAAACCTAGGAAGATGCACCCACATTAGAACCTGATTTAGGAGCTCCTCTAAAGGATTAAAACCTGCATGTTAGGGTTTAATAAATAACCCAATTTGGTTGTGGAAATAAGGTCCACCCTTGAAGACTCTATTATGGTCGTTCATGTAGTTGAAAACCACCATGAAGTAACTATTCGCCAACAACATTATCTCCATCTCACCCTCTAGAGCCTATGTCCATTGAGCCCACAACTCCAAAAAATGGAGTGAAACCCTCATTCCCATGAATTTTCAAAGCAAGGCATGGTTCGAGAAATACTCAATGTCCTCCACAATCAATTTTGGTTGAATAACCAACATTGACCTATCTTTGGTACATTCTAGGAAACCATTTATCTTCAGGATTCGAGGACCTCCAACTAGAGTAAATCCTCCAATACCCGACTCATTTGAAAATAGATTATTATAAAAAACCCTTGTTGAATGATTTGGAGAAGTCCCAAATGTAGCATGAAATTCAATAGGGGATTTGACCCTTGATGCCTCTCCCAGAGCCATAGCTGAGAGAACAAAACACCCTTATACCTCCACAAAAATATTAAAAACCAAACCAAAACTGAGAGGCAATCAAAATTAGCAACCTGGGGAGCCACAAACCTGTCAACACGTAAACACCGATCCTCCATACATAGATAAGCACACCACAAAGAGAGAATAGTCCCCACACACTATTAAAAACCCACCTCGAGCACACCCTACACTCCTCATGCACCAATCTAAAGGAAAAAGAAACATGCAAGAGAAGGCATCCACATGCAAGTCGTAACCCTACTGGTCATGACCCTGCATAGTAGCCGCCCGACCTCCTTCCATCGTCCTCCAAATTTTTAATTTAATTTAATGAAATTAATTATAATATCAAATTTCATAAAATTAATTAATTATATGAAATATAATCATTCAAATAAAATTATTTCTTTATAGATAGTTAAATTTAAAATATCTTGAATATCTTTAAATTGACCTAAATTATTAAATATGATTCAAATATTTGTATAACCACTTTTAAGATATAAATATATTTGACATGTGATTATTGAAAAATAGTAAGAATATTATCTTATTTTAACTATTTAGAAAATATTATTTTAGGAGTTCATTTTCAATGAACAACATGCACTAAGTTAGATGTATTCAAATTTTCCTTGTTAGTACCTTATAATTTCACCCTCTTATATTTGAATTGTATAAGAAAATAGGAAACTAGAGAGCATAAATGAATTCCCAAAACTAAGACCCAAAACCATGATCCATAACAAAAATATATATTACTCTTGTATAATTATGGTCAACCCTCTAGGAATAGTATGTAAATAATTTTACACCTCTTACATATTTTACATATTTTTTATGTGTAATAAATGTCATATATTCTTTCATAATAGCCAGATAGAACAATATCTTAATCTTAGGTGCTCCATAAAGGCATTAATTCCCTTGTCATAGTCCCTTGTCATAGTTCCAACTATGAAAGTTTTTATCAGAAACCTCAATTCTCACCATTTATATGTGCCCTCCCCATTTAGTGAATTCTTATAAAATAATCAAGGTATTTGATAGAAAATAAATAAAAATCATATTACTTCCCTCACACAAGTGCCCATCTTTTCCATTTTGTGATCTTTGAAGGCTATACATTAAATTTATTGTCTACATAATTAAACATAATTTATAAGACTTAATATTTCCAAGGAAAATGACACACATAATCATAATATTTGGGACCATTAATGTTTATAAGTATCCATCCACTCTAAAAGGGATAGATTTTATAGTTTATAAGTATTATATCTAATATTCATCCATGTACCAAGGTATAGGCCAATATTCCATGTATATCATACATATTAATAATAATTTGTTTTTTTATATGTATATCTTCATGTTTATATGATTCATTTTTATATATGTTGAGCTAAGATACTTGGTTTGATACTCATTAATTGGATTCTTAAATCTTTCCCTACATCAAAAATTCATAAAATTATTTTAAGATAAGAAGTTCAAATGTGTAAATTTATCTAATGAAATACATTATAAGATCAAAAATCATATAGAAATAATTACATTATCTCACATATAATTATTCAAATTAGATGTTTTTACTTTGCAGATAATTAATAAAATATCTTTAATATATTTGAATTGATTTAAATTATAATGTAATTTAAGTAATTTCTTATGATCAATTTTAACATGTAATTTTCCAATGAAAAACATACACTTAGGTTATATAATTTTAATTTTGAAGTAATAAATAATGAATTAATTTTAGATGTGTTCAATTTTTTTCTTGTAAATAACATATAATTCCACTATCTTATTTCTCAAATATATAATAAAATATAAAACTATAAAGTATAAATAGATTCTCAAAGCTATGAAAAAAACCTTGAGCTATAGTAAAAATTTAATGCTGCTATATAATCAAGCCTCTAAGAATAGTGCATGTAAATCATTTCACACCTGTTACATAGTTTACATATTTCTTGTGTTTCATAAATTCCATAGATTCTCTCATAATGGTGTAATAGAATAAGATCTTACTCTTGGGAGCTTCATAATAGCATAAATCCCTTTTCACAAGTTATTATTACAACCTTCAATTTTCACCATTTATATGAAATCTCTCCATTTAATGTCCTCTTATAAAATAATCATTTTTTCTTAGAGAATAAATAACAAATAAATCCCCCTTTTGTCACATAGGTTTCCATTTTATCATTTCATGATGTTTTTCTAGACTAGACATTAAATTTGTAATTTATAAGACTTAATATTTCGAAGGTAAATTGCACCCTACACATAATAGTTGGGCTTTTTGATATAAATAAGTATGCATCTACCCTGAAAGAATTATATCTTTCCTAATTTATAATATTTTTATTGTTTCTAATATTCATCCTTGTACCAAGTAATTAATTTGTTTGATACATAACATTTAAATCAAATATTTTTACTTTATAGATAGTTAAATTTAAAATATATTCAATATATTTGATTAAACTTGAATTAAAAATATCATTTAGGTAAACCTTCATACCTGCTATTAAGATCTAAATACATTAGACATATGTTATACATATCATAGATTATTTCATAATGATGAAATTGAAAACACGCTTAATCTTAGTTGCTCCATAAGAACATTAATCACCTTGTCATAACACCAAATATGGAATATCTTATTATAACCCTCATTTTTTACCATTTATATCTACCTAGCCATTTAATGTTTTCTTATATAATAATCAAGGTATCCAAAAGAATAAATAAATAAATAATTTTTTTTCTCCCACACACAGGCATCCATCTTTTCCATTCCATGATATTTCAAGACTAGACATTATTTATTTTTTACATAAATAATTTGTAAGACTTAATGTATGCTAGAAAAATTGTATGCCTAATCCTAATAGTTGGGCCCTTTGATGTATATAAGTATGCATCCACTTTGAAAGAGTTCTATATTTTACAATTTATATAATTTTTTATTATTTTTAATATGCATCAAGTTGTACCAAGTTAAGAATATGTGTCATGTTGTATATAATATATTATAGATATTATTAGTT
>VDFB02000002.1:16608565-16679837 GCA_007258455.2 Sequoia sempervirens | reverse complement strand
ACAGTTCCCTTGGGAAGGGACTACAATCACATGAAACAAATTTGCTAAATTTAGAAGGCTACCTATATTCCTCACTACCCTCTGCATCACCTGAGAAGACTTGATCTCGGTCACAATAAGCTCACAGGAAGTTTTCTGCTTTTTATATTGGAATTTTTTTATGCTGTTTAAAAGTTGCACGTCTAGGATGTTTCTGGTGGACTTGTTGCCTAGCAAATAATAAGGGGCCATCCCAGTTTTGTGAAAAGGGTGGAAGGGAAGGGAAAACGGTTGATTCCTGTCCCCTTCTCCGGTATATCCCAAATGTCTAGGATTGGTGTCTAGGCCCTAGATGAACATCCCTAAAAAATATTGCTTTATCCTCAAAGCATGGGGAGAGATGGATGAGAGTCCATTACAGACTTATTCTTGCAAGATGCATGCTCACGTGGTAAATTTTTCCACTTGATAAAACACTCCTGATTTTTCTCAAATGCAAATTCCTTGTTGAGCTTCTGAAACACCTCCAGGTTCAAGCACCAACTTTTTCTTCTTCATCAAGGGTCAGTAATTCAGTGTGAACATGTATGTGCATACCCAATTTCTTCTTGAGATAAGATGCATGTAAAATATTATGGACTCAACTGGTCTTGGTAATTACAATGCATAATCCACAGGACCAATCTTCTTACTAGTATGAAATTTTTCATAAAATGTGGCTAATATCTTGATGTTTTGACCATTATGCTTCAATGAAGTTTGCTTGTATGGTTGAAGGCATATAATGTTAATTTTGAAGCCATGGTAAGTAGATTCTGCACTCAGAAAATTTAGTCCTAACTACAAAGAGCTTATAACGAAAGCTTAAATCAAATCAGCAGATCTGAGTAGACTAATCTACAAACACATGCTGCTGAAAATATGAACAGTGAACACTCACAGATCTGAACTCTCAATACTGCATCTATCTTCTATTGAAACTGAAAAGAAATATACTGCATTGTAATGAAATTTTAGAAAATAGGCTCCCTTTAAATAGACAAAAGTGCAATATGAATCTAAATAAGAGAAACTAGATGAGGTGTCAAATAAAGCTCCGTACAATTCACTGGAGTGACACCTATTTTGATTGATCGATGAACCTAGTTTAACAACAATAACTCCAAATCAAAATAGTTGAGATTAAGTTACATCTCGATATAAATCTCCTTTAAATTAAAATCTTAGTACATCACTAATAATTACTATCAGTGTAAGAACATATAAAGACCCAATCTACTTCAAACTTGCACTCTAATCAGTGTGTATCAACTTGCTACTTCATCCAATTGCAAGCACATTTCAAATGTTGTAAAGAATGTGGATTATCTTTCCAGACTTTTCCAAAAAGTTTTTAACCGTTGCTACTTCAATACTAGTCTAATGAAAACCTTAAAAGCCTTGTTGGTTCATATGGAGTGAGAACAACTTAAAATATTGAAAAAAGAGAGCTAAAATACTCAATTTGATTATCATACATCCATTGTGCATCCATAAACAATATGGTACCCTAATGGAGAAAATAATCTTGTTCAGGAATGGCAACTAGTGTAGCAGGTTTCCTTACAAATATTTTGGATTGTGTTGCCTTGATATAAGCAGCAGTTTCCTTCCATACTGAAGCACTCTCTATCTTTGACTGATCGGGCACCAATGAGTTTGGCTGGCTCAACTCAGCAAAAAGCTCTTCTTTTGACTCTGCATATAATGGCACAATTTTTTTATGCTACAAGTCCCCTCTTTCATTCCTAAATTGCCTTTGATGCTTCCCAATCTGCAAATCAAATGTATTTTCAAACCCTAGCTAAATTAGACTTGCATATATACATTTAGCGAAAGTATGTTTACCTCAGAAAAATTAGTAATTTAATGTTTTTAATAAATTTTTAGCACCATTTGTGGGCAGTCACATGAATTAGAGGCTTACTGTTGGAGCAAACTGCTCTTTAGCATGCAGTGTGCATTTACCAAATATTTGTTTTTGCTCAGCAAGAAAACAAGCATCCTATTATGAGTTTGGCCTTCTCTTACCAATTTTGCTAAACACTAGCTTGACCAAGGCTTGTGATTGTGCCAAAAACTGTTTCACAAATCTTCAAACTCAAGTTGAGTTTGTACCTTAGTTTTCCAAGTGGGCATAGTTGTCATCTCTTAAAAGCTAGGAGTCAGATAGCATTATTTTGGGAGCATGGGAAGCCATTGTTTACAATTTTGGGGGTCCTTATATTCCAACAAGAATCTCACACTTATTTCTCCCTGACATTCTACAAGGTCAATGCAATAGATGTCATTATTGCAGCTATTTTAGGCATTAGATGCATTGATTCGATACAATATCACCCATAAACAGGAATCAGCGGCACCATTTATACCAAATGCTATGATGGCGATGCAGAGGGAAAGGAATTTGCAGCAAAAGTACAATGATCAGTGACTTGTTTGACAAATTCTCTTCCTACAAGCCTTGTTTTAAGACAAATCTGATGGAACAGCAATTTTTATTGATTTTCTTGGGAATCTAAACACACTTTCTGATACCCTTTATGGAGATACAACTCCTACAATGGAATCCTCCAAAATGAAACAAAATGTCTTCAAAACGAACTGTTACCAATCCTAAATAGCCCTCTAAGTTGCCAAAACTGAGTTTTTTTTAAATAATGCCTTCACACATGCCAAACTAGTACAAAAACTATTTGAACAATTAAAATATGTTACCATAGACCTACAAACCAAATTTTATTAATTGGGAAGGTGTATTTCTCCCAAAACTCAAATTTCTTACTCAAAACCCTAGGCAAGGTTTTGACAGGGCAGTGAGTGAAAAAATTTCATTTCTGATTTAATATCCACTTTCAAGACCTCAAACCAAATGCATTAGGTCTATATAAACCCTTAACAACTCCAGCAACAAGAAAATCAAACAAAGAACTCCAAAATCTACTTATTTTGCAAAAATAGAGATCTAAAACACTGGTAACACCTTTCCAGCATACTTGCAAGCAAAAACTTCATTCCTTTTCATTCCAGAATGATATAAAACTGATTTTTCCATGTTTTTAAAAGTTAAACATCATCCCTAACTACCTACCTCATCCTATGCAAACCCAAGTTTACAAATTAAGCATTCAAAACCCCTATTTAGGTACTTGGGGTTAAGTAAAAACACCAAAATTTGAAATTTATGCTACTTACTTGTCCAAACTTAAATAAAAACCTCCTAACATGTGATTAAACACCTAACACTACATTCTAATGCAAATCTAGAACAAGATAAAATGATGCTCCTGCATCAGATGGTTTGTTACCAAAATGTAATAGGGAAATTTCTTGTAATTTTATTTTATTATTTATAGTATTTCTTTTACTTTGCTCCAAAAAATTAATATTTTGAGTACAAAAATAAATAAAATAATATAGTAATGCCTTTGTTTTTAACTATATTATTTATTAACTTTTTATTGATTTCACTTGTAGAGGAAACAAATGTTGAAAAAGAAAAATCAATCCTAAAGTTCTTTTTTAATTCCTGAAACCTTATAATCTCCCTTTGAAAGTTGAGAAAATAGAAATTTAAAAAAATAAAGTACCTTGTATATCCTCATGGATAGGGGACTATATCAACATGTGAGTTTATATTCGTTTTTCTTTTGTTTACAAGTTGCTTGTAATCCACAAGTTTGTTCGTGGAGGAATGCAAATCACTAGACATTGACATTAGACATCTTTTCTACAAGAAATTTTTTTACATGTCTAAATGTGTAGTTCATAACTCTTCTTTTGTGATTTAGGGTTTCAAATTTCTTGCCAGTAGCTTTTCCTATGAATCACATATGCTTGTGACCCTTCCATGTGATTTGTGCATTCTTTCATTTGTTGTTCCACACTTCTCCTTAGACTCTTGCAAACAACAATTCTTCACACTTATGCAGCAAGATTTTTCAACCACTTTTTTCATTCTTTGATACCAAATCAAATTTGGGAGAGCAATAAAAAATCGTATTATTCATGAAAAGCAATACATATACAATAGAGGTGGTTGAAATAACTATTCAACCAACACCTGAGGAAACACCCGACCACTATCTATGTTAATAATAATCTGATTATTATTAACATTACAATATTAATGATGAAATATTAAAATATTCTATGATTATAATATTCCAACAAATTTTACCGAATTTTCTGACCAAGTTCAAGTCAAAGTCTAAAGTGTGCCTAACAACCCCAAGCCAAGTAAAGTCTCAATGCCATCATCTGAAATGTACAAGAAATGTCCAAATATAGTATATCCTGAAATCCCAGATATGAGAAATTTGTCAAGAAAAATAGTATAACTATTCTCCCTTTCATGATAGATGCCAGAATAAACTATAAACATGACTAACTTGGAAGGAAGCTCCTACTCCGATTGTCAATTTTGCCATGAGTAACACAACATCGTTTACCTGCTTGTCTAAGGCCCTTATCTATTTCTGACCAACAGGATCTTGAATCCTCTACCATAATTCTCTAGATAGTACAATGGCTCAGGTGAAGGAGGGTGTTGTGGGTTGATAGTACCATCATTTGGTGACTCTAATAAGGAGTTAAATGTAATCTGCTGCCCATGTGAGACTGTTATCAGGTCTGATAACCATCATTGCCAGGTCTGAAACATCTTCATTTAAGTCTGATTTTACTTGTAGTCAATTGCCATTATGATATGTTTTGGTCCAATGTAAAATACTAAAGAGCAATGCTATTCCTTGGTATTTTCCTATCTATGCAATATTTCATATGTATGCCATTCACTAATGAAAACATGTGAAACAAAGACAAACCAAAACACATCAGAAAAACATAACAATAAGCAAACAGCTTTCAAAAAAAATCAGGCGGGGGGTTATTACATAATAGTCCTAAATTATGAAACTTAAACTCGTGGTAAGAAAATTTGGAGATTTTTCAGATCAAAGTGTTAGGGTTTTACTTAGATTTTCCAGAGATGTGATAATCATCATGCTACCATAACAGTGGACTTGGACCTTTTCTTGCACACTTGTAATACGTTTTTTTCATGATTTGAGTGATCATACTAAAAGACATGATGAGATGTGTTTTAAAGATGCCCTACTTCAAAATTAACAACTAGCATGAGCAATGCACCTCAAAACAATGGAAGTCTAGAAAGAAGCAGTATGGGTACCTAGTCAATCCCATAAATAATGCAAAAAGATAATCCGCTAAGAGAATTTAACTGTACTTGGACACCATCGATATTAAAACTTGTAGGAAATCTCAAATCATCCAATTCATCTGCCTAAAAACTCTTGTTTTGAAGCCTTGTATAAGAATAAGGCTATTGTAGACATAAATTCTATAAATAGAGTCAATAGGTATACCTAACTAGGGTATGAACTCACCAATATGTTACTGTATGTATACAAGTTGCAAATTACAAAAAATAACAGTTTAAACCAATAGATGGGAAATCAAATCTTAATTTCGTTTGGTCTTACCTTGCTTTCATTCTCATCAACACCATATAATAGATTCACAGAACCATAAGGTATTCCTGTAATGCACAGCACACAGAATTGTCAACCCCTACATGAACCACTTAATAAACTTACGTTCAGTACAAATACAATGAGGTCTCAAACAGAATTTATGTAAAACAAATTAAATGTATAGAAGAATATTTTCTTCTATCCACATAACAGGTGTAAACATTCAAATGCTCTTCATGCATAAGCATAAATGCTACAAATCTAGAAGCACCAATAAATAAACTGTTCTAGATTAACCACTAAAGACAGCAAGATAGCTCCATTTACAAACTCATAAGTTACTAGAAGAACCATAAACTATGTTGATGATGTCCCAAGAAAATGATCAGAAATTAGCCATGACTGAGTAATAGTCATCATTAGCAATTCTAGGATGATTCTGATACAGGAGTAAGGAGGTAAAGGGCAACTCTAATAATGTAGCAATTCTGGGATGATTCTGGTGCAGGAGCAAGGAGGTAAGGGGTAACTCTAGTAATGTAGCAATTCTGGGATGATTCTGGTGCAGGAGCAAGAGGGTAAGGGACAACTCTACTAATATAGATTTGGGATTACAGTGAAAAGTGGCGACTGGAATATGTACCTGTACATGTTTAGATCACCATATAAACTTTCACCCTGATAGCACAAACCACTGATTGTGCTCGAGATGGCATTAGATGTTGAAGTTATAGAGCAGCTTCGGGCTGCTACTTCTAGTGCATCACGTCTCCTTGTATTGTACCTGGGAGTACTGCATCCTGAAAAACTCAAAGATCAACTATGCACACGACCCTGTTTTGACAATTTCCGAAAACCCCTAAAACTAGCACCTGCCAAGAAGTATTTTTCCGGAAAAAATCTGGCACATGGGTTTTGTTCGTGCTTCAATGCTGAACAAACTCAATTCCTTAGATTTTTCATTCTGAGACTTTTCTGGAAAAATCCCTAAAAATAGGAGCAGCAAGTTTGTTGTTTCTAGAAAATTTGAAGAGATGGGTTTTACTGGAAAATTATGTTGATCATACCCAGTTGGTCAGATCTGTGGTAGCCTATTGTTTTCTGTGACATGCAAGAAATTTAAGATAGAAGAGAGGAAGTAGAAAAGAGGTAGATTGGAAGTTATTAGCTACCTCCTTGTAAAAATCTATCTCTGGATTCAACCTCTAAGAAGAAATGTCTTTATGCCACTGATCTTCAAAAAATATTGAACAGTCCAAAACCCTTGTCAAATCTTGAAAAGACGTCCTTGAGAGCAAATTGTTGTTTTGATCTTTAACCTGCAAAAGAAATAATGAAAAAGGGACGCCTAGAGTTGATATATAATGATTCAAGTCTGAATCCTTCAAGTTTGGGCGCCAACTCATGATTTAAGCCTAATTTAGCCTGATCTGGAGTTCTAAAAGTTAGTTTCCACTGATTGTGGGATGATTTGGCCACTTTTGCCTCCAAAATATCTTAACTCAAGTCAACAAATTCATCTTTGACCTTTTAGGCGTCCTCCTTGAGTGTTGAACACTTTTTTCATCATTTTCCAAACTGAAGTGCCTCTGTTCAATCCTTGCTCCCAGTCGTTCAGTTGATCTTTGGTAGCTACTGACGGATCTATTGTTGAGATGGAACCACCCTGAAGAGGTATGCCTGGGAGCCATCAAGTCAGAAACCTAAGTTTGAGGCTCCAAATTTAAGGGCGCCTTTCTTCAGTAGGGGCGCTTTTAGCCCTAACTTAGTCAATTTTTCATGACTGTTCTTCGTTTTCATCATTTAGACCCTCTGTGCCTTGATCTAACATCACCGTTGACTGACGATTCGGATGACTTTGTTTGACTGTGCATTGGGTAACCAGCTCAGTCCTGGAAAGGATGATTGGTTTCTCAGCTCCTGAAGGTCTGTTTAGGTTCTTCAAATCCAAGGGCGCCCCTAGCCAGCAGGGGCGCTTTTGACTTGTTGACTGATTATAATCATGTTGTAAACTGCCTTAGTTTGATCTCCATCGTCAGATGATTGGTTTGTTTGTTGCCTTCGCTGACAATTTCATTGTCGAGATCGATCAAAATGGAGAAGGTCATCCTAGAGGTCACCGAGCAAATAGACTGCATCTGCATGCCTCAAAGACTGGGCGCCTTTCTTCAGTAGGGGCGCTTTTCCCTTGGTACTTGTTCATTTTACTATGTTCTTCATTCAGTCTTCACCTTTGACGTTTTTTGCTTGATCTCAGCCTCTAACTGTTTAACAGGTCTTGTGAACGTGTTGTCGAATTGATTGCAAAGTTGGGAGAGAGCTGAACAAATGCCTTGTATAAAGCAGATGTTGATAACTTCACCAGGTGCCTTGAAATGAAGAGTGCCCTGGCCAGCAAGGGCGCTTTTGCTGTGAAGCTTACTAATTTATCTTTCATTTTGCATGTTCTTGCTTTGCAGCATCTCCATACTTCGTTGACGTTTGTCGGTGATCTTTGAATCAAATGGTCTTGCTTGACGATGCATTGAATAGCCAACAGGAACATGAAGAAGACGACTACTTCGGATGGATCTAATGACTACATTTGGCCTTTGAGATCAAAGGGCACCTTTCTTCAACAGGGGTGCTTTTTGACCCTTGACTGTATTTTTCTCCTTGGTAGCAAGGCATGGTTTTCCCAGAGTTAGCCAAATTTTGGCATTTTCAATTTTGAAAATCTCCTCCATCAAACATCTTTTTTATTCTTTTCTGCCATGGTTTCTTCTTTGAAGCTTTTGAAGCTTAGCTTTTAGCATCTGGTACTGGCCAATCTGCCATTAATGGCTGCAGAGCTCCTAGCTTTGTTCCTGAAAAATAAAAATAAACCCACCAGAGTAAAACATGTCTTTTGATGATTCTGACTTAACTAGTGTGATCGTGAAGTCAATTAATCATATCAAAATCATTTTCAATCATTTTCGGGAAGGTCCTATTTTCAAGGGATTCCATAAAAGTAGGGGTTTGAAACCCCAATTTTCAATTTTTCAAAATTTTACACATATGTTCCTTGATAGAAACCCACAAAAACCTTATGTTTGGTTTGACCTAAAACAAACTTTTGATGGCATTTTTACATGATTTAGCTCAATTTACGCAGAATGCAAAAATTTATTTTGGGTACAACACCTCCATACGTTGAGATTTGGCCTTCTCATTGCTTGCTTTGAGTTGTAGTATTTCTTGTTCCTTTTGTGCCAACTTACCCTTTTCTAGTTTTGCCAATTGGGCTTGCTAAGCAAGTTGTGCTTAGAAGTTTTTCCTTGAGATTTATTGAACTGGTAGTAGCTTCACAAAATTCAGCCATGATCACACTTTGAGCAGCAATTTCTTTTTACAGCATGAAACAGGTACACAACAAACTACATGAATGCTAAGACTCCCTTGTTCGAACCTCCAAAGAACAAAGGCACCCTTACTAGTATCCAATTACTAGACATTTGTGGAATTTTTGCAATTGGCCAGCCATGAGCATGGAAGAACATAAATTCAATATGGCATTCTCCTTTGACAGACTGTTGAATCCGCGTAGCCTCTCGTGACACCAAAGGAGAATGTGAACTATATAGCCTCCTTACTATTTCAGCTACTTAAGACCTTACTTGTGCTATCAGCTTCAAATCTTGGACAAACTGTTATAATTTATGGAGTGGATTTCTAGGATTTGGCCATTAAATTTGTATGGATATCACTTTCCCCTGTCTGGATGATGTATTATTGTAGTGTTGAAAATCACATATTGGTGTAATTTCACACTTACAACTTGAACCTCCATAGATTTGAAAGTTAGTGATATTATTTTATATTTCAAAAACAAAGGATTTTATTCTGCAATTAACAAACACAAAGAATTACCAACTTGTAGCCTAAATTTCAACAAAATTCTCCTAGACAATAGCGCTATGCACAAACATATGTGCAACGTTCTAGTATCCGACGAATTTTCAAAATTCAAAAGTGCACTTTCCATGTTGACCATTTACGACATGCGTTGTAATGCCTAAACGAGAAATTGATGCCTCTTCCCTCCCATTCGAGCAAACAAAACCATTTTTTTTCTCATTTTACAAGGATCTTTGAAAGACTAATGCAAAGAGCTCTCTCTCTCTTTTAGTTGGGTAAACTCTGTCAAAATATTTACAGCCATTACTGCAATCTTGAAGCAAGCATTCTTGGTCATCATGATCTCTCTTGCAACAGTTGAAGCTTCCAAGTTAGTGCTTTATTTCCAAATCAGTCACAGCTATCACAAGGAAGCCCAAACTCTTGGTAATACTCTCTATTGTGATGAGCCCTGCTGGCTCTCAACCTCAAACCCCAATTTCCTTAAGTCTTTAGGTGTTTTTTTAAGTTTTTTAGAGAATTCTTAATAGACAAAAGAGAAGGGGCGCAGCATATTTTTGCTTGTAAAATGAAATTTAAAGCAAAAACTCACAAAATGGAAATACAGAAGCTGTTATTATACTGAAACAATTAGATTGTGCATAACAGACATACCCGAAAATCTCCAGTTATTTTAAATAAAGAAATGGCCAGATCTACAGCTGGAAATGATGAAATCAAGCATGCAAGTACGCCATGACTCCAGAAGTGGTTTCTCCTGCTCAGAAACTGGTCACAATGCTCTGAAATGACTAGGCGCCAATGATAGAAGCCAAAACCCACACCAAAGGAAGGCGTTTCTCTTTATTTCTTCACACGCCTTTTTCAAGGCACACATTCCAAGGCAGGCCGTACGGCTATGAAAAGGAGAGGTAGAATCTCTAATGAAAAGTCTCTGAACTGTAGAATGATATGCCACCAGTAGAAACCCTCAAGTTATTGCAAAGAACAAACAACTGTATATATGAAACCTCTGTCTGCAACTGTAGAACCTCTGTGTGAAGCTCTCAACTGTACTGATTCAGCTGATCTTTCACAGCCTCAAAAGTACTCAACACTGAAGAGTTTTTCGTTCCTCAATGGACAAATTGATCATACCCTGGTCACAGGAGAATGCTCAGAAGAAAAATGCACAAGGCAAATTGAAATAGTCAAAAGATATGAGTTTCAATTGCCAGGAAATGCTTTATACCAATTGGCACGCATTTCAAGAAAGTACGGCCTTTGCAATCATTAAAATATTTTAATATTTTAATATAACCTTTTTCAATAGTTGCCATAAAATACTTTGAGCGCACTTTTTCAATATTTTAAGTTATTAAAATATTAAAATCCCCTTTTGACATTTCTTAAGTGATATAAAATATTATTAAAGTCAATGTGACTTTAATAAAAGGCGTATAAGTTAATAAATTAACTTAATCACTTAAAATTCCATAATATGCTCAAAACTCAGGATAATCCCGTGCCGTCAGAAGCTGTGAACTCCTGGAATGCCAACGCTCGCTGTGATCCAACCACTGTCCACTGAAAACACAAACAAACAAACTCTCCAAAATGCATCACTGACCCTCTATCCAAACTGGCTAGCCCACAAGGGTCCAATAAAGGGCTAACACACTGTTCCCGAGAACTATCTAGCGAGGGGACATCACATCTATTGTGTGTTATTGTTTTCCATTTGTAGAATAATCTTTACAATGAAATATATCTATTTATTGTTGTGATCAAATCTATTCATACTCAACGGTGGTTTTCCCAATAGACCAAGGTTAACACTATTATCGAGCTTTTTACTTTTCCAATTTGCTTTTAATCCTTAATGCAACTAGGATTTTAAATCTCTCTTTTATCATCTTTTCCTTTGGTTGTTCATGGAGTTCAAAAGACCAAAACAGGAGTTTGATAGAGGCAAACCACTAAACAACCCCCAACATTTTTCTTGTCTCTATGTGTAGGTTAGGACATCTTTGACAATCAAGATGAACATTCTAAGAAGTCTTGAGTTAATGCAGGAGTATCCTAGGTGCAAAGGCAATCTTGCATCAACCAAAAAGATTTCCCTATTTTGCTAATGTTTCTCCGTTGTTTTTGCTTGCAGAAGTAGATGATCAGATTTTGAAGAATTCCTAAGGATTCATGGTGATCTGATGAAATCAAAAAGAGGAAGAGCCAAAAGGGTACCCACATTTCAAGTTTGGGGAAGATCTGATGAAAATTGACAAAATTATTTTGCTGCAAAGTTATAGCCTGCATTCGGACTTGTGGAACTTCTGGTCCCATTCGGATCCCCCCTAAATCCCTACAAGACCTTTTGGGTGCTAAATTTCTGCCTAGACTTGTCTTCTAGGCATTGCAGAACTTTAGCTTACATCCAGACCTGTAACATACACCCTCAATCTGCCCTCTTTTTTGTGTTTTTTGATGTGTTTTGAAATGTATTTTACAATAGTTTTGTGATGGTTTTGAGATGATAAGTAAAATGCAGATAAATAAAGTAACCTGCAGCAATTTAATATCTCAAAAAAATGACAATTCTAGGAATCAAAGTTGCATGGACACGGATACGGATACAGATATGGATACGATATCCGACACGGATATGGCCATTTTTTAAGACCCCCAACATGGATACGTCTGGATACGACATTCATAAAAAACACATACATGTATATTTTCTAAGTTATTGGAGGAGATTTTCATCACTTTAAAAGAAAATACGTAAATATAAATTAAATAATATTAAATTTAAACATTAATAATTTAGGAAAGAATAAACAATTAAATTTATATTAATAAAATTTATTTATATTTAATTTTTAAAGAATAAATTTTAATTTTTTCAAAATTTCTAATGTTTAAACAACATAATATAAATATTAAATATAAATATAAAACTATAAACAATTAACTTTTTTAAATCTATAAAATTGAAATGCCAAAAAAATAGTAGAGTCGCATTGGAAGAAGACATAGAAAAATGGGTCGCTGAAATAGAAAAACATTTCAGTTGTCTTCCTCATTTAGTGTAGGTTTTGTTTATACAAAACATAAAGAAAATTGCACAATTGAAGTTTTTTAAGATTAAGTTTAGGAAGACTCATGTCAGATATTTTGAAAATCAAATCACAAAGTATCCGGCACAGCTAGAAAATCAAGATTTTTTTGGGCATGTGTGGGTAAGGTATCCAACGTGTATCTACAATGTATCGTACCCATATCCGTATCAAATACGGGGATACACGCACCCGAGGAGGGGCAGGGGCGTATCCAGCTACTCTACCAGGAATACATAAAGCTGAAAATTCCCGATTTAATTTCTGATTTGCACACTTTTTTCTCAAATGTAGCAGCAACCCAGTTCATAAAATGACATTACATATCTATTTAAAACATACTCAGAAATTTTATTTGACTTTGATAATTTTCTACACTTGCGAACAGCCCCTGCAAGCTCCAGAAATTGGATGCCACGCCTCCAAGATTGAATATAGATGCTCCCAAATGATAGAAACCTGATCTCCAACCCTAGGCGCCCTCAACACAACAATAAACTGTCATAAACCTATAATGTCCCCTTTTTAGCCTTAAGCTTTTCAGTGACCGTTAGCCTATTTTCAAAGTCTTGTAGGCTATTCGGAGACGTTTCAAGGGATTCCAAAATTCTTGGAGGATTTTTGCCTGCCTTTTAGGGGGTAATTGTAGATGATTGCCAAAAAGTTTTTTTTGGGTTTACTAAGATCCTTGGAGGCCACTCACTACTATTTTTAGCACTTACTATTTTTAGTAAGTCAATTGCATCTCAGAATGGGCTTATTTTGAGTTTGGACACACTATTTTTAGCAGTATGTTATTTTTAGTAAGTGTTATTTCTGGCAATGGCTCTAGCAACAATTTTGTACTAGGTTTCCAGTCTTGGTAAGAGTGGCATTTTCAGATGTTGAGTTCTGTCAATTTTAGCAATTCAGTGCTTCCACCATCCTTAGAGTTCGCAAAACGCAAGTTTGGCAACTTAAGTTATAAATTATAAAGTTTTAAAAAGGCCCCTTGGACCCCCACACCTAGACATGGTAACTTTAAGTTGTTTTTAAATAATGTTTTTTTGCCTTGGCTAAAGTGGACGCTCAAGATGAAGGATTAAAGAGAAATTTAAATTAAATATTGTTCTCCCCAAGTGTGGCATCCCTTTTTGGAGGGAAATGTTATTCAAACTTCTAGGTCTCAAGTCTTATATATACTCCCTCATTTGCTCTCATTTGATTAGGCAATTTGGAGATAAAGGTATGCTGCCAGATTGGAACCAGAGTGTTCTTTCCAGAATCTTTAAAGGATGAAAACCCTCTTTTGGTTGTTGGTTTCGGAATTGAAAGATAATCCCTAGCTGGTGGAGTGTGGTTCCATTCAGTAATCACCATTGGAGCTTATCGGTGATGGTTTGTTTTCAGCTTTGGTCACTTATGATGATTTCTAGCTTTGTTTTGGCATGATATCTATTTGTGCAAAGATTTGGAGTGTTGTTTTCAGATTTTGGAGTTGCTGGTTCATGCTTGTCAATAGCCCATCCGTCCTATCTTTTCACTCATGTTGATTGGAAGACTTGATAACATTTTGACGGTATTGTTTCATTGGAATCCAAGTACTTGGGCGCCCCTTTGCTCAATGTTTGAGGATTTTTTATGGTGATTTGGATTTAATTGAGCTGGTCACCCCTCTAGGGAGGTTGCACACTTGACTGGAAGGCATCATTGCTGCTATCACTACCCTTTTCTGTTGTTTGGCTTCAAAAATCGCCTTGTCATTGTTGATGGGGTTGTTTGGAGGACACCTAGACTTGTCTTTTTCTTTGCTAGGACCTTTGATTAGGTTCTTTGGTGGTGTTTTGGTTGAGTTGGGAGCTTGCTAGTTGGTCATATTAGACTTCTGTTGTGTTGTATCAGACCTGAAAAAGTGCATCAGACCTGTGGCAGCGAAGTCCTTGACCATCTCCCATCACTTTGGGGCTTCATATTGAGGTATATTTGTGGTATTTTGAGGGGGAGTTCTTATACTCTCATTGAAGCATCTTTTGTGGGGGGGTTATGCTTCATGTTTTTGTCACTTTCCTTGTATAGCAACAATATATGAAGTTCTGAAGCATTTTAATAATGAGCTAATTGTAACACCATTGGTAGTACCATTAGTAATTGCTCTTGTATTGCATTGTTACAAACCCCACTACACAAGTGGTGCTCCTGCTCAATAAGTGGTCGAGCTTCCTTAATTTAATATGCTACTCCCGCTGGATAAGTAGTTGAGTTTTAGTTTGCTTTCATGTTATGCCCGCTAAACAAACGGAGGACTTTGCTTTGGATTGGACGGCTTGCCGCCAAGTGCTTATTTGTTTGTTGTAATACCCGCTGAATAAGTGGATGATTTCCCTTCATGCATTTGGTTTGCTTACTCATCCCACTAAATAAGTGGTTTGCTTAGAAGTTCAGTTATGGTAAGCCTTCCCACCGTATGCTCTCACCTTGCCCACATCGAGATCTAGGTGATCAAAAAGTGGAAGGTATTTGCTTACAACTAGCTTTCTTTTCAATTTATGTAAAAATCCCCTTCTCACAGTATGCTCTCACCTTGCCCTCATTGGGGTCTAGGTGATCAGAAAGTGAAGGGTTGCTTATTCAATTGATTCTCATTATTATTTGGCTAATGCTAACGGGTGCAAATTTGAAAAAATAAGGGTGGGTTATTACAGTGCTATTAAAGCTAGTTTTTTGCCAGCCTATTGGAGTTCTAACCTTGCTATAGTTCTTCAACTGCATGTCAGAGTTTCAATAGTGTTTTAGTTCTAGTGGTTCACATCTTTTACATGTTGCTGACCAACACTTGCATGTCTATTACCATGCTTCTTTGACAGTTGTTAGAAGCGAAAGGGAAAGATAACTACAGAAAAGCCTATATCTTGTTCATGTTACTAGCAGCGTCGGTCGGGCTGCTTCTTCCAGATCAGCGATTGGAGGTAATTCAAATGTAGCCTAATGGCTATTTGAATTATATATTTATGATCAATCTTGGCCGACATGAGATGCATTAAGAGATACGTCTTTTACTAAATAATGTTTAAATGAAGAGGCACAATTTATAACTCTATTTAGTTATAGAAGAGGCACGAATTAAATGAAGAGACGTAATTTTGCTGAGGCCGACCTCATGCTCCTTGAGACGCGATTTAATGAAGGGTCGCATTCTTCATGTAGGCCGACTTGCTTGTGAAGAGTCACATCCTCCACTCACTTGTATTTATATTCGATGCATCTCATTGTTTCAATATTCATTCATACACACTTTGATTCATTCCATACTCATTTGTCATAAGTGTGAGTTCTCTCAAGGCAGTTCGAGTTCATCATCAAGAGGAGATCGATATAGTTATCAGCTGAGACTATCATTGTACTTGCATCAGTTTGTGGTCTTATTGGCCTTCATATCAGCCCTTATAAAGGAGACAATTGTGTTGACATTTCAATACATAAGTGATATATTGATGCTAGGTTTTTCACCCTCAAGTGGAGGGTTTTCCCATGGTATTTGCTATGTCATTGTGTTATTTTTGAATTAAATTTTTGTGCTATTAATCTGATCATAAAACTAACATGGTATCAGAGTGGGTTTCAAGAAGATCGTGATCAGATTCTTATAACAGCGATACTCTATTCTCTTCTTCATATTTCTTTGTTTATCTCTACCTTAGTCAAGATGGTGAATGGTCCTAAAATTGAGGATAGATTCGAGGGAGCATCCAACTACACATCATGGAGGTTCAGGATCATGCTCACCTTGCAAGAGAATGACTTGGCTGAGTTTGTGGAAACCAAAGTTCCTGAACCTGAGGAGGAAGAAGAGAAGTTACAGTGGAGGAAGAAAGATATCAAGGCAAAGAAAATGTTGGTTGATTCCGTTAAGGATCATATTGTTCCTATTGTCTCTAAGTTGAAGATGGCAAGAGACATGTCCAAAACATTGGAAGAAATGTACGAAATCAACAACACCAGCCGGGCACTTGCACTCAAGCAACAACTACACCATGTGAAGATGGCGAAAGGAGAAACAGTGACGACCTATTTCATGAGGATTTCGGAATTGAGAGATCAGCTCTCGACAATTGGCCATGTAGTTGATGACAAAGACTTGAACATGCTTGCTCTCAATGGTCTTCATTTATCATGGGAGTCCTACATTCAGGGAATCAGTGCAAGATCCAAACTTCCTAAGTTTGATCGTTTGAGGGTAGACTACATTCAAGAAGAATCAAGGTTGGTGGCTAGAGGCGTTGGTCAAAGTTCAAACAATGAAGATATTCATGTTCTCGCCTCCCAAGCTTTGAAGAAGAAAGGAAAAAGATGGAAAGAAAGGATTCTTCAAGAGGAATCAAGATAAGGGTAATGATGGTGCTCCAGCATTCAAGAAAAAGAGAGACTTGTCCAAGATCCAATGCTTTAGGTGTGATAAGTTTGGCCACTTTGCTAACCATTGTCCATCTAGACCTAAGCAATAGGCCAACGTTGCAGATGTTGATGACGCTTCTCCGCAGAAGGATTCATGTGAACACTTGTTCTATTCGACATTATCAAGTAATGTACCTACAGACACCAACACTTGGCTGATCGACAGTGGTGCTTCTTGACACATCACTGGTTTTAAGGAGCACTTATCAAGCTTGGTGGAGAGAGATTCTTCCGAACAAGTCATTATTGGAGATGATGCTAGCTACTCCGTGAAAGGGATTGGGACCTGTTGTGACCTAATTCACACCTCGCCCCATTGCAAATGGGGACCCTAGTAGTCTGCCTTTTTGGGTTTTGTCGTTGCTCGTCTCAGTTTTGTCTGGTCTCCATTTGGGTTTTGGGTTTAAGTTTTGAATGGTCACCCGAGTCGAGTAAAATAATGAGCCTGGATCACTATGCAAACATCATCATCATGCTTAGGAGGCCCAAGGGACGAAGATCGACTGTCGTTTCAGTCAATTCTGACATCTCCTACTTTTTAAGGATTGCCCCTCCGGACCCCCTATTTTTTAGGGACTTTATTTTTGGCATTTTTGGCCTATTCTGGACTTCCTATTTTTTAGGGGCTATTTTTGGAAAGTTGCTATTTTGGGAAAAGTTTCTATTTTTGTCAGGGTTTCTATATTTAGAAGGGGCCCGAATTTCGAAAATCCACTCAGAAGTTCCAAAAACTCAACAAAACTCTCAGAAAATCAATTTGAAAATTTTATGAATTCATTGTGAAAATCAGAAAAATGTTGAAAATCTGGAAAAATCAGTCCAAAAAATCACAGAAAAATGGTGAAAAATCTGGAAAATCCATGGAGAAATCTGGAAAATTTATGAAAATCTGAGAAATCATGGCAAATTTGTCTAAGTATGACTGAAAATCATGGTGAGAATCATGGAGCCATAAAATAAGGCTGAGATTTTAACCAGCAATCTGAATGGAGAGCAAAATGATGGCAAAAGGCTTCAGCCAAGCAAAAGGTAATGGCATGGAGGAGTGTCAAGTCTGCCCAGCAATGGCACAAGGTCATGCCAAGTCCGCCCAGCCACATGGAAGATGGCACAAACATAGGCCAAGTCCGCCTTGGACAAATAGAGAAGATGGCTTGGAGTAGGGTGAAGTCCGCTCCAAAGGATGGCACAAAGATATGCCAAGTCTGCCCTCAGCAAAGAAGGAAATGGCTTAAGATTGTGCCAAGTCCGCCCTTGGACAAATGGAGTGGCATGGCATGGTATGAAGTCCGCCCCATGCAAAGCGGCGAGAAATGAAGTGAAGTCCGCCCAGCCACATGGAAGAATGGCATGAACACATGCAAAGTCCGCCTAAAGTATGGATGGCACAAACATGAGGTAAGTCCGCCTTGAAGTGGCATGAGTTAGTATGAAGTCCGCCTTGGAAAGGCTATGGCATAAGTTAAAGTGAAGTCCGCTCCAAGGGAAATGGAAAGAAATTAAGCAAGTCCGCCATATGGAGAGGAGAAATGGCTTGAGCATAGCCAAGGAAAAATTAAATGGCTTGGACTAAGGCTAAGTCTGCCCTGAAAAAAAATATACATGGCTCAACAATGAGAGAAGTCCGCCATGTCAAGAAGGAGGGAGAAAAATCAAAGTTTTGCCTAAGTTTGACAATGGAAAATTAAATAATATGCTTGGCACTATGAAAATTCGCCACACTTAGAGAAAATAAGAAAAAATTTCTTAAGTCTAGCATCAACATGTCAAACATTTTCACCTGAGACTTAGGATGGAAAGAAAATTATGGCGAAATAAAATTGGAAGATAAAAATTATGGCAAAGTGAAATTGGAAAGAAAAATTTTGCCTAAGGCAATGGCAAGAAATTTTTTTGAAAAATCAAATATTGCCTTAGATAAAAAATCAGGTGCCCATGAAATTAACGGGTTGAAAATGACACATAAAATAATTATTTTAATTCTTTATTTTCAACACCCCAAAGAGATAAACTTTGAAAAATCAAAATTGGAAAAAGACAAAAAGAACTTCACTGAACCAGCGCCTGATTTGGAAACTTTCCCGGAGACTGTCATTGAAGATAAAAATTGCCATTCAGAAGCTGAGTCCAAACCAAGTTCAGACTGGATTTAATGGAAACAATTGAAATTTGCTAAATGAGTCGAACTTCTCATCTTTATAATTGATTTCACTTCTCATTTTTCAATCATTTGATTCTCGAAAGAAAAGTTGTGAGAAGAAAATTTGTCTAAGGCAAGAGAGTTGAGAGAGTTTGAAGCAAAGTGAAGGAAATAAATTCATCCCAGCCAGCATTGTGATCATGATTATTTCATTTTTCCAGAAGAGCCAGGCAGATCTATTTTCTCTACTTCATTCTGGCATAAAACTTCGTCATTTCTTTTCTTTTCCAGCATAATTTTTCATGAAATTTGATTTGACAACTAGCTGGAATACTTTTCGAATAATTTAAATTTTAAATTTTAAATATTCTCTTTGCTTCTTCTTGCAGATTTATTTTCGAGAGAGTAAAAATGAAGTTTGCCAGCAAGGGTGTGCAGCTGCAGTCAAAGATTAAATCCAAATGGGAGCATATTGTGGACACCAACCTTGGCCACGTTGACTTCGAAGATTTCAAGGAAAGAATATACGGAAGTGATGGACGTTTGCCTACGCCAATTGCAAGAAGGATGATGCGCAACGGAATTGTTCATGCAGCTATATTTCCACCAGCAAAAGAGTGTCCAGAACTTATGGTGGAATGTGCATTGCATTATAATGCACAGGAGAGACAGATAGAAGCTCCTGATGGAAGAGTTCTTGCATACTTGACAGAGCCAGCCATTCAAGAAACCTTTGGAATTCCAGTGTACAACCGGACATCCTATCGAACCAAAGAAGATGCACTCAGACTTTACAAAGATTAGCAAGACCTTTGTGCATCAAATATAAACAAGACTTGGTTGCTGAAGCCCAGACCTACTGCGGGGAAGATGTCGAAGAAGTTGGCCAGAACACATTTCAAAGAAGAATATGGCGACATCGTCTTGCTGCTGAATAGAATAGTAGGCAATCCTCATGGCGCGCCTTTCGAAAATTGGATGTATTATTTCGTTGATGAAATAATTTCCGGAGTGAAGATGTTTAACTGGTCTAGAATGATCAGTGACAGTCTCCATGAACAGTTGGTCAACCTGGAAGAAACTAAAACCTTTCATATGAGCTCTTACGTCATATATCTGCTTGCGAGGACTTACAAATATACTGGCTTGGTTTGCAAGGGTGTTGTTGGCAACGGTGAAGGACAGTTCAAAGCCTATGATTGTTATCCACAGCTACAGCTGAAAGAGAAGTCACATTTCAGACGAGCACATGACGCCTTCCTTATGTACATCACTCGACTTCTCCAAGGCAAAACACATCAGAGACTCACCCGTGAGGCCAAGAGTCTAATCGGCCAATATGGATCCTGGTTCATCCAGTATCCCAAGTTTACTTACATCAGGATTCAAGGATTCTCAGGACGTCCTTATAGACTACCCATTTATCTGACCAACAAAATGGTTTTGTTGGAAGTACTAAGGCAATTGGAGACATATCAGAATATCCAAAGGCCAAAACAGAAAGCAGTTGTCACTTTTCCATTTTTCATCGGCAATATGGAAGAATCATGTCCAACGGCGCAAGCAGCAGAGAGTGCTCGACTGGAGATACAGAAATATTCATTCATATCATACAAGCCGAGGAATAACTTTGATCCACTCCATCACATTGGAACTGTGGACGGGGAGAAGTATAAGCACAGGATAGACTTAGAAGATTTTTGGGCCAATGCGGCTGATGAATATGATATGAGGAAGAGGCTGTGGTCAAGATTGCCACTAAGTATGATAAGGGCAACAAAACTTTTCAAAGTACCTGACCAGCTGGATGATGATGGAGTTTATGTGCAGCCAGGCTTTGATGAAAACGAGCCACTACCGCCTGTCAGATGGTTTGAGCCTGAGATGGGTGACCTGGCAACATTCATGCGGCCTGTATTCAAATATTCTCAATGCTAGATAGACCAACAAGTGCAAGTGTTGTGGCAGAGAAATGTGCAATTCACATATGAATTAATGGGTGATACAGAGTCCTGTTCATCAAATGCCGGTGCATCTCGTGGAGATGGACCAACAGATGTCGCCAACTTAAGAAAGAGAAAAGAAATTGATGAATCTGCAAAGCAGGACAAGAATAAAATAATAGATGAAGGGCCTTCTTGAAAGAAGCACAAGTCCAGACCCCTTCAATCAGCCACATCCAAAAATATAGATGAAATACTAGCCATGGATGAAGAGTCTTGGGAGCATGTCAGGATTCCTTCTCTAGTTGGAGATGTGGAGCCAATGCAATCAGAAGATGATGATCAGCCTTCTCCTACAGGCACGGAAATTCTGGAATCAGATAATGACACGGACATCATGGATGGAGAATTTGAAGAGGGAATGATTTCCGCCCTCAAAGGAATCCAGGAAGACCCATCTGTGCAAGAGATTCAAAATATGCCGGAAATCCAAGATGTCCAAGAAGTTCAGGATATGCAGGATGTCCAGGATCAACAGGAAGACGGAATTGAACAGTCAACCATCCCAGATTGGCTGAAAGAAAGACTAAAGAGAAAGGCGCCAGTAGAGGTACCTGAGGAAGATGACGCCACAAGTTTCTTGGCCAGGCTAGAGCAAGCTGCCACAAGAAAGAAAGCCAAGAAATTTTTTGCCATACAAAGGGATGAGGCTGGCAATCGCATAGTGCAGATAGCGGTGCCTACAGTCGATAAATTCCAAGATGAGATTGCCCCGAACGAATATGCCATCACAACTATTCACATGGGTCGAACAACGAAAGGGCAAGAAGTTGAGGACTTAAACAATTCCGTTGCCACCATCAAGTCTAGGCTAGAAAGGGAAGTGGCAAAGAAAAGAGAATATAAAAAAGAGATTGAGTGTCTAAAAGATTATATCCAGCATCTAACTAGGCCACTCAATCAAGGTGACCAACTAGCACCTCCACTTCCAAACTCTTCACTAGAACCAGTCAGAAATTTTGAAGAAGAATTGACTACAACAAGAGAAGCTAAAGATTGGATGGATGGAAAGAAAGATGAGGCAATGGAATTCACGAAGAAGCTGGCATATGTGTATGAACAAACTTCCTTTCTGCTGTCACAAGTTACAGACTTAGCGGAATCATGGGATGGCCTCGAAGATATTTAGAATAAGATTATCCCATATATTTGAGAATTAAAAGGCATCTCGAAGCAAAAGTTGATTGATGACAGGATTATTGAAGCTGGAGCTGCATATGATTTCAATAGCTGGTACTATGCTCTGATATCACGAAGAGAAGTCCTGGAAAGGGTAAAGCAAGATAGCGCCAAAGCTTAAGAGCAGGCGAAGGAGATTCAAAGTAAGGTTTACCAAATGGCTGCAGATATGCTTGACCGAGATATTGTTCGAAAGAAACACTTGCGGCCACAAAATTTAAAAGAACAAGTTCAAAGAATTTTCTCTACCACCTCTGGGCCAATCATGAAAGAAAATTTTACCAAGGCATTCAGCTTCATGACCGTCAGAGATGCTTTCTTGCTGCATGAACCAAAATAGGCGATCACCTTTGCAGAATGTGTTGAGAGTTTGGACTTGCTGGAATACAACGTCAATGCGCTGCCAGACATTGCCATGGAGGAAGTCAGCCTGATCGTGTCCAAATTCACCGAATGCAATGCCGTACAAGTGGATAAGGATGCAACTCCAAATGCCTGAAGTTCTCTCCAGTTAACTGATGGATGTTTAGGAAACCCTAATTAGGGTTTAGTTATGTTGAATCTAGGCCATTAATCTCATTTTAATCTTGGCCATTCATTGTAATCTGGGAATGCTATATAAACCCCCCCCCTCTCTCATTTCATTATTATTAGATCAGAATAGGAGAAAATTAGAAGAAGAGTAGATATCAAGAGATTGTTAGAGATTAGAGCTTAGAAGAAGTTGTAGAGAATAAGAGAGAGAGTTTTATGAGATTGTTGCGAAAACACTATTTTGATAATAAATTTCATAATGCATGAGGTGCTTTGAATCCTTTGATTGTCAAATGGTTGCATGGTTACATATTTCTCTTTCTCGTCTAGTAGATTTGAATTAGAATTTAAATGTATGTTAAGAATGATAGATTGATAGCAAGGGTTAGCAAAACTTAGCTCATACTTTCTTTGAGTGGATGACTTTCATTCAATGCGTAAAGTTAGACTGAGCTTTATCGTGGATGCTTCAACGTTTACTCCAAATGATGTTGTTCTATTGATGGTATTGTTCGTGGTGAAGAAATTTTAAGCACAAATCCCAGAAGATTGCACTTGCTTTGTGTAGTTGTCGTTTAGCGTGGCGAAGCAAAGTATTGTTTTTTTTGTTTCACTTAATCCTTGCCGTCTCTTGATTTCATAGGAATAGCATAGGACTCCTAAACCCTTACTCTTTTTCACTTTTTTTATCTAAAAGTTAGAAAATCCAAAATGATACTGCATTCGCCCCTTTGCTTTTCTGAGTAACTTGCAAAAGTAAATCCCTATTGTTCCCCCAGCAAATCACATCAAACCACAGAGCTTATCCACACTCATCTTAAACATTGGAATTACCGTATGATCTTACTTGCAATCTTAGCATACGAGGTAGTTTTTCAAGAGGGGATAGAGCGTCTTTGACACTTTATTCTAGAATGTTTGTTGTGTCATAAAACACGCATCAACAGGACCTCTACTCTTCATTTGGACTTCGGCATCACACTTCAGTTGAGCAATGTTCTTTATGTTCCAAGAATCAAGTGCAATTTTATCTCCATTTCAGCTCTAGAAGATAAAGGATATCAAGTTGCCTTCTCCAAAGGCAAAGTACTTGTGTGGATGGAGAATTCCAGTTTCAACGATGCTCAAGTAATTGGTGTTAGACATGAAAGCCTTTATAGGCTATGCATGCATCCCCTTCAGGCATTACTTCATGATTGTTCAAGCTTATGTGATATTTGGCATCGAAGATTGGCTCACCTGCACTTCCGAGCTTTACCTATCATGGAGAAGATGGTTACAGGACTTCCTAAGTTCAATCAAGAGCATGAAGGAACTTGCAAAGGTTCTGCAATGGGTAAGAATTCAAAAGCTCCATTCCATAGTAGAGAAAGTAGATCTAAGTGTATTTTAGACCTTATTCATTCTGATTTATGTGGACCTATGTCTGTTCCTTCTTTGAGTGGTTTCTTGTATTATGTTCTTTTTATTGATGACCACTCTAGAAAGACTTGGATTTATTTTTTGAAAACTAAAGAGTCTGAGGAAGTGTTAGAAAGATTCAAGGAGTTCAAAGCTCAGGTAGAGAATCTTTCCGGTAAAAGAATCAAAGTCCTCAAATCTGATAATGGAGGAGAACACACCTCTGGCAGCTTTCGGAATTTTTGTGTTGATATTGGGATTAAGAGGGAGTTCTGTGTTCCCTATAATCCTCAACAGAATGGTGTTGCAGAAAGAAAGAACAGAACGATCATGGAAGCAGCAAAAGCCATGATCCATGACCAGGATCTGCAAACCTTCTTATGGGCAGAAGATTCTAAGACTGCAGTATATGTTCATAATAGAAGTCCTCACAAAATCTTGGAGAATATGACTCCTGAAGAAGCCTTTACAGGAAAGAAGCCAGAGGTTAGTCATTTAAGGATCTTTGGATGTCCTGTCTATGTTCATGTTCCAAAGGAAAAGAGAACAAAGTTGGAGCCTTCTGGAAAGAAGGGAATATTTGTGGGCTACAGTGAGACATCAAAAGCCTATAGGATATACATTCCAGGGCAGAAATTGATTGAGATCAGTAGGGATGTCACATTCGAGGAAGATGTTGCATTCAAAAAATCCAAGGGAACTCATGTGGAGATTGACAATGAACAGTCTCCTCAGGATATGGGAGTTGACCATACTCCTGAGATTCAGAGGGAGACTTCAGAACCTAAGGAAGATATTGATCCTGTTGAACCCTTGTAACCTACTAATGGGCCTAATAACATTGTAATTGGGAGAAAAAGACCTCTATGGGCCAGACAAACTATGCAAGAGGTTAAAAGGTTCGCAACTCCTAGAGGTACATTCAGAGAAAGTAAAAGGCCGCATAAGTTCTCCAATTATATTGCCTTAATGAGTCAGATTATTGAGTTTGAGCCTTCCAGTGTTGAGGAAGCGTCTAGTCAACAGGTTTGGAGAGATGCTATGTCAGAGGAGTACCAATCAATTCTCAAGAATGATGTATGGGACATTGTTCCTAGAACCGAAGGCAAATCTGCGGTATCTTCAAAATGGCTCTTCAAGATCAAGCATGCAACTGATGGGAGCATTGAGAAGTACAAAGCAAGATTCGTGGCTCATGGGTTTTCACAGAAAGAGGGAGTTGATTATGAAGAAACATTTGCTCCTGTTGCTCGCTATACTTTTGTCAAAACCATCATTGCCATTACTGCATCTAGAGGATGGAAGATTCATTAGATGGATGTGAAGACAGCTTTTCTAAATGGTGTGATCGAGGAGGAAGTTTATATCGAGCAACCTGATGGTTTCGAGGTACATGGTAAGGAGTCTCATGTTTGCAGGCTGAAGAAGGCCGTGTATGGTACGAAAGGATTGATCGTTACCTGTTAAGCTTGGGCTTCTCGAAGAATGATGTTGACTCTAATCTTTACTGCAAGGTAATTAATGGTGAAGCATTGATTTTGGTTTTGTATGTTGATGGTTTGATTCTTACTAGAGAAAAGCACCTAATCATCAAATGTAAGAAGGAGTTGGCCTCTAAGTTTGAGATGAAGGACCTTGGGCCCATGCATTACTTCCTTGGCTTAGAAGTTTGGCAAAAGCCAGATGAGATGATTCTAAGTCAAGGGAAGTACACCATTGATATACTTAAGAGGTTTGGTATGATGGATTGCAAATCCATGTCTACACCTATGGAGACCAACTTGCATAAGTTGAAAGAGGCTGCAGCTAGTTCAGACTTGGTGGATCCTACGTTGTACAGATAGTTGATTGGGTCCTTGATGTATCTAGTTAACACCAGACCAGACATCTATTATGCTGTGAGTGCACTTAGTCAGTTCATGTGTGAACTGAGACAGATACATCTTGTTGCAGCAAAGCATATCCTGAGATACTTGTGTGGCACAATTGGATATGGATTGAGATATTCTTCAAGTGTGGATCTGAAGTTGCATGGTTATACTGATTCTAATTGGGCAGGGTGTGTCACTGATCGAAAGAGCACCTCTGGATGTTGCTTCAATTTGGGATCTACTATGATATCCTGGTGCAGCAGGAAGCAGTCATCTGTGGCATTGAGTACAGCAGAGGTAGAGTATATTGCAGCTTGTATGGCAGCTCGGGAAGCAGTGTGGCTTCGTAAGCTCCTTGCAGGATTGTTTGGACAATCAATGGAGCCTACTATCATTCATTGTGATAACTAGAGTTGTGTGAAGCTTTCTGTTAATCTTGTGTTTCATGACAAAACCAAGCATGTCGAGATCAAATACCACTATATCAGAAATATGGTATTGAGGAAGGCTATATAGTTGAAGTATGTCAACACTGATGAGCAAACGGCAGACATTCTCACCAAACCTCTCTCCAGAATAAAGTTTGTGTACTTTCGAGATAAGCTTGGTATGGTGAAGAATCCAACCTTAACTAAGAAAGAGTCTCAGTATCAGTGATCCTTTGTAATGAGTTCTTCTTTGTGAGAGAAGTTTGAGGTGAAATCCCTTGGTAACAAGTTCTTCTCTATGAGAGAAGTTCGAGGTGAAATCCCTTGATTAATGAGTTTTTCTCTGTAAGAGAAGTTCGAGGTGAAATCCCTTGATTCCACCCTCTGGGAGAGCCATGGTGGATGTCATGTGTGTGACTCCATGACAACATCATGTGAGAGAGTCTGTGATGATTTTCTTGTACTTGTGTTTTCACCCTCTGGGAGAGCCATGGTGAAAGTCATGTTGAGGTGACATCACGCAAGTGATGAACACTTGTACATACCATACATGGTTGTAGCCATTATGGTTGATATCATGTTGAGGTGATCTAATATCACGATGAGGTGATATTCTTCTTCCTTTTTCCCTTATGGTTGTAGCCATAGTGGTAGACATCATGATGAGGTGATATGTCTTGTGCAGCTAGAAGTATTATCCCTAGCTGAGAGGGAGTGTTGATGTTACTAGCAGCGTCGAGCTACTTCTTCCAGATCAGCGATTGGAGGTAATTCAAATGTAGCCTAACGGCTATTTGAATTATATATTTATGGTCAATCTTGGCCGACATGAGATGCATGAAGAGATACGTCTTTCACTAAATAATGTTTAAATGAAGAGGCACGGTTTATAACTATATTTAGTCATAGAAGAGGCACGAATTAAATGAAGAGATGTAATTTTGTTGGGGCCGACCTCATGCTCCTTGAGATGCAATTTAATGAAGGGTCACATTCTTTCATGTAGGCCGACTTACTTGTGAAGAGTGACGTCCTCCACTCACTTGTATTTATATTCAATGCATCTCATTGTTTCAATATTCATTCATACACACTTTGATCCATTCCATACTCATTTGTCATAAGTGTGAGTTCTCTCAAGGCAGTTTGAGTTCATCATCAAGAGGAAATCGATATAGTTATTGGCTGAGATTATCGCTGTACTTGCATCAGTTTGTGGTGCCTCTTATTGGCCTTCATATCAGCCCTTGTAAAGGAGACAATTGTGTTGACATTTCAATATATAAGTGATATATTGTTGCTGGGTTTTTCTCCCTCAAGTGGAGGGTTTTCCCAGGGTATCTGCTGTGTCATTGTGCTATTTTTGAATTAAATTTCTGTGCTATTAATCTGATCATAAAACTAACATATCTGAGTTGGTGCAAGAACTAATTATGCTAATGAGGGACCCTGACACTAAAAAGACATACTCAAGGATTGTTGCAAAATCTAAACGTTTGGTTGGAGAAGTTGCCTTGACATATGAGGAGTGTGTGGCAGAGCCCCAGAACGATCCCTTAAACTTACATGAAACTATTGATGATGAGGATTGGTTTGACAAAAAGGACAAAACAGCAATCTTGAAAACTAATTTGGATTCATCCAGGGCTGCTTCTAAGACTAATGACTTTACAGAAGATTTTAGTAGAGCTGATGTGTATGGTGAGTCCACTAATACACCTTCAAAAGAAGAGCATGTTGAGGGTGATTATGATGGTATCTTCAAATCAACAAATGATGATGATTCCTTATCTCATTCCAGTAATAATGATTTAGGTGGTTTTCGGATTGGCTTCCAAGCCAAGCCTATGAAGAGGGATGCTTATGATGATTGCAACACTTGTGAGTTGGAGAGTGCTTTTTTCAAAGAGACAACCACTCTTCAAGAGCATGATGAACAACTTTTCTTTGAGAAAAGCAATCAGCCCTTTGGCATACAAGACCCAGGTGTGTTAGCACCTAAATATGATGAGGATCCTACATGGCATGAATCTTCTCTTGATTTTGATGGTGTGTCAAATCTTAGAGCACAATGTTAGCCATGAGGATGTTATTGAAGAAGCTAACAATAGGAAGTTTGATGACTATTTTGAACAACAATCTGATTTATTAATGCATGGTGTTGATTATAAGCAAAGGCTTAGTGAACTTGTTGAGTTTGATCCTCATCCTAACGTTGAGCATTCTCGTCAAAATGGTGAGGAAGGACAAGAGTTTTGAAACATCTATGAAGACATTGATGAGAAGAATGGAAGTTCTGATTTTGGCATGCAACCTAACAGCAATTCACCATCCTTGCATGCTCATGATTGGAGAAATCAGTCCTTTGTGTCTGTTGAAGATGAAGTGCAAGCTCTATCCAGATTTTGATAGCACACACAGTTTACTTGAAGAACTCTACTAGAAGGCTTAAATTGTAGAGAGATAGGAAGAAGTTAGTAATGGAGTCACTCTCCCAAATCTGCAACTTATCAAAGACTCTTTGGAAACAATGAAATCAAAGTACTTACACCTGATTAGAGATCAAGACTATGCCCTCGAGTTTCCAAAGAAGGCTATGAGTGCATTCAAAGAAGAAGAGAGGGAGGTTGGTGAGCTCACTCTTGAGCTTGATTCAACAAAGGACATATTAGAAAATACTCAGATGGCACTAATGAAGGTGGAAGGTCAACAAGCTGATACAAAAAGATTTAGGAAACAAGAGAATGAACAAAGAGCTAAGGAAATCAAGCAAGTAATTGATGAGCTTGATAGCCTTCAAGAGGAGTTTGACTTAGAGGGTTTCCTAAAGAAGTTAGGTAAGGGAAGTTTGGATCAGCAGGAGGAGTGGTCTGAATTCAGGAATGAAGCTAATCTTCAATTTGCTAATAACCCCTTATTTGAGACGGTTGTTGATCTGACAATGGATAATCCACTTTTTGAGTTAAATGATGGAACAACTCCGGGTTGTAGCATTACATTGGATGAAAACAGCAAGGTATGGGATCCAAAAGAAGCCTCAAGAATTGCATTGGAGTGTGGTTTTCAGCTTGGTGTTGATCTAAGTTCACATTATGAGGTGGTTGGTTGCCCTTCTGGAAGACCACCGGATATGATATGTGCAAATGAGGAGAAAGATGAAGTTTTTGCATGGGAAGTGTTTGGTCCTTGTGACTCCAACATCTTTGACACTACAAGGTATCAAAATGTAGTTTTGTAGCTGCTGGAAATTTCATTACAGCAGCAAGGAAAGGAGGTTTCAGGCTAGTTACTTATGAAGATCTGAAGAAAAAGGAACCTAAACAAGACATCTACATGTTTGACAATCCATCCTTTGGATTGAGTGATGCTTTTACACTAATCCTTTTTTGGGGTTGGGTTTGAAGGCAGCAATTGTTCCATACCCCATTGATGTTGATCCTTTCATGGATGGAATACAAGAGCATACCCAAGAAGTCACAAACTTCCTTGGTGAGCAAGATGTTATGAATGGTACTTGGAGTTGTGATGTGTACCTTTCTAGGTGTGCTGGAGATCATTCTTGATTGGGTATCCATGCTTGGGATCCTCAACAAGGCTTGATGGAGCTTTTTGAGAATGGTAGAAAAGATCCTTGGAGGGATAAGGATCAGAATTTTAGAATTTATAATGTTGTTCCTTCTCTCACCAGCCATTTTGTGATTCCAATTGTTCATCTAGAAATGGATTGGAGAGAGATTTTAAGTAAGGATTGGAGCATTGAACAAATGGTTACTCTTTGAAGTGTTCCTTGGCGAAGAATGGGTCAGATTTTTATACTTGAGCTTGTTGTTTGGTTGCAGACCAGCCAGCTTACATTTGGGGTTGTTCTCATTCAAGAAAGTTGGCACATTATTTCTTGTCAAGAAAGTAAAGGGGTTCAGTTGGAGATTGCCTTGAAGTGTTTTTCTGCAACTTTTGAAATGTTTTGGTGCAACACAATGCTCATCTCCCATGCTTATACTTTGGACTTCCATTGGTACTGTTGTTTGTTGATGTTATAGCTACGGGTTTCATCCTTCACCCGATTTAATTGATGATCAAATAAATAAAGCCGTGGCTCCTTATTTATTTGAGTGTGTCCCAAGTGAAGCGGCGCCCATATTAAATTTGTAATTTATATTTTATTTATGATGGCTGATTTTAGCCGGTATTGGCATGGTATGATGGTTTATAGGTGGCATTGTTGTTCTTGCCACCAAGGTTCAAACCCTGTTGGGGTGGTATTGTTGAATGGTTGTATCCGGTTCATAGCTCCGGTCAAAAGCATTTACCCCTTGAATAAAAAAAAAATGATGGCTGACTTTAATTAAATGATCGCCACCTTTTGTAAAAGTCATATCACTTTGTAAGAGGCCGACTTCTTGTGAAAGGACACTTTGTTTGGGAGAAGACATATCAACTTGTATATATAGGTGGCGCTGCTCTCTCTCATATCATTCATTCATTCATTCATTATCAAGAGTCAAGTGCGCATAATTCTGGAAGGAGTTCGATATCACAGCAGATCGATATATTGTTTTTCAAAGAGTTCGATATGCTTCACTTAATTGTGTATTTGCATCAAGTGTGGTGTTGTTATCTCTACATCAGATCAGCCTTGTGATTGGCCTCATTGTAAAGCATATTGTTGCTATTTCATTCAATATATAGGTGATATATTGTTGCTGGGTTTTTCTCCCTCAAGAAGGAGGGTTTTCCCAGGGTATATGCTATGTTCTATTGTTTGATTGTTATATTTCTGCTTAATTTAAATCTGGTCATAAAATTAACATGGTATCAGAGCAGGTTTAAGCAAGATTGTGATCAGATTTGTTTAAGCAGCAAAATCTTCATCTATTCTTCTCATCTAAAGGGAGTCTATCTTAGCTTCGAAAATGGTGAATGAACTCATGGTTGAATATAGACTTCATGGTGCATCTAACTTCACCTCTTGGAAGTTTAGAGTTCTTATCGCATTGGAAGAAAATGATATTCTTGAGTTCGTGGAGAGCGAGGTGCCCGAGCCTTCCAATGAAACTGAGAAAACACAATGGAGGAAGAATGGCAAAAAGGCCAAGAAGATATTGATTGATTCCATGAAGGATCACCTTGTGCCTATTATCTCCAAGTTGAAGACGGCTAGAGAGATGTTCAAGACTTTGGAATGATTGTATGAGATCAATAACACCAGCAGAGCTCTTGCTTTGAGGCAACAACTACATCACATCAAGATGGCAAAAGGAGATTCAATCATCTCCTTCTTAATGAAGATTACTGAGTTGAAGGATCAACTATATGCCATTGGAGATATAGTTGAAGATAGAGACTTAGTCATGTTAGTACTGAATGGTCTTCCTCAATCTTGGGAGCCCTTTATCCAAGGTATCAATGGAAGATCTAAATTACCAAAGTTTGATCATCTTAGAGCAGACTGCATTCAAGAGGAATCCAGGTTGGCAACAAGAGGTAATGGTCAAAGCTCTCACAATGAAGACAATCATGTTCTTGCTGCTCAAACTTCAAGAAGGAAGGGAAGAGAAGGAAGAAAAGGAAATTTCAAAAGGAATAGAGACAAGAAATCAAATTCTACTCCTGAATCAAAGAAGAAGAAGGATCTCTCTCATATTCAATGCTTTAGATGTGACAAGTATGGTCACTATGCTAGAGATTGTGCAACAAGACCAAAGCAACATGCTTCTACTGTGGATGTTGATGATGTCTCTCCTCAGAAGGAATCAAGAGACAACTCGGGAGGATTTCTATTCATCTCTGCCCTATCAAGCAATGTTCCAACCAATAGTAGCACATGGTTGATTGATAGTGGCGCTTCTCGACACATCACAGGATATAGAGAGCATCTTTTAGAATTGGTAGAAAGAGAAACCAAAATTCAAGTGATAATCGGAGATGATGCTTGCTATTCAGTGAAAGGTGTTGGTGCCACCTCTCTTCACCTAGATTCTGGCATCCCTCTTCATCTAAGTGATGTCTTGTTCGTACCAAGTATCAAGAGGAACCTTGTATCAATCTCAACTTTGGAGGACAAAGGATATCAAGTTGCATTCTCTGAGGGAAAATTTTTTGCTTGGCCAAAGAACTCTAGCATCAAGACAACCCGAGTGATTGGGGTCCGTCAAGAGAGTCTATATAGACTTTCCATTCGTCCAATTCAAGCATTGTTGCATGATTCCACCAGTTCAAGTGAGCTCTAGCATAGGAGGCTTGCTCACCTTCATTTTAGAGCTCTTCCATCCATGGAAAAGATGGTTACTGGCCTTCCAAAACTCAATCAGGAGCATGATGGCACTTGCAGAGGATGTGCAATGGGTAAGAATACTAAGAGTCATTTTCATAGTAGTGAAAGTAGATCAAAAGGTATTCTAGATCTTGTTCATTTTGATTTGTGTGGTCCAATGTCTATGGCATCCTTGAGTGTTTTTTTGGTATTATGTGATTTTCATTGATAACTATTCTAGAAAGACTTGGATTTACTTTTTGAAGTCTAAGGAGTCTGAAGAAGTACTTGAGAAATTCAAAGAACTTAAGGCTCAAGTTGAGAATCTGTCCAGAAAGAGGATCAAGGTTCTAAGATCTAATAACGGAGGAGAATACACTTCTGGAGGCTTTCGTAATTTCTATATTGAGGCAGGAATTAAGAGGGAGTTTTGTGTTCCATATAATCCTCAGCAAAACAGAGTTGCAAAAAGGAAGAATAGATCCATAGTTGAGGCAGCCAAAGCTATGATCCATGATCAAGACTTACAAACCTTCCTTTGGGCAGAAGCATCCAAAACTGCAGTGTATGTTCAAAATCGGAGCCCTCATCGAATATTGGAAAATATGACTCCTGAAGAAGCCTTCACAGGTGTGAAACCTGAGGTTAGTCATTTGAGAATATTTGGTAGTCCTAGTTATATTCATGTGCCTAAAAATAAGAGATCTAAGTTAGAAACATCTGGCAAGAAAGGAATATTTGTGGGTTATAGTGAATCTTCAAAGGCCTACAAGATTTACATTCCAGGGCAGAAACAGATTGAGATCAGCAAGGATGTCTCTTTTGAAGAAGATGTTGCATTCAAAAGATCTAAAGGGTCTGTAATGTCCCCTTCTCAGTTGTGATCATTTCAGTTGACCGTTGGCCTATTCCGGAGACCCGTAGGCTACGCGGATGGTGAAATTAGGGTTTCCTTGTTTTGAGGTGGTTTTTGCTTGAAATTTGGAATTCTGATTGCGGATCCTTTCTGGGTTTTCAGAGAGCTTCGCAGTGGTATGTTCAGTTTGGCATTCCGAGCAACTTCGCGAATTTACTATTTTTAGTAAATTCTATTTTTGGCAATGGACAGTATGGGTTCAGTTCAGTTGGTCCTCTTCTTCAGTTGTTTCAGCCGGCACTTCAGTTCCTGGCCTTGGGCGCATATTTCTTGGAGAGATAAGTATTTTCATTATAATATTATATTTTAATATTATACCCCCTTGCCTAGCAGTACAACTTTAAGTTGTTTTTAAAAAGGGGACTTTGAGGGTCAAGGCGCCATGAGAAGATAAATTATATTTTAATGTCAAAAATTGAGCTTAAGGAAAAAGGACGCCCTTTTGAGAGATTTAACTTTATTTTTAAAAAGTGAAATAATTCAAAGGTGAAATGGGGCGCCATCTTTTGGGGGGAAAGGTGAATTTGAAATTAGGGTTTGGGCGCCTTCTTGAAGCTTCTAGATGTTTCTCTCTTGCCTATTTAATCAGGCCTCAGCTCTTCATTTGGTATCTTTTGTCTACTACACCGTTATGCTGCTGAAATGTCTTCAGGCACTCGCTTCGAGGAAAGCACACCTCCTAGCATTGGCTCTTCTTCTTGCTTGAAAGATAGCAACTAGTTGAGAGGTTAGCATGTATTAGGATTGAATTGCATTTTCAGTTGAGTATTTGCATTTGGAGTTCTAGATTGCATTTTCTATCATATTTCTGATGTTGCTGAATGTCATTGAGGAATGTAAGTTTTACTCATAGCTCATGAAATAAAAATGCTATCATTTTGGGTACTGAGTCTATTGATTTGTCTATGAAAGGCGACCATTCTAGCATATTATCAGATTTTATTAGTGACTATTTGATTTTATAAAGAAAATTCGCCCTTGCAGCTGGGCCGTACCATCTTGAAGTTACATTGAATGTTGTGCAAAATAAATAAGGCATGTTTGGGTTGGTTTAGGGATTGCATCTTGGGCGCCAACATCAGTATAGTAATCTGCATTTGATTTCTCGTCAATAGGATGAGTTTTGAGTAAGTTATGTGCATCTTAGTGAGTTATTATGCTGCTGTTCTGTATTAATTCTGTCAAAAACAGTCATACCAGATTTGAGAAAGTTCATTAGTTGTGCGAGGAGTTGATATTCAAAGAGTTTGAGAGTGAAGAAGAGGGTTCTTAACTTGTTATAGCTTTGGAAGTTCTTTATCTTATGAAATTGGCAAGCTCTCTAATTTGTTGTAAGCTGAACAGTAGTACTGTCAGCAATTCTCTCCTTTCATTTTGAATTTACATGTATTTCCCACTGAACAAGTGGAAGAGGCTGGCTTGCCGCCTATTTGCTTTCAGTTGAGTAGTTCAGGGACCCTCTGACCATATGCTCGCCATCAAACGGCGCCATTCTTGGTTAGGGTTACATTCTGTTCATCATGCATTGATCCTCTGACCATATGCTCGCCATCACTCGGTGCCATTCTTAGTTAGAGTTCCTTTCAGTTTTGCATTGCATAGATCCTCTGACCAATGCTCACACCTTGCCCACGTCGGGATCCTGGTGTACATTCTGGTTAGAGTTACCTTCCGCATCGTTTTGGGTTTGTGCTAACCTTAACGGGTGCGTGTTGCATTGTAATCAATTGTGAAAAAATCAAAAAAATTGGTCCAGTTCATTACAGGGTCATACATGGAGATAGATAATGAAGATCACGAGACTCCTCAGGATATGGATGTTGATCATACCCCTGAGATTCAGAGGGAGTCTACTAAACCAGAAGAGGCTAGTGATCCAGTTGATCCCATAGAACCTACTAATGGTCCGAGAGATATTGCTATAGGTCGAAAGAGACCTCTATGGGCTAGACAGACTATGCAAGATGCAGAAAATTATGTAGCCCCTAGAGGCACATTTAGAGAAAGCAAAAGACCATAGAAGTTTCCAGGCTATGTAGCATTGATGAGTCATATCATTGAGTCTGAGCCTTCCAGTGTTGAGGAAGCATCAAGTCAGCAAGTATGGAGAGATGCTATGGCTGAAGAATATCAATCTATTATCAAGAATGATGTTTGGGATATTGTACCGAGACCTGAAGGGAAATCAATTGTATCCTCTAAATGGCTTTTCAAGATCAAGCATGCAGCTAATGGGAGCATTCAAAAGTACAAAGCAAGATTTGTGGCTAGAGGATTCTCTCAAAAAGAGGGAATAGATTATGACGAAACATTTGCTCCGGTTGCTCGTTATACATCCATCAGAACTATTATTGCTATTGCAGCAGCTAAGGGATGGAAGCTACACCAAATGGACGTAAAGACAGCATTTCTTAATGGTGTAATTGAAGAGGAAGTGTACATTGAACAACCAGATGGGTTTGTGATTCATGGAAAGGAATCCCATGTATGTAAATTGAAGAAGGCATTGTATGGCCTTAAACAGGCACCTCGTGCTTGGTATGAGAGGATTGATCAATACTTCATGAGCTTGGGCTTCTCCAAGAATGATGCAGATTCAAATCTATACTTCAAGGTAGTTGATGGTGAGGCTTTAATATTGGTTCTTTATGTTGATGATTTATTTCTTACTGGAGCAGAATATCTCATTGTCAAATGTAAGGAGTTAGCTTCTGAGTTTGGGATGAAGGATCTAGGCTTTATGCATTACTTTCTAGGATTGGAAATGAGATTATTCTGAGTCAAGGGAAATATACTATAGACATCTTGAAAAGATTTGGGATGATGGATTGCAGATCTATGTCTACACCGATGGAAACAAATTTGAAGAAGTTGAGTGAGTTTGTAGCTAGTTCAGATCTGGTAGATCCTACCATGTACAGGCAGTTGATTGGATCATTGATGTATCTAGTCAATACTAGACCACACATTTGCTATGTAGTTAGTGCCCTAAGTCAGTGCATGTGTGAACCAAGGCAAATTCATCTAGTTGCAGCTAAGCAATCTTGAGATACTTGCGTGGCACAGTTGGATATGGCTTGAGATATTCTTCCAGTGTAGATCTAAAGTTACAAGGCTTTTTTTATTCTAATTGGGCCGAGAGTGTAGCTGACAGGAAGAGCACCTCTGGATGTTGCTTTAGCTTGGGGTCTGCCATGATTTTTTGGTGTAGCAAGAAGCAGTCCTCAGTGGCACTAAGCACTGCAGAGGATGAATATATTGCAGCATGTGTAGCAGCTCGAGAAGCAGTGTGGCTTTGAAATCTCCTTGCAGGATTGTTTGGACAATCATTGGAGCCAACTGTTATTCATTGTAACAATCAAAGCTGTGTGAAGCTATCTGTCAATCCAGTGTTCCATGATAGAACAAAACATGTAGAGATCAAATACAATTACATCAGAGATATGGTACTGAGGAAAGCTATTCAACTGAGGTATATTTGCACTGATGAACAGATGGCCAATATTCTCAGCAAGCCTCTCTCCAAAGTAAAGTTTGTACACTTTCGAGACAAGCTTGGAGTTGTGGAGAATGAAGCCCTTGCTGAGAGAGAGAATCAACATCAATGATCCTTGTTATCTGCTATAATGCATTTTTCTCTGAGATGAAGAAATTTGAGGTGAAAGCCCTTGTCCATCTCTGAGACGGAGATGTGGTTATTTCCACCCTCTGGGAGTAGCCATGGTGGATGTCATATTGAGAGACTCCATGACAAAATCACGTTGAGAGACTCCGTGATGAATTCCTTGTACTTGTGTTTTTCCACTCATGGGAGTAGCCATAGTGGACATCATGTTGAGAGACTCCATGATGACATCACGTTGAGTGACTCCATGATGGGCACTTGTGCACATGTTCTTTCCATACATGGGTGTAGCCATGATGGACGTCATGTTGAGTGACTCCATGACGATATCACGTTGAGTGACTCCGTGATGAACTCTTTTCCACAAATTGGTGTAGCCATTGTGGGTGTCATGTTGAGAGACTCCATGACATGGATCCTTAGAAGGATTCCTCCCTAGCTAAGAGGGAGTGTTGAGGTTATAGCTACGGGTTTCATCCTTCACCTGATTTAATTCATGATCAAATAAATAAATCCGTGGCTCCTTATTTATTTGAGTGCATCCCAAGTGAAGCGGCGCCCATATTAAATTTGTAATTTATATTTTATTTATGATGGCCGACTTTAATTAAATGATCGCCACCTTTTGTAAAAGTCATATCACTTTGTAAGAGGCCGACTTCTTGTGAAAGGACGCCTTGTTTGGGAGAAGACATATCAACTTGTCTATATAGGTGGTGTTGCTCTCTCTCATATCATCCATTCATTCATTCATTATCAAGAGTCAAGTGCGCATAATTCTGGAAGGAGTTCGATATCACAGCAGATCGATATATTGTTTTTCAAGGAGTTTGATATTCTTCACTTAATTTTGTATTTGCATCAAGTGTGGTGTTGTTATCTCTACATCAGATCGGCCTTGTGATTGGCCTCATTGTAAAGCATATTGTTGCTATTTCATTCAATATATAGGTGATATATTGTTGCTGGGTTTTTCTCCCTCAAGGAGGGTTTCCCCAGGGTATATGCTGTGTTCTATTGTTTGAATTGTTTTATTTCTGCTTAATTTAAACCTGGTCATAAAACTAACAACCCTTGTGTAGAGCGCTAAAATCAGATTATGCTTTGCTGATTCCAGCTTTGAACAGCAGTGATTATTTGCTCCTCCAAACCCTCCAAACCTTGGGAGTTCATCTTATGAAGATCTGTAATGTAAACTTTGGTAGTTTACCTTCTATTTAATTTCCCATGTTCATACCTGAGAACTAAGTGTACAAGAGATATTTTAACAACATGAAGAATCTTGTAAACCTTTACCATGTTTGTATTAACATTTTATCTATTGTATACTGTGATAAGCCTATTGTATTCATATAGAATCCAATGTGTTAATATGGCTACCCACTAGGTCTTGTGGAGCCTAAAGTGTAGGAGAGAATAACTTATTCTCTCATTCATTGGCAAACCTCCTAGTGAGATTGAGCATAGAAGCCCACAACTTCTTAGAAGTTACTGAATGCAAGTTGGAGAACCAACACATTTGTTCTCAACTATGACTCTAGATTGTGCTTTAGCTTCTATTGCGACTGCTACTTTGGCTTTTGCTTCAATTCCAACTTCCACTTCAGTTTTGACATGCAATTGCACTCATAGTTTACATACTCGGAATCGGAGAGTACTCGGCAAGCCCAAATTTTTTGACTCGGCAAATACTCTGCAAAGACTTGACAAATACTCGGCAAATACTCAGCAACTTAAAAAATATTAAAATATAATATATAACTTAATATATATATTAAACTAATTATATTTTATATATATTAAAATATTTTATAACATTTTAAATTTTAATAATATATAAAATATTTATAATATTTTAAAATTATATAATGTATAAAATATAATATAATAATAAATATAATCTATGATTGTATAGTATATATTAAATAAAATATTTATAATATTTAAAATTTTATAATATTTTAAGATTTTATAATATATAAATTTTAAAATAGAATATATAATAATAAATATATTTTTATAATATATTTAAAATAACATAGATAATAATAAATATATTTATAATATATTTAAAATTTTAAACTATACAAATTTTATATAGTATAGAGTCTATAGACTATATAGATTTTAGAGACTTTATAAAAAATTAAACTTAAATGAAAAAACAACCACGAATCCTCTCATTGCCCTAACCGGAGCGAGCTGTTCCTGCAATCGCGCAGAAAAACACTGGAAATTCGTGGTGTCTGCAAATTCGAGGTCATCTGCAAGTTCGAGGGTTTAAAACTTTAATAAACTAGAGACTCTTTGGACACGCGTCGGGTTTTTCCTGCGTTTTTTTCAGAGTCGTTTTTCTTGCATTTTTTTCCAGAGGCGAGGGTTTCCAGTAATGAATAGGCGTTCTTTTCCATGAATATTCTACTAAAAAAATTGGTGATTAACTCAGCTACAGTAGCTCGCGAGTAAAGGTAGGAATTAATCGTTTCCATGAAAATCTGGCGATTAATCGGGTAATCGGCGATTAATGGGCGATTATGTAATCTATGATTGCACTAATGGATTTCCTTTAGCTACTTCATGTAGTCTTCTTCCTCATTCTCTTTGTATTCCTTTGATTTATTTGTTTCCTATGTGCCTCATGATCTAGTTCAACATAAAAGTCTTGCAATATTATGAAGTATTGAGCAAGGAGTCAAGGAAAACAATTGAGCAATGCCAGCATCTTGAATCACCACTAAGTTATTTCAAATGGTTTCCTACAGGACTTGTTTCCTTATTACTTCAAATATGTGCTCTTGCACAAATATATCCCACAAGTATCAAAGATCCCTTGCAAGATTGTCTTCTCTTTCTTGATTAGATTATACTACTTCCTCAACTAGTTGTACTATTTATATGCCATCTATCATTTTACAAACCAACAATAACATATTTAAAAACAAATTGACTTCTTAAAAGCAATGACATATCTTCTCCTTTATCTAATAAGACTAATAATTGCATAAATGAATATAAAATACAATGCATATTAGATTGAATAGAAGATGTATAGCTTTATTCATATTAAGTTCTTTACATAGTAGAGCAAGGATGATCAACCAAGCAACATATCCCTATCTATGAGAGATCAACTTAAATAAGGGAGCCAACAATTGTTGATTAAGACAAATCTGTTGGAACAGAGACAACTGATCAAAGCAACAAACCCAAGCCAACAAGTACTACCAAAATAGTTGACAAATAATAAAACATTACAGTTGGTTTTAATCTAATTACAATTGTGTCCTTTTTGGGTATGCCCAAATGACCTAGGAGTTTCTAAAATGTACATGAGTCATCTGGGTCATGCCTAAGATGAACCACAGGTGAACATATCCCTGGACTAAGACCCGGACCCATTCATTATTAAGGATAATAAGGGTCGAGACAAGCAAAGCTAGCATGAGAGACTAAAAAGTTTAGTAGGATTGCACTTTATTTCTTAATGGAACAACTAGTGGGAGTATGTATCCAGATTATATCTACAACAGTGAAATGTGCTTAATATTTATTGTTGAACTCTGTTATTGCACCTGTGGGAGTTTCAAAGGATGGTAGCATTCGTCGAGCCAAATCCTCAGAAAGATGAAGCAGTTCGTTGTCATAAGAAGCAACACTCAATCCCTGTAAGAAACATGTTGCTTATATATCGTTTGATCTCCAAGAAGAAGACAAACCAAACTAGTTTAATAGAAAGAAGGAACTGCATTGCATAACACTAAAATACACATTTTATAAACAATATTGCACATAGCAATCCCCCTTGAGCCAAAACAGATAATTAAAGTAATATGACAACTACAACACAGATATAATGCATATTTATGAAGAAAGAGAAAATAAGAAACAGTTTGTCATTTGCATTTAACAAATAAGTAAATTTATCTTTAAAACAAGATTTCCAGGAAAAAATCTGTGGGAAAATTATTGAATCAATTTTTTAGATCGTTTCATCTTGATGATGGATCAAGTGGTGTGATAAAAAGCATTGATTCAAAAATCACTGAACAGGTGTTTCCCAGATATCTTGTTCTAATGTAATGGACTATGGAGACCTAAATCTCTAAGAGAATATTTTTGAGGAAAATCAAAATCCTTGAGAAGAAACTTATTTTCTTTTCCTCTTTTTAACTTCAATTTGGATAATATGTAATATTAATTATTGCATAGAAATAATTTATGTGCACACTGTATCCACAAGGCACAATAATCCTCGAAATGTGAAAGCCAGAATTTCAAATATCTTCATACAAATGCAATACTTAAGAACATTTTTGTAACAGATAAAGAACAAAATACACGTTTAAACCAAAATGGACATAATAAAAATTAGCTACTATATAATGCAATTCTGAGATATGTTTCATTTGAGTATAAATAAGATTTTTCAGCAAGCAATTAAATCAAAATCGGGTTACATGAAAATCTCAAAATAAGGTTGGTTCCAAACAGGTAAGTCTCTATGAACATCTCCTGGGTGGGGCTTTGTTTGGACTGGGGGTCAAAACAGTAGAAGTATTCACAGATTTGCATGAATGATGCACAAAATAAAAATCATAAACTCCATAATTCAATTTTTTTATTAGTTTCAGTTGGGTATAAATGGGATTCTTGAATAAGCAATACAATTAAAGTCAGGTTACATGAACATCTTAATAGAATGTTTGTTCCAAACACGTAAATCTCTTTGAGTAACAGAGCATTATAATTTATAAACAGATTTGCATGAATGACTTACAAATTGAAAGTAATGATTTTAGAGACATTGTTATCAGAATTCTATTAGAGATTCATTAAAATTAAATAACGCTTGTGTCTTAATACCGAGTATTATGATAATATAATTTTATTTCCATTTTGGTGATCTTTATGAGTGTTTAGCTTTTATTACCCAGGGCCTTTTTACCCTTGTACTTCTCTTTTAAAATTGATTGTAATCTTTGAGTCCCACTGACCTATTTTGGTTATACATAAACATTAATAAAATTCAGTGTTCCATGGGGTTTCAGGGATGGAGACGGGGAGACGGCAGGGGACGCGTTTCGGGGACACAAGGACAAGGGGTCTAAGTTTGGGGGCGGCGGGGGAATGGTGGGGGGAACGGCGGCAGGGGGCGGCAAGGGGCGGCAGGGTGCTGAAATACATATAGTACTTCAAAAAATAGTTATAAAAAGATGTATAAGACTTCTACATCTTGGAGACAACTAGGAGTCCCCTAGACGTCTTGAGGACACCCCAACATCCTCGAAGTCCTAGCAGCATCTTGGAGACAGCGACACTGGTGGTGGGATGGTGGCGCTAGTGGTGGGCTGGTGGGGGGACGTCCCCCCCAAGTCCCCAAGTCTCCGAGACATCCTTGTCTAGGAAACGCGAGGTTTTTTTTAGGGGGGGGGAGGGGCGTCCCCGTGGAACACTGATAAAATTTATGCCTTTCTTGCCTACATTTGCATTAGCATTGTGCAAATAGATATGAAGCCATAAAAAGATCAACCAAAAGGTAATTCTTCTACTGCAATCTATTGTTTTACCAATTTGCTTATCATAATACCTCTAATGATTTCAATGTGCTGCTATTGATGTTAGTATAATAGGTAGGACTCCAAAGGAGAACAAGGAGATTTACAAGTGCAAAGCACATTCGATTAAAAGCACCATCTTTGCAATCATGTGTGATTTATGATAGATTATTGATCTTGAAATCATGAATCTAATGTTCAATTCTCAATAATTATTTTGGCAGCCTTAAATCATAGGTCTCAATCCCCTACCACTGTCCTTTACCACTTGTGCTACAGCCTAGCTAATATGCCTCAATTAGTTAGAAACTTAATTTATATTTAATTATACTAAGAAGGATAATTAGTTAATTATCAAGAATGGATATTGCGCTGCGTTGATTTGGAACCTCATTTAACTTCTTAACAGTTATGGTTATTATTATTATTGTAAGAAAAGCATTTTTGTGATTATGCAAATATCTGAAAATTGACATGTTTACTATTCAACCTTATGAGGCAATAAAATTGCTAGATCAAATTATGGTTTGATAATGACTACCTACTCCTTCAGTGTTTTATGAGTGCAGCAGGAAAAAATCGACACTATCTCATCACACAAAGAGAGTATCATCAGGGAGAGCACATCTCACAATCTTGATGGCAAATTGTTGTGTAGAAATCAAACACACGCCACTTAGAAAATCATATAATTAGATTTGCATTTATTGTAAATTTTAGGTGAACAGATTATATGCACAGAAAAATAATTCAAAAACAGAAACATAACACAGCAGATACCCTGGGAAAACCCTCCTCTTGAGGGAGAAAAACCCAACAACAAAGATCTCTCTTATATTTATAATATCAGTGGCAACAATTCACTTTACAATGAGGCCGAATACAAGGTCAATATTCAGCGCCTGTGTAACATGCAAGATCAGATAACACAAAGCCAATATACAGCACCTGAGTAAGATGTAATCACAGAGAAAACAAATTGGCTTTCCTTCAAATCCAACATCGGCCTTAGAGGAATTCTCAGACTGCTCTTGAACAACTTGCAACCTGTATTGGAACAATTCGCAATCTGTTCTTGAGGCACCTAAAAGAATTCGCTTGACAGATCGCACATGAAAGAGTTCGTTTGACAGAATTCGGACTTATTCACTCTTGACAATATTCGCAAGCTCTGAACTTTGATGATTCGCAATCTACAACAAGGAATTCGCACTTGCAAATAATTCGCACTAGATGATATATAGCCCTTGGAAGTAATTCGCACTTTCTTGATGATCTACAAAGGAAGAATGAACCTTGTATATATATACAACTTAGAGAGGTCGCACCTCTTCATATCATAAGGTCGGCCAAAATAAGTGTTAATTACAAGTCATAAAGAATGTCGGCTAGAATACAATATTAATTTCAAATCATAAAGAATGTCGGCCTCAAGTGAAATCGTAAATAATACAAGTGAGGTCGGCCTCAAGACATTCGAGCCTCCACATAAATATAAGACAACAAATTAAATAGCCGACAGGCTATCATTTAATTTATGTTTCCTTCAATAGGACAGAGCTGGAAGGATCGCCTGTAGCTGTTCTTATCATTAACACTCCCTCTCAGCTAGGGAGAGAACTTCCAGCTGCACAAAACAAATCATGTCAAACCAGATATGAAGAGAAAAATACCACCTCATCGTGATATGAGATATCATCTCGATATCAACCATAAACTGGTAATTACAAGTGATCATCACTTGCGTGATGTTGTCACCTCAATGTGACTTTCACCATGACTCTCTCAGAGGGTGAAACACCAGTACACATATGTCATGGAGTCTCACACATGACATCCACCATGACTCAGCTCAGAGGGTGGCAATAAGGGCTTACACCTCAAATTCTTCCGTCTCAGAAGAAAATGCATTAACAAGGGCTTGCACCTCAAATTCTTCCGTCTCAGAAGAAAATGCATTAACAAGGGCTTGCACCTCAAATTCTTCCGTCTCAGAAGAAAATGCATTAACAAGGCTCGCGATCCGAGACTCATACTCGATCAAAGGTGGATTCTCCACCATACCAAGCTTATCTCGAAGTACACAAACTTCGAGGCTTGGGAGAATATCTGTCGTTGCTCATCTCTATCATTACCTCAACTCACCTTAGCTACCATATCTCTAATATAGTGGTACTTGATCTCAACATGCTTGGATCTGTCATGAAACACAGGATTGACAGAAAGCTTCACACAACTCTGATTATCACAATGAATGATAGTAGGCTCCATTGATTGTCCAAACAATCCTGCAAGGAGCTTACGAAGCCACACTGCTTCTCGAGTTGCCATGCAAGCTGCTATGTACTCGGCCTCTGTTGTACTCAATGCTACAGATGACTGCTTCCTGCTGCACCAGGAAATCATAGCAAATCCCAAACTGAAGCAACAACAAGAGGTGCTCTTCCGATCTGTGACACAACCTGCCCAATCAGAATCGTGAAACCATGTAACTCCAAGCCTGCATCTGAAGTATACCTCAACCCATATCCAACTGTGCCACGCAAGTATCTCAGGATATGTTTAGCTGCAACAAGATGTATCTGTCTCGGATTACACATAAACTGGCTAAGTGCACTTACTGCATAGCAAATATCAGGTCTAGTGTTAACTAGATACATCAAGGATCCAATCAGTTGTCTGTACAATGTGGGATCCACCAAATCTGAACTAGCTGCAGCCTCCTTCAATTTATGAAGATTGGTCTCCATAGGTGTAGACATGGATTTGCAATCCATCATGCCAAGTATATCAATGGTGTACTTCCCTTGACTTAGAATCATACCATCTGTTTTCTGCCAGACTTCTAAGCCAAGGAAGTAATGCATGAGCCCAAGGTCCTTCATCTCAAATTCAGAAGTTAAATCCTTCTTACATTCAAGAATCAGGTGATCTTCTCCAGTAAGGATTAGATCATCAACATATAAAACCAAAATTAATGCATCACCATTGATTACCTTGAAGTAGAGATTTGAATCAGCATCATTCTTTAAGAAGCCCAAACTTGACAAGTACCGATCAATCCTTTCGTACCATGCACGAGGAGCCTGCTTAAGACCATACAAGGCCTTCTTCAGCTTACAAACATGTGACTCCTTCCCATGAATCTCAAATCCATCAGGTTGCTCTATGTAAACCTCTTCCTCAATCACTCCATTGAGAAAGGTGTCTTCACGTCCATCTGATGAATCTTCCATCCTCTAGATGCAGCAACAGCAATGATAGTTCTAACTGAAGTGTAGCGAGCAACAGGAGCAAAGGTCTCATCATAATCAACTCCCTCTTTCTGAGAGAACCCACGAGCCACAAATCTTGCCTTGTACTTCTCAATGCTTCCATCTGCAACATGCTTAATCTTGAATAGCCATTTAGAAGATACCACAGACTTGCCCTCAGGTCTAGGAACAATATCCCAAACGTCATTCTTAAGAATTGATTGATACTCCTCTGTCATAGCATCTCTCCAAACTTGAAGACTAGATGCTTCCTCAACACAAGTAGGCTCAGATTCTATAATCTGACTCATCAAGGCAACATAACTGGAGAACTTATGAGGCCTTTTGCTTTTTCTAAATGTGCCTCAAGGAGCTGCAAAACTTTCAGCCTCTTGCATAGTGCGACTGGCCCATAGAGGTCTCTTTCTCCCAGTAACAATGTCGGTAGGCCCATCAGTAGGTTCCAAGGGTTCAACTGGATCAAGATCTTCCTTTGGTTCCATAGTCTCCCTCTGAATCTCAGGAGTATGGTCAACTTCCATATCCTAAGGAGACTCTTCATTATCAATCTCCATATGAATTCCTCTGGATCTCCTGAATGCAACATCTTCCTCGAATGTGACATCCCTACTGATCTCTATCACCTTCTAACCTGGAATGTAGATTCTGTATGCTTTTGAGTTTTCACTGTAACCCACAAATATTCCCTTCTTGCTAGAAGGCTCCAGCTCGGTTCTCTTTTCTTTGGGAACATGAACATAGACAGGGCAACCAAAGATCCTCAAGTGACTGACTTCAGGCTTCTTCCCTGTAAAGGCTTATTCTGGAGTCATATTCTCCAAGATCTTATGAGGACTTCTGTTCTGAACATATACAGCTGTCCTGGAAGCTTCTGCCCATAGGAAGGTTTGCAAATCTTGATCATGGATCATGGCCTTTGCTGCTTCCACAATCGTTATGTTCTTTCTTTCTGCAACACCGTTTTGTTGAGGATTATAGGGAACACATAACTCCCTCTTAATCCCTGCATCAATACAAAAATTCCGAAAACTACCAGAGGTGTGTTCTCCACCATTGTCAGATCTAAGGACTTTAATTCTTTTACCAGAAAGATTTTCTACCAAGGCTTTAAACTCTTTAAACCTATCCAATACTTCCTCAGATTCTTTAGATTTCAAAAAATAAATCCAAGTCTTCCTAGAGTGATCATCAATGAAAAGAACATAATACAAAAAACCACTCGAAGAAGGAACAGACATAGGACCACATAAATCAGAATGAATTAGGTCTAAAATACACTTAGATCTATTTTCTCTACTATGAAAAGGGGCTTTTATGTTCTTACCTAATGCGCAGCCCTTGCATGTGCCTTCGTGCTCCTAGTTGAACTTAGGAAGGCCCGTCACCATCTTCTCCATAATAGGTAGGGCTCGAAGTGTAAGTGAGCCAATCTCCGATGCCAAAGATCACAAAGACTTGAAGAGTCATGAACCAAAGCTTGAAGAGAATGTGAGCAAACCTTGTAGAGGTTATCATGTCTAACTCCAATTACTTGAGCATCCTTGAAGCTAGAGTTCTGCATCCACACTAGAACTTTGCCTTTGGAAAAAGCAACTTGATATCCTTTATCTTCCAAAGCTGATATAGAATTAAGATTGCGCTTGATTCCAGGAACATAAAGAACATTACCCAATTGAAGTGAAATGCCGGAATCCAAATGAAGTGTAGAGGTCCCAATTCCTTTCACGGAGTAGCTAGCATCATCTCCAATGATGACTTGTTCAGAAGACTCCTCCACCAAACTTGATAAATGCTCCTTGAAACCGGTGATGTGTCGTGAAGCACCACTATCGATTATCCAAATGTTGGTGTCGAAAGGTACACTACTTGATAATGCTGAATAGAACAAATATTCACTTGAATCCTTTTGAGGAGAGGCATCATCAACATCCGCAACTGTGGCCTGCTGCTTAGGTCTAGTTGGGCAATACTTGGCGAAGTGCCCAAACTTATCACACCTAAAACATTGAATCTTGGACATATCCCTCTTCTTCTTGGATGGAGGTGCATCATCATTTCCCTTGTCCCTATTCCTTTTGAAGAATCCTTTCCTTCCCTCTTTTCCTTTCTTCTTTGAAGTATGGGAGGCGAGAACATGAATATCTTCATTCCTTGAACTTTGACCAATGCCTCTTGCCATCAACCTAGATTCCTCTTGAATGCAATCAGATCTTAGGCGATCAAACTTAGGCAATTTTGACCTTGCACTGATTCCCTGAATGTATGATTCCCAAGACAAAGGCAGCCCATTGAGAGCAAGCATAGTCAGATCCTTGTCTTCAACCATATGCCCAATCATTGAGAGCTGATCTCTCAAATTTGAAATCCTCATGAAGTATGCAGTAACAAATTCTCCCTTTGACATCTTCACATGATGCAATTGATGCTTTAGTGCAAGGGCTCGGCTGGTATTGTTAACTTCGTACATCTCTTCCAAGGTCTTGAGCATATCTCTTGCTGTCTTCAACTTAGAGATGATAGGAACAATATGATCCTTGACAGAGTCAACCAGAATCTTCATTGCTTTGATGTCTTTCTTCAGCCACTCCTTTTCTTCTTCCTCCTCAGGTTCAGAAATGCTAGACTCCACGAACTCACCCAAATCATTTTCACGCAAGGTGAGCATGATCCTAAATCTCCATGAAGTGAAATTAGATGCACCTTCAAGTCTATCTTCAACCTTCAAACCATTCACCATCTTGACTGAAGTGGATAAGAGAGCAACAAAAGGTATGCTGATTAGCAATAATCTGATCATGATCCTCAAACCCGCTCTGATACCATGTAAATTTTAGGTGAACAGATTATATGCACAGAAAAATAATTCAAAAACAGAAACAATAACACAGCAGATACCCTGGGAAAACCCTCCTCTTGAGGGAGAAAAACCCAGCAACAAAGATCTCTCTTATATTTATAATATCAGTGGCAACAATTCACTTTACAATGAGGCCGAATACAAGGTCAATATTCAGCGCCTGTGTAACATGCAAGATCAAATAACACAAAGCCAGTATACAGCACCTGAGTAAGATGTAATCACAGAGAAAACAAACTGGCTTTCCTTCAGATCCAACATCGGCCTTAGAGGAATTCTCAGACTGCTCTTGAACAACTCGCAACCTGTACTGGAACAATTCGCAATCTGTTCTTGAGGCACCTGAAAGAATTCGCTTGACAGATCGCACTTGAAAGAGTTCGCTTGACAGAATTCGGACTTATTCACTCTTGACAATATTCGCAATCTCTGAACTTTGATGATTTGCAATCTGCAACAAGGAATTCGCACTAGATGATATATAGCCCTTGGAAGTAATTCGCACTTTCTTGATGATCTACAAAGGAAGAATGAACCTTGTATATATATACAACTTAGAGAGGTCATACCTCTTCATATCATAAGGTCGGCCAAAATAAGTGTTAATTACAAGTCATAAAGAATGTCGGCTAGAATACAATATTAATTTCAAATCATAAAGAATGTCGGCCTCAAGTGAAATCGTAAATAATACAAGTGAGGTCGGCCTCAAGACATTCGAGCCTCCACATAAATATAAGACAACAAACTAAATAGCCGACAAGCTATCATTTAATTTATGTTTCCTTCAATAGGACAGAGCTGGAAGGATCGCCTATAGCTGTTCTTATCATTAACATATATGAGCATGTGTGAATCCCAAATGGGTTATTTCTGATATCTAATTTATTTTATTTACTTCAATACCTTCCAAAGGTTAGCTCACTGTATAGATCCGAATATTATTAATTCCCACACAGTTGCAATAAGGGAATTTTACATACAACAGTGATGGACAATGAATAATATAAAATTAATAACAATATTAGTAGCTCAAAGCAATTTAATTCCATTACTCCCAACTTATAATTCTGATAATGAATGCTCGGTTCTGCACATGCCAAACGCTATATTGAATCGATTCTCAATCAAGTCAATGAATTCCTTCCTAAAGGGTTTGACCCAAAAGCAGCTCAGAATCCACTTCACCTTTGCAAACACATGAATTGCTATGATCCAAAGGAGAATTTCGATCACTGGTATTCGTAATTGCAGATTTATAGTAATATAGCTAACGCCATACAAGAAGGAATAAGAATTGTGACTCTTGAAAATGAATTGCCACCACTGTAGACCCTGCAATGAATGAATTGCATCACTACGGTCTTTCAAATATTATTTCCTTATGAAGATTGGAAATCACTGTCAATAGACACAAATTCTGACTTGCCAAGTCTGATATCAACCAAATATGCTGCTGCAACTATAGATAATCAGCTCTTTGAGAACAGCCACAAATTATCAAGATAATCTTCTATGCAGACTCAACAGAGATTTTATGATGAATTCAATATGCCTATTAACTTTAAGCTCATCTAAAATCTATGGGTGATATTGCCCCAAATTTGAATCAGGGGTTTTCATCCACTAATCCTTTGATGGAAATCATGGGGTTTTCATCCTCCAATTCCAAACCTAGAGGAGTTTTATCCTCAGGTTAATTGAACCAAAGTCCAATGCTCCAACAAGGAGTAGAAATCAGAAAAAAGAATGATTGACCAATATATGCCTCCTCCTTGCTAGGCATCTCTTAAATAGAATTTTCCTCCAAATGACATAACCTCCAAATTTCCTTCATGACCTTCAAATTTCCTTCATGACCTTGGATTGATGTTTGAGAGGTACTTGAGACCCTCTATTATAATTTTAATCCATTTTCCTTAGTGCAAAATTCCCAAAATCCACAGAAAATGTATGATGGGTGTTTTGGGTTTCAACTTGGCTTAATTTTGAAAAAAGGAAATTATAGTGTGTGTGTTATCTTACAAGAATTATTTTTATGCATGTCATATATTACAACTAGTTAATTTAGATGGATTATTAATCTTTGAAAGCTAGATTCATCATAGTTTTCCTATATATGTTATTGCAATAATAATATAGCGGTTTTAAATACATTTTAAGAGATATCTTTATGAAATAATTTAATTACTTGGCCAAATGCATGAAGAGAAAACAATTCATTATTTCACCAATTTAATATTATTTTATATTAGCCAAGAACACTTAGACCATGGCAGTGAAGCAAGAGTTATAGAAGCAATTATGGGAAAATAACTACCAATCACTGGGGCACCAAGAGCAAATTGAGTTTTGCATGGAGAGAGCTTTGGAAAGACCTCACTTTTCCTTGGCAGAGGAAAAAGTGAACCTAATCCTTCTCTTCTTAGGTGGTATTTTGTAGATTGGATCACCATTATTCTTGTTGTTTTCCTAAAAAAGAAGGTAGAGCTGAGAAGAAGCATGGGAATCTCACATGGAAATAGTTTGGACTCCATATACCTCCAGGTTCAATCTTACACAATTCTGAAATCTCAAAAGGTAAACAATGATACCGTCAACTATTCTAGTCTTATACAACTAATAGTATTAAGATTTAGTGCTTCATATTTTATTTTGAACCAAAGGGAATTTGAAAGAGGTTTAGTTGGTCTTATGAATCTAAATTGCTTGTGAATGATGCATAGGATTTAAAGAGTGTGGAATTTCTTCTTCTCATAGCCATATGTGTAGAAATTAAACCAATCAATTGTTTAAGAAATTCCTTAGTCCTTCGATTCATTTCTTAGTTATCGGAATCTAATAGCTTTCTAATTTTTTCCTATTTGTTTATGAAGGTCCAATCAATTTTGACTATCCCTTAAACTTAGAAGACCACCAAGCTCAATGCTATAAGTATCTATAATTACAATCTTGGCCATATGATCTGCAACCCATCTAAATCATTAGAAATGGTTCACTTTCTTGTTGTTGCCACCACAATTCACATGCCTTTTGAATTCTTGCATAGTTCATAAAGATCTACCAAGGTAGTTGCTATTACAATCTCTAACCAAATATCTACTTTGGAATGAAACCATACCAATTTGAAATTGTAATGTCCCCTATTGGGATATTCCTAAATTTAGGCCTGCAAAACAATAAGGGTCACTAAAAACTGATATTAGCAATAACAAGTGTCAACTTTATGGTTATATTCAGATTAATACATAAAATATCATAATATTGAGAGCAATACACCATAGCTAAAACATTATAATAGTTAGATCTATAGTTCATATCATATTTAACATTTGAATTCAAAATAACTTAACATCACTAATGATTAGTTCAAGGCATATTCCAATAGCCAATCATATTAAGAATTCTCTAGAAATATTTGCAAACCGCAATCTCAAGGATGGCTGTCCATGTATTGCAAGAGTATGGGTGGATCCTTGTCCATCCATCTTGAGGTGGCATACTTAAGAAGACCCTCAAGCCTAGGAGCACTCATACGCCTCCCGGCCCCACGAGCGATGCATCTCGAGAATGGCATACTTGAGAAGTTCCTCAAGCCCAAGAGCACTCATCTGCCTCCTGGCCCACGAACATGGCAAGATCTCAAGTTCACACCATCCCTTAGTCCACCTTGGAGGCACTCCATCCTCCTTGATCAAGCCTGGGAACACTCATTTGTCTCCCAACCCATGAGAGTTGCATCTCGAGGCTGGTGTGCTTGATAAGATGCATGAAGACTGCCTCCCTCAACAAGCCTAGGAGCACTCATACGCCTCCCAACCCCACGAGCACTACATCTCGGGGGTGGCATACTTGATGAAGGGAAAGTTGGTACTTCCTATCTCGTGAACCGGAAGGTTGATCGGCCTCCCTATTTGTAAACACTTCTATAAATTCTAAATAGATTGCTAAAGGAATCTTTTATATTAATTGGTAATCAAATATCGTTCCATTATGCAATTACATATATATACATAGTTATTCCTAATTTATATTTAAAAACTTACCTCCCAATAATATTCTTGCTAAAAATAATATTTATTTCCAATAGATCTCTTATATTCCAATTTCTTATTTTCACTTTATCCAATCCACACTTGATTGATATGTTGCATTGATTGTGAGTTGATTGATATTTATGGATTGACAACTTAATGTTTGAACAACGCTTGAATGATTTTATACTTGAATGAATTGATGATTAAATTATTGATACTTGAATGATTTGATGCTAGAATGACTTGATGATTGAATTATGAATTGATTGATCCTATGATTTCTTGATGGATAGACAAGTGATGACTGATGGATTTCTTGATGGATAGATGAGTGATGATTGCTTGATTTCTTGATGGATAGAGGAGCGATGATTGTTTGGCTTCTAGATGGCTAGATGAGTGATGATTGCTTGATTTCTTGATAGATAGAGGAGTGATGGTTGCTTGACTTCTTGATGGCTAGATGAATGATGATTGCTTCATTGAATGTCAATGAACTGATTTGCCCTTTATATCCATTTCTTGAAGGGGTCACCACCCTTCACAATAAATGAGTCACCACCCTTCATAATAAAAGAGTCACCAGCCTTCATTGCTGCCTTTTGAGAATAATAATTTATTTCCAAATTTATTGATTGATTCAAGGGATCACCACCCTTCACAATAAATGGGTCACCACCCTTCATTGCTGCCTTTTGAAAATAATAATTTATTTCCAAATTTATTGATTGGTTCATTCCAAATTGATGTTTTCTCCATAAATAAATGACCTCCCTTTTATATCTTATTATTGAGGGAGTCACAATCTTTCACATTAAGAGTCACATCCATTCTCACATAATCACTACTCTTGAGTACATACTTTAATTTACTTGCAAAGTCACATAAGGTTCTATTCTCAATTGAAGAATTTCTATTCTCAATTGAATTCTTCAATGATGTTTTGGATGTCTTTCTCAAATGAAATGCTCTCCCTTTTATATCTCAAGTTTGAGGGAGTCACACCTCTTCACCTAAATAGTTACAACTCTTCATCGCTGCATTTGGAGAATAATGATTTAATTTTAAATAAGTTACTTTGCTAGTGCTGCTGTCTATTACTTGTAATCAGTCATAATAATTATTTTTCCGCCTTTTTTTTCCATCTAGATCTACCTTATATACTTTATCTTGCTCAAGGGACACAACCTTTCATATGCTGGTTGACCATTCTTAATTTGTTTAATTCCAGTTTGGTGTAATATTAATTATCTTCATTGATTTCTTTTGAAACATAGGCTGCAGACATTTAGGAAGTAAACGGGACATTACAAAAATGCTCAGTGATTTGCTTGGATCTATATAGATGGACAATGATACGTTTATTTTACAAAGTTAATTGGGAGGAAACCATATATATCTTTAACTCAAATCATACTATAAGTTAGGCATTGTCATTAAATTAGTATGATGCCACTTCAAATTAACAATTGTGCACATACCTCGAAACATGAATTGTAAGATGACTTAATTAATCTATCTCAAAATACAAAACCAATTATAAGTATTGATTTTTGTACATTAGAACGAATAAACAAATTTTAGTTTCATATTATGAATAAGGTGTAATGTCCTTTTCTTGCTCATAGCCAGTTTGGGTTTCCAATAGCCTATTCTAGTTCCCGTAGGCTAAGTGGATTTGGCTAGGGAACTTGGCAGCTTGAGAGGAGTTTTTTTGGGTTTTTCTGGGAATTTTTTTGGTTTTTTCCAATGCTGACGACTATGTTTAAGTAGGTTCCAGTCGATCTTCGTTTGGGCCAGGTCAAATTTGTGAGGGGAGCTGCCACCTGTGAAAATCCCTTTACAAACCTCCTATAAATATCGCATAACCCAAAAAAACCTTTGAGTTGTGATAGATCCATGGGTGGTGGCCAATCCATAATTGCTTTGATCTTATCTAGATTCACTCTAACACCCTTAGAGCTAATGATATGGCCAAGGTAATGTAATTTAGTCATACCAAAATCACATTTAGACTCTTTGGCATACAATGATTCTTCCTCTAGGATTCTCAACACCTCCTTAAGATGCCTCATCTGCTCATCCTAAGACTTACTAAAGATCAAAATATCATCAAAGAAGATAAGAACAAACTTCCAGAGCTGCCTTCTGAATACCCTATTCATACACGTTTGAAATGTAGCTAGTGCATTAGTCAACCCAAAAGGCATCACCAAGAACTCAAAATTCCCAAAATGGCATATGAATGCAGTTTTCTCCACATATGCCTCCCTAACCTAAATTTGATGATAACCTAACCTTAAGTCAATTTTGGAAAAATAGCATGCACCATCCAACTCATCTATAAGCTCATCAATGTGAGGAATGGGATACATGTTCTTAATTGTTTTCTTATTGAGTGCTCTATAGTCAATGCACATGCCCATTGTTCCATCCTTCTTCTTGACCAGCACTACAAAAGAAGCAAAGGGACTCTTGCTAGGCCTTATGTATCCCATGTCTAACAATTCTTTGATTGCCTTTTCAATCTCATCCTTATGGCTCTTTGGATGACAATATGACATAGTAATCACGGGCTTAGCGCCCTCCTCCAACTCAATTACGTGCTCAATTCCTCTCTCAAGAGGTCTCCCAGGTGCTATACTGTCAAACACTTTGTTGTGCTTTGATAGCAAGGTCTAAACATCTGGATGATGATCTCTCTTTTGTTGCTCCGTAACTTTAGGTATTATGATACACTGTGTTTCCCACTTTGTCTAGTCATGTCGAATCAACCTCTCCATTCTTTTGAAGGAGACTACTCTAGTACCCCCTTCTGACATGCCTCTAAGAACTATCCTCTTACCCTCTGATTCAAACTTCATCTCTATCGTGTTCAAGTTCATGGTGAACTCTCCAAGTGTATGCATCCAATGCTACCTAAGACCACATCTATGTCCCCTATACTCACCATGTAGAAATCATCCCTAAACTAATGCTCGCCCAACTATATGCCCAAGTTGGAAATTTTGCGTGCAAGTAATGGTAAAACCATCCATCACCATCACCTTGAACCCTTCAAAATTTTCCATTTTGATTCCTCTCTTGGCAACAAGCCCTTCATCAATGAAATTGTGAGAAGCACCTATGTCAATGATTGTGATTATTCAGTGCCCACAAAGTATTCCTCTAACCTTGAAGGATCCAACTTTCTAGAAACTAAAAAGTTGGGCAATGGCACCACCACATCCTTGCTCCTTTTCAGCCTCATCTACTAAGCTTTCCTCATCACTACTCTCAGATTCGATGTGCTGATCTGAATTTTCTGATGTAGTTTCATCAGCTGAAAAATATCTAATTTGTTTTTCCTTTGCCTTAATAGCACACTTGTGAGATAGGTCGCAAGGTTCTCTACAATGGAAACATAGTTTCTTACGTCTAAGTTCATTAAGTTGATCACTATCCAACCTGTTAGGCACATTCTTGGACTGATTTGTGTCCTTTGAGAAGTGTCTTCTATCCTTGTCCTTCTTATGTGGAAATCCCTTAGATTGAAATTTACTCCTGGAGGTAGAAGATTCCATATCCCTTGGCTTTTTAATGGCATCTTGTAGAGAAGGTGAACTAAGTTCCTTAATCCAACCTCTCAATGGTTCTGAAAGTCCATCCCACAAACAACACAATCAATCTTCTTTCTGAAATATTAGTCTCCAACATGGAAAGCTTCTGAAAATCTGCAATGTAAGTATCCACTAAACCCCACTGCTTGAGTTGAGCCAATTCCTTAAAGTGCAGTTTTGAGTCTCTTTGTAAACTCGGCATAGGAGTCAATCTGATCATGACCCAAGGTGATCATTTTGTGATGCCACCACTCATGAGCACTACCATCCAAGTGAATTGTAGCATACTTGATGGCCTCATCTTTTGGCATTGGGTTAAGCTAGAAGTAGGTGTCTAATTTCTGAACCCATGCTCTAGCTGAAGTCTTTCCTGAAACATCGTAGTATGGAATAGATAACTTTCCCACCTTTCTCTATAAGTCCTAGTTGTGCTGTCTACCACCTCTATTGAGTCTATGTTTTAATTGGAGATCCATGTAATCTCTAAAGGACAATTCAGCCTGAAACTCAAGTCCTGAGTTCCTCCACTCCAACAAAACCTAATCCTGTAACTCATGTTGTGTGGGTTCATTATCAATCTGAATGTTATTTCTTGGTAGAAAGTTAGGTATTAAGGGCCTAGAATTGGCTGTTGTAGTTCTAATATGCTGATTTGCAGCCCTATTATTCATCAAACCATCCCCATTGCCATTGTTTCTATCATGCCCATTGCTTGCACCATTATTCCCACCATTATTGTTATTTATTTATTCCCTAACAAATGTTGGTTCATCATTGCTACTATTTGAGCTAGACTCTGTTGTAAATCCCGCTGCCCCCTAGCAAGATCATTGAACATCTCCCTAGTGCTAGGTTCTTGTTGCTCTCTATCCCTCATATCAATGTCTGTAAAAATACCAGCCTCTGTTTGTCTGTCAAGATTAGTGTTTGACTTGTTCCCTCTCAAATTATAATGATGTGTAAAAGGTGGCTGCATTACTCATCCCACAATCCAACACTGTTTTTTCCACAAACCCTCCAGGATGGCAGGATACAACTGCTCTAATACCACTGTAGTATGCACCCTACTTTTTTTTTTGAAATGTTGTTTGTGGGGTTTATTTTGATGCTATGAAATATATAGTTCAATGGAAATATTTGCAATGACACACAAATGCAATATTTTCTGATTTTTATGGATTTCTTTAAAATGCCCACAACTGAAATGATAAATTGGGTCTGATACAATTTATCCAGCAATATAATGAATTGTTAATTGCTCAGAAAATACAAACAGCAGTAGTTAATGACAGTAGTTTCCAAAACTAACATTTAGGAACATATGCAACAAGGAATTCTGAGTTGCAGGTCTGAAAATAGAGCAGTAGCAACAAACTGGAAACAATGGAAGTGGTCATATCTTCACTCCTAGTGATTTCTCCATCCCATGAACCCTAGCCACATGCTGTCCCAGTCTAGGTGCCTCGATACAAACCCAAACCTGCTCAAAAACCTAGGCATCCAGCCCCAAATCCACACGCCCCTTCTCTAGCTATACGGCCAGCAATAAGGGTGGAATAAGCTACGAATGAACCCCTTTCAAACTGTTATTTCTGCACTCCAAAATCTGTCTTATGATTTCTTCTTCAAACCCCAGCAATCTCTGCGAATATCTCATAAATAAGCTTAAATGTGATTCCTAAATGAAACCACCTGTAGTATCCACTAGGAAAGGTCTTTCACAATTGAAGTGGATGTCCTTTGTGAAGATTCCCATCCTCACAAAGTCCTTTGGAAGACAATGTCAACCAGCAACAACCTGTTCATCAAAATCTTCAAGCATGATTTCAAATGAGCTCATAAAGTTTCTTTTATATTTTCCTCAAACCCCCTGCCCCTCTTGCAGAAATACAAATATTTTATTTTATTTTAAATTCCCCTTATGTCTCCCACTTGGGCATCCCATTAAATGAAGCTCAAATATTTGCTTTTTAGCACTTCCTTATATCTCCTTAAATATTTTAAATAACGCTAGGTTAAATGTTTTAATTTAACTTTATAACTTTAGCGTTAAATAAAATAACTCCTCCAATTAAATTAAATGGCAGCCAAAATATCATTAAAAGCACAAACCGGCTATCCCGAGATGTAATTGATGCTAAGTGACATGGTCGGCGCTAAAACAATGACATATTAAAAATAGCCATAACTGATGGAGTCTAAAATCATCTATCGGCATGAGCTCAAGGCAACACCTGGAAAGGCCACATGTAACATGCCTGTTTGTTCTATCCAAAAGTTTACTATGTTTTTCACCTCAAGTAAATAAATTATGATGCCAACACTTAGCAATAAAAATTTTCTTCTCATATATAAGAATAATATGCATATTTGAAATAAACATCATCCAAACATTCCCATTGCATTACAACAAAGTATTACAACTTTCCAAAGTATTGATAACATATTACATAATTTCATGATAACATTTTCTCTTTTACAATCTTCCATAGAAATGGATACATAAATACGTACATAGCTTCCATGAGCTCATTGGCACTAGGTATACGAATGGTCCAAGTGTCCTCCATCAAATCTTGGTTGCCTATTGATGAGGAGAAGCATCACTCAAGCACTTCTCCGCCAACCTTGGACTAACTGCGGTCCCCCACACATCTACCAAACTGGTAAGATGGCCCTACTCTTCGACGAAGAGATTGATTTCGTAACCTCATAATAATAATTACCTTCCCTGAGCTTGGTGTTGTGTCCTACATATCTAGATCTATCACATAGTGGCACTAGGTATACGAATGGTCTAGGTGTCCTCCATCAAATCTTGGTCGCCTACTGATGAGGAGAAGCATCACTCAAGCACTTTTCCGCCAACCTTGGACTAACTGCGATCCCCCACACATCTACCAAACTGGTAAGATGGCCCTACTCTTTGATGAAGAGATTGGTTTCGTAACCTCATAATAATAATGACCTTCCCTGAGCTTGGTGTTGTGTCCTCCATATCTAGATCTATCACATAGTAGCTACAACCTACACATATGACATTCCCTACCTAGTATGTAAACTTGGATCACAGTGACTGATAGCGTAAACAGTGGCAACTTACACTACTTTGGCCAAAGTATTCATCACCTAGTACTTTGAGTGGATGTCATATAATTCACCCACCTTCCTAGCTCAATTTGTATTGACCATTCATAACCTAGGCATAGTCTATCCCCTTACGCCATGGAGCAACCTTAACCCTAGGAATAACCTATAACCTCTTAAGTTTATCATGACACTTCTACTTAAGTAATTCAAAGTAACTCTAACTTACCAATTAACCATATGGATAAACATAACGTCTTATCATTAAATGACTCTATTTTTTGAAAGTACAATCTCATTAATAAAAGTTCCCAATCAAGAGTGTAATCTTAACAATAAATAACTCCCATCAAAGGTATAACCTCATCAATAAATGACCTCAATCAAAAGTATAATTTTCAACAATAAATGACTTCAAACAAAGATATAATCAACAATCAAATGATCAACTAGATCTTAAAGGCTAATTCCAAGCTATGTGCTCCAATCACTAATCAAGTAAACAACCCAACCAAATAGGTTATTCTCGTCCTAAGGTTTCAATCAAAGTAACGTTCAAGTGAACATAAACCAGTCATAAAACTTCTCTTTCAAGCACCTCATACATTCACATGTGTACTATATTTTTCAGTGTTCCACGTGGATGCGTCCCCCCAAAAATGTTGCCATTTCTGAGACGGGGACGTTTCCGAGACTCGGAGACTTCAAGGAAATGTCCCCCCGCCATCCCCTCGTTTCTCCACCACCTTCAAGACATCTCTCTTTTGAGGGGACTTTTGGACGTCCCCGAGACTTCCAAACGTCCCCCAAAGTGCAAGAAACTTCCAGGCGTCCCCCTTAAAAATGCAATAAAAAATGATTTAAAAAAAGAAGCAAAAGTAAAATTTATGAATTTTAAATTTTAAAGTATTCTTAAAAGCCTAAAAGGCTAAATTGACCATGCCTTTGACTTTTTCCTCTTTTCATTTTGTTGTTTAAGTGTTTACACGATTGAGTGTGGGCGTTTGAGTTCGAGCGATTGAAAGTTACAGGTATGAGGGTTGCTTTGATGGATGTCCATACCTATCCAAAGCCATTAGCCATTTACTATTTAGTATTTTGTTTTTGAAGTTTGAACTTATATTATTGATTGTAATTATGAATCATGATTATGAAATTCAAATTATGAACATTAGTTCTCATTCCAATGTCTATTAAGTATATTTTCATTTTGATTTTCAATGTTCACTAGTTCAATGAAATCATTGCAATGTGTTTAAACTTTAAACTTTACTTATTCCTTAGGCTTCTACAATTATACATCTTTTTATAACTAATTTTTTAAGTACTATATGTATTTCAACGCACCGCTCCCCCGCCACCATCCCCCTGCCACTCCCAAACTTAGACCCCCCACCCTTGCATCCCCAAAACGCATCTCCTACCATCCCCCATCCCCGTCCCCGAAACCCCATGGAACACTGATATTTGTATATCATCTAGTGGACATAATCAACTTGCAAGGAGTTGGTGCTTTTACACCCATAGTCCTCTCACATTACGGTTTTGGGTTACCGAAACATGTGCCCTCTTTTAGATTTTTGAGAATAGGAATAGACTCTAAAAAATAGTATAACAAGTAAGTACAACTCTCAACCCTATTGTAGAATATTGATATATCCTTCAAGTTTATACCCTACACTATGGATAAAAGTCTCTTCCTATCTCAAGGGAACATGAGTAATTAATCAAGTAAATATTATCAATCAAGGTTTGCATAACATCGTAATGATGATATTTCCACCGAGTAGTTCAAAGAAACTCTATAACCCAAACTTCACAGATTAAGCTTCTACTATATAAGCTCTAACTTAATGTAATATTTAATACCAATTCAAACACCCAATCCTTAATATTGAGTATATACATACACTCAATCAATAGAGATTCCCAAACTAGATTCATCAAGAATCTTTTACTTCCACATAAAGAAGAGAATAACCTATCCATTATAACAACTAAAAAAAATTTCCAACAAGGCATTCAAATACACACAACCTTTTCAAATTCATACAAAACATAAAAAAGAGTAGAAATCAGCATGCCTGTTTATGCAAAGCTCCAATCGATCAAACTGGATTCCTAGCTCAGCCTTCCCAAATCAGAAAGCAACTCCCAACTATCTCTCTTCCACTCACCAAAACTTACTCCCAAAACCTCTTACTAACTCTCAAACTCATAAAATCAAAATAACAACTAAGAAAATAAGCATCAAGTGTGCATAATGCGTCCCCAAATGAGGAAGAAAGCACCTCTATTTATACACAAATGTGAGCAACTGCAGGCTAGAAACTAGATATCAAAGATGACACTTCTCAATCCAAAAAGTTCGACTCAGCAAGAAAAAGAAAAGGTGGTAGCTTAAATTATTGCATAGTAAACACATACTCAGCCAAATTTTACCATGAAGAATGAGTCGCTTAGTCAAATGGACAAAAAGAATGATAATAAAAAATGAAAGGTAATTGTCTTCTACAAGTCGACTCTATTTGGCCAGCTTTATCATTTGACCGATTCTCTTAATTCGATTTGCTTCAAAAACAAGAATTCATATTACAATTTAGACTTCTATTTGGTTCACACTACTCACAAGTTGGCGCCACATTATGCACTTCACACCCTATTCCTTTGGTCGTTGTTGCTTATGACCAGGTCAAAGTTTCTTATTATTGAGTATTTGTTTGCCTTTGTGTTTCAGATTTAGTCTTTGGCAGATTATATCACATGTTGATTTTCCTTTAATATCATGTGCTTAACTATAGCGCTGCCTTTGTTCATATTTCAAAGCACTAAAATACTTCAAACAATACCGTTCACTTATGTGCAGCCTCTTACCAATGCACCATTCCTTGGAACTCATGACAGCACTTTGAATTCTGTTGCAAAGTCATAACCTATACACTAATTAATGTGCGCTAACTACTATGCGCTATGTAATTACTTCCAGTGCTAGATATAATACTAAGCTCCTATATACTATGCGTCGCTTCTTCTATCATTAGTTTTCTGTTTTAAAACAGCTGTACTCCCTTCCAACGTGGCATACTTGGTGTTCATAGACTTTGCTATTTACTATATCACTTTACAAACGATACCTCAAAGATATCATGCGCTTCACTTGTATATGCACAACATATAATATCTAAGCCATTTTATTGAATAAGGTAATGTTATACTTATGCTTTTAACTTATTACATAGCATGTTAAAGTGTATAAAGAATGGCTTTATTAAGCCTCTTCTAATCCCATTACCCGCACTTCATATTAGCGCTGTACAAAGCACTTCTAGTATATATATCAATCAAACCATATATATTATATATATATATATTCGCATGAATATAAAATGCATTTCTCGCCACAAAATATATATATAAACATATAACAAAATAATTATATATATACATACACATATACATATATATGTATATTAAATTATTAATACATATGTATATATGTTTACATTCATGTAACTATATATATATAACATTATTTTAATATCCGAACTTAAACACATATATGTATATCCATCTCCATCGATGAGTACATACATGAAATGTGTACCTATGTATATATGTCATAAACGTATAATTGACATCCTCATGCATAGCATGAAATCACATGCATGAGTTATTGCTCATACATTTATACATATACTCATAAAATGTATATACTTATCGACAAAACAAAAATATATGAAGGACTTTCACATCACATAAAGACTTAATCACATAACCCGAATCAAAACATTCACAAACAAGATCATTGTAACATACATCCCTGATATTTTTTTATTGAAAATCTAGGTTTGTTGTATGCTTGCTCAAGGTGGTGTTTGAGTTTGTTTTCAATGTTGAGTCTGTTTGCAATGTGTTTCAAATGCATATAATATAAAGGAAATGACTGCAATAACAAGAAATACTAGATAACATTGCCTTTCATTAGAAACTTCAATGAGCATTAGATAACATTATTTAAACTATTATAAAATCATAACATTACACCTGTATTTCAAACCTGGTAAAGTCTTGTTTACAGCAGCAATGAGACTCCAGAATGAGCACCGAACACCCAGCTTTAGCCTTCAAATCACTCTATTCTCTAATGCCTTAGACCTCCTTTTTCAGCGCCCAAAGTACAGCATTCAAAACACAACATATGCTGGTAATAAAAAGGGGTTTAAGTAGCAAGAAGGCGTCCCTAGAGAAAGGTTTGACCTGCTTTAGAAAATTCAAATCTTCACCAAACAATGCAAGTGAGCACTCAAAATGGGGCGCCTTGAGCTAAAGATTCCAATGATGCAATACCTAGAATGAAATCTCGAGCCAATGAGGAAATATGAGCAAATTATCAGTTTCAGCCCTATGACTGACAAGTACAAAAAATCCACAGAAAGACTCCAAATGCTGGAAATAACTCCTCCAAATTGATGCCAAAACAAAGCCAAAATGATGCAAAGCATCCACACACCCAAACCTCAAACTATACATCAAAATAGTCGAATACCTTCATTTTCAATCGCCAAAACCCTTGTAAACCGAACTCTATGTAGTGCTATGTAATCCGTGTTGTAGAATCACTCTCTGTCTGAATAGGGTGGATATTTCACCACCGAAACCAGCCCAAGCAAAGAGGTTTTTCGTCCTTAATTCGCAGCCCAAGCTCTCTAGAAGAATTACAACAATATTTTGTTATGTTGTCAAAGCCAAGATGAGAAAATGAGAGCCAAAATGAAAATATATAGAAGCTAAGGTGACTGGACTCCAAAAGCTTCTCAAATTCTCCCTAGAAACCAATGCCCTTCAGCACGATAGAAAAATTAAACATTTTTAATTTTTTTCCCCCCATAGGCATCCACACTTGAGGAGATACAACATTAAAACATTTTAAAATCAACTTTTTTCTTCTCTAGGCATCCCACATCATTGAGGAAATATAATATCAATTTATCTTTTAAAAACAACTTTAAGTTGCTTCACTAGGCTCAAGGTACTTTTCAATGACCACTTTGACTCCTCAACTTAATTTTATAATATAACTTTATAAAATGACTTAAGTGGTCGAATTAAACAAATAACCAATATTGCAACCTTAGGCTCTCCGAAAATAAATTGAGTAATAATGCTACTGCAAATACATTGGCCTAGGACCAACTTCCTCAAAGATGACTTACTATAAATAGCACTGCTATAAATAGTATGTGCTAAACACCCAAACTGAGTGAAACTGAAGACCATAGGAGAACACCATGACCATCTGGAGATAGCAACATCATAAACAGGCCACTACTATAAATAGAAACCCCTCCGGAAACCCCCAAACTGAATTACTAAAAATAGCACTTACTATAAATAGCATACTGCTAAAAATCGTGACTCCAAATGCGTTTTGAGCACAAATCGGACAGTCGTCACAACTTACTAAAAATAGTACGTCCGAAATGTAGAAGTTGAAAAACCAACTTCACAGTCCCCAAGAATCACTTGCAAGCAATCACCTATCACATGCAATAGATATTCAAAACATAAATGAAGAGATGTTCTGTAAACCCTCAAAGCCAATATGTGCAAGCAAAAACCAAAATAATGATTATTGAAAGTAATTGTTTTACAAATAATACAAAAGCCTTCAAAAAGGCAACCATGCAAAAAAGCAAGACATGCACAACCCTAATCTTATCTTGAGCAAAAAGACAGCTCAACTAGATAAGGATAATAATTAACCTAGGAAATAAAATATGCCTAAGTAAACTTATACTAAAGTGTAATTAAATAATTAATTACACCAACACCCCCCCATAAGTGCAACTTAGGGAGAAGCAAATTATTATGCAAGAGATGAGTCTCGGCAACAAGGCTTGATCAGGTACTCATTTGGAAATGCAGTGCAAACTAAATCAAACGGGGTAAAGGAGAAAACCACATGGGAACAAAACTCCTCCCCAAAATAGACTGCAATAAACTAAGTGATGAAAGATAGAGGACTCCATAAGACCCCCCAAGTACACCATCCATCACAAAGATACATGAAAGAACCCCCGCAAAAGAGAGGAAAGAAGAGACCATAAATCCCCCCCAGAATGAAGTAGCTCCAAAAGAACTGAAGAAACTGCATCTCCTGAAAGAAGTGAAAGGGAAGAGGCTGAATGAAAGCAATCTCTGAAGGTGAAGTAGGCGTAGCCCAAGATGTCTCCATAGAAGCAGGTGTGACCTCAACCAATGAAGAAGTCAAAGTAGGTGAAGACTCAAGAGTAGCCTCATGAGATGGATGATCAACAGGATCCTCCTGCTTCCTGTTCATGTTTTGAAGGATTTTTGGAGCTTCAAGGGTTTGGGGTTTGTCTCTTTTGATCCAAGCCATACCTGTTTGATAGGAGTCTTCTGAGTCCAAACAGACCTTGCCACTGAGTCCGCAGCAATCCAAAACCCCAAAATCAACTATTCATTCGTCCATTTTGGACAAAGTTGATCTGAGAGGCAAAAAAAAATTCCCATAGAGGTCGTACGGCCTCTCCAGCACGTGGATCGAGGTATCAAAAAAATTTCATCAAAAAAAAATTATTATTTTTTGGTTGACGGAATTTTTTTTATTTTCAAAAATAATCATTGAAAAAAATTAATTAAAAAGCTTTTTCAAAAAGCTGGGCAGATTTTTTTGAAAGGGCGGCGGATTTAATGAAAGTAAATTACAAAATTGCATTCACAAAATTCAACGCCCAGAACTAGGACAATAGCTTTTCCAGTTTATTCATCTACAACAACTGTACAAAATTCACAAAGCAAAACCAACTCAAATCGGACTCAGCCGAAAATGTTTGAGCAAAGAATAAAACTTACAAAGATTCCCACGGGACAAAAGGGTCCGCTCTCTGAACTCGGATGAGCTCGTCACGCAGAATGCACCAAAATCCCAGCTCGCCACGAGCACCAATGTAATCTCCAATTCAATACGCAATCCAACAATGCAACAATGTACACAATGTACAAACCCTTAATCAAACTCGCAGGTCTAGGGTTTCAAGCGCTACTAAGGAAATCAAAACTCCTACTCAAAATACAATCAACTCAGACTTATGCAATCCTACTCCACAGATCAACAAGACAATGAATTCCAGCATTTCCATTTCTTGTCATATCCGACTCGGCAACCCATCTTATAGAATTTTGGGCTCAAGGTAGGAACTCGGCGCAGCCAATCAAATAGTCTTCGCACGGCCTGTTCTTCCAGACCACAAGGAACTCTTGCAACCTGTGTCGGTCAATTCCCTGCTCTCTCATGTCGCTGATCTCTTCAACTTCATGCTCGGCTCTGTCAATAACATTGGCAGGACCCCGGGTCAAAACATTACGCAGGAGATCATCCTCATCGGCATGATGGGGTCTCAACTAACTCACATGAAAAACCGGATGCACCTTCATATGCAAAGGTAGCTTCAACCTATACACAACCTTGCCAACTCACCAAATGACACTAAACGGACCATCATATCGGCGAAGCAGAGCATGGCTCATACCTTTTTGCAGCCTAAACTGTTGGGGATCCATCTGTAGCAATACTTTGTCGCCCACCTGAAATTCAACATTCCTTCACTTGGTATTTGCACCTTTCTTCATTTTGTCACTAGCCTTCGTTAAGTAGTACCTCGCAAGGTCTACTCTCTCATTGAACTCATTTAGATAGTCACTCACATCCGTGCTACCAGCTCCATGGTATGCACTCAACACCGTGTGCGGGGTCAATGGCTGTTGTCCTGTAGCCAACTGAAAAGGAGAAAACTGACTTGAACCCGACTTTTGCAAATTATAGTTGAACTGGGCTAGGTCTGACTGGAACCGGCAACGGCTGCAACAACCCTTCTGGTAACCGGCTCACAGACTTGTCTTGCTGACAGATCAAGCAAGTCTTCACATACTCTTCGACATCCTCTTTGAGTTTTAGCCAAAAGAGACCTCGCTCAAGTAGAGCTACAGTTCCCCTCTGCCCGGGATGGCCTGTCCAAACGAAGTCATGACATTCTCGTACCATATCTCTCCTGAGACCTTTCCATTTCGGTATGTAGACTTGCTCACCTGAGAACATCAAAAGCCCCTTCTCTAAGTGAAACTTCTGAATACGTCCCATTTTCACTTGATTCACCAGTTGATAAGCCTGGGAGTCCATCTCAAGTCCTTTAATCTTTTTAAGGATCTCCTCTGACAATCCCACTCTGATTTCCAAGTTGCTCAGCTCCTGTTGCAACTGGATTGTGGCCAACTGAGCTTTCCTGCTCAACGCATCAGCTACAACGTTCTGCTTTCTTGGTGTATAAATCAGATCCATATCAAACTCAGCAAGAAACTCCTGCCATCTGGCCTGCTTCGGAGTGATCTTGGTCCGAGTCTTGAAATATGTCAAGTTGATGTTATCCATCTGCACAGTGAATGGCACTCCCAGCAAATAGTGCCTCCAAACCTGTAAGCAATGGACAATGCTTGTCATTTCCTTCTCGTGGGTCGAATAACGTCGCTCTCTTACATTAAGCTTCCGAGAATCAAATGCAACCGACTGTCCATCCTGCATGAGCACACCACCAACAGCGAAGTCGGAGGCCTCGGTCTGTACTTCAAAAGTCTTGCCAAAGTCTGGCAAGGCCAACACTGGCTCAGAACACAGCTTCTCTTTTAGCTCTTCAAACGCCTTCACCTCCTTCTCGGTCCATTTCCAAGCTTGATCCTTTTTCAACAAGTCCGTCAGGGGAGCAGCAATCTTTGAATACCCTGGCACGAACTTCCTATAGTAGTTCGCCAGACCAAGGAACTGTCTGACTTCATGCACGGACTGCAAAGATTCCCATTCTCGAATCGCCTGAATCTTCTCAGGATCGGGTCTAATGTAACCTCCTCCGATGACATGCCCCAAAAACTAGACTTCGCACTGGGCAAAGGAGCACTTCTCTTTCTTGACAAAGAGATTATTCTCCCTCAGCAACTGGAATACCTCAGCCAAGTGCTCACGATGCTCCTCTAAGGTCTTGTTGTAGACTAGTATATCATCCAAATATACTACTACACACTCATCTAAATACATCATTCGTTAGAGTACAAAATGTGGCTGGGGCATTGCAGAGCCCAAACGGCATCACAAGGAATTCATAAGAACCATACCTAGTCATTATTGCCATCTTTTCCTCATCGCCAACAACGATTCTCACCTAATAGTACCCCTGCTTCAGGTCTAACTCGGTGAAGTAACTCGCCCCTGTCAAACAGTCAAAACAATCTCCAATTAAGGGGAGCGGGTACTTGTTCTTTATGGTGAGCTTGTTTAAAGCTCGATAGTCCATGCACAATCTAAGACTTCCATCTTTCTTTTTCTGAAAGAGAGTCGGAGACGCATATGGGGAACGGGAGGGTTGAATGTATCCGGCTTCAACCAGCTCGGCCAGCTGCTTCTTCAACTCAGCCATCTCTAGTCCTGAGAGTCGGTATGGGGCTCAGGTCGACGGTCTAGCTCCAACCTCTAGCTCAATCCGATGATCAACACCTCGTCGGGGCGGCAACTCAGCGGGCAACTTCTCAAGCATAACATCGGAGTACTCTACAAGCACCTCGGCCACCATGCTAGGATCCATGGGACTCGAACTTTCGTCTTCATCCTAGTCACCTATCAATGCAGCTAAGTATGCAGAGTATCCATCCTTGCGGACAACTCAACCAAAGCTGAGAGCAGATAATGCCCTCGAAGCTGCAGAAGACTTCACTGTTTTCACCATACCAATATAATGAGCATCCAAGAATATAAGACATCCGAGGTGAGGAATCACCGTGACCTTAGCCTTCTTCAAAAATTCCTGGCCCAGTATTAGCTCAAAATCTTCCATCTCTATTGCCACCAAATTCATAGGACCCTGCCATGAACCGACTCGCATCTTCACATCTTTCACATTCCCAATGCACTTTTGAGCCGCTATGTTCACAACTTTAAAGGATGAGCTCGCCTCCTGAATTGTCATACCGCAGCTCTTAGCTTTTCTGTGCGAGATATAATTGTGACTCGCCCCGGTATCCACCATAGCAATCACCTTCTTTGCTCCAAAGTGTATCTCAACAAAGGACAGCTCGTGATCTGGACATGGTCCAGTCGAGGCCGAACCCTCATCGTTCTGCAATGCAAGCAACATCTGTATTACACCCATCTCGTGCACATCTCCCTTTTCAGATCTAGCCTTGGCAGCATTCAAGCTCTTCTTTTCTGGACAATCTCTCGCCCAGTGATTGGGCTTGCCACAGACAAAGCAAGTTTTCGCTTTCCTATGTGCCGCAGTCGACTCTGCATCCTTGCTACCCTGGCCAGATTTCTTATTGTTAGATTTATTAGACGAAGGCTGGTTAGAACCCTTACCTTTGTCATCTCACTGTTGATTCTTCTTCTTTGATTGAGTACCAAAATTCCCACTCGGTGGTTTGGTGGACTCTCCTTTGAAGTCCAGGAGTCTCTCAACGGCAGCTATTGCTGCAGCCAAGGTTTGCACGTTCTATCGCCTCAAATCCGCTTGCGCCCAGGGTTGTAAACCCTTTATGAAAAAGAATAATCGGTCCATCTCGCTCATATCCTTGATCTTGATCATGAGCGCCGAGGACTTAATGTAATCTTAGATTTTACCAGAATGTCGTAGCTCCATCAACCAAGTTCAACTCAACCATGCCGAATTTCCTAGGCGGAATTGCTCCCGCAGTGCTTCTTTGAACGCATCCCACATAGTGATCTCCGCAACAGGACGTCCATCCTTCCTCAGCTCGAGATCGCCACCACAACTTGGCACTTCCAGTGAGAAATGTTGTAGCAGATTTGATCTTGCCCTCTTCATTCAGATTGGGGATGTTGGACAAATATTCATCTATATCCCAGAAAAAATTCTCTAAGTGCTTGTCATCTCTCTGGCCATCATACGTTTCAGGTTCGCGAAGCTTCGGCCCTTTGCCTCGCCCAGATTGAGCTATCGTTGCCTTCATAACATTCAGATCATTAGTAATCTGCTTCCCTTCATCTTTCACTACTCGAACATCTTCCGTTAGAACTTCGAGCTGGAACTCAACTTCAATATTCTCAAGAGCCACAACCCTTGATTCGAACTGCTTGATCGACTAACGAGTCTGTGATTTATGCCGCCGTTTGGTTGTGCGCGCACCATCAAATGCATCATCTCCATGGTCCGATGCCGAGGCATGCTCACTAGCATCAGCCATGTCAAAACCCTTGAGCTCACACCAACACACCAACAATTCGTTTGCTCTGATACCAACTGTCGAGGCGTCACCAGATTGAACCCTCGCGGCACTGCCAATGTAAACTCAACTCGCCTCGTGGAGTTGCAACGAGCTCATATCACAGTTTACGCCTACCTTGCAACGTTAGCGGAACAACGGAAAACCATACAAGAATTCGAGCAGAAAATGAAAGTAAATTACAGAATTGCATTCACAGAATTCAACGCACATAATTGGGCAAAAGCTTTTCTAGTTTATTCATCTACAGCAATTGTACAGAATTCACAAAGCAAAACCAACTCATACCG
>VDFB02000002.1:16596545-16608545 GCA_007258455.2 Sequoia sempervirens | reverse complement strand
AGGTAGGCGTAGACTGTGATGTGAGCTCGTCGCGACTCCACAAGGCGAGTTGAGTTTGCATTGGCAGTGCTGTGGGGGGTTTGATTTGCCGACCCCTCGACAATTGGTATAAGAGCAAACGAATTGCTGCTATGTTGGTGTGAGCTCAAGGGTTTCGACATGGCCAATGCTAGTGAGCACACCTTGGCATCGAACCATGGAGATGATGCGTTTAATGGTGCACGCAATACCAGACGGCAACATAGATCACAGACTCATCAGTCGATCAAGCAGCTCGAATCAAGGGTTGTGGCTCTTGAGAATATTGAGGCTGAGTTCCGGCTCAAAGTTCTAACGAAAGATGTTCGAGTACCAAAAGATGAAAGGAAGCGGATTACTGATGATCTAAATGTTATGAAGGCAACGATAGCTCAATCTAAGCGAGGCAAAGCGCCGAAGCTTCGCAAACCTGAAATGTATGATGGCCAGAGAGATGACAAGCTCTTAGAGAATTTCTTTTGGGATATGGATGAATATTTGTCTAACATACCCAATCTGAATGAAGAGGACAAGATCAAATCTGCTACAACATTTCTCATGGGAAGTGCCAAGCTGTGGTGGCGATCCCGAGCTAAGGATATAAAGGATGGACATCCTATTGCGGAGATCACTATGTGGGATGCGTTCAAAGAAGCACTGCGGGAGCAATTCCGCCCAGGAAATTCAGCGTGGCTCAGTCGAACTCGGTTGATGGAGCTGCGACATTCTGGTAAAATCTGAGATTACATTAAGTCCTTCTCGGTGCTCATGATCGAGATCAAGGATATGAGCGAGATGGACTGATTATTCTTTTTCATGAAGGGTTTACAACCCTAGACGCAAGCATATTTGAGGCGATAGAACATATAGACCTTGGCTGCAACAATAGCCACCGCTGAGAGACTCCTGGACTTCAAAGAAGAGTCCACCAAACCACCGAGTGGGAATTTTGGTACTCAATCAAAGAAGAAGAATCAACAGCGCGATAACAAAGGTAAGGGTTCTAACTAGCCTTCGTCTAATAAATCTAACAATAAGAAATCTGGCCAGGGTAGCAAGGATGCAGAGTCGACTGCGGCTCGTAGGAAAGCGAAAACTTGCTTTGTCTGTGGCAAGCCCAATCACTGGGCGAGAGATTGTCCAGAAAAGAAGAGCTTGAATGCTGCCAAGGCTAGATCAGAAAAGGGAGATGTGCACGAGATGGGTGCAATACAGATGTTGCTTGCATTGCAGAACGATGAGGGTTCGACCTCGACTAGACCATGTCCAGATCACGAGTTGTGCTTTGTTGAGATACACTTTGGAGCAAAGAAGGTGATTGCTATGGTGGATACCGGGGCGAGTCACAATTATATCTCGCACAGAAAAGCTAAGACCTACGATATGACAATTCAGGAGGCGAGCTCATCCTTTAAAGCTGTGAACATAGCGGCTCAAAAGTGCATTGGGAATGTGAAAGATGTGAAGATGCGAGTCGGTTCATGGCAGGGTCCTATGAATTTGGTGGCAATAGAGATGGAAGATTTCGAGCTAATACTGGGCCAGGAATTTTTGAAGAAGGCTAAGGTCGCGGTGATTCCTCACCTCGGATGTCTTATATTCTTGGATGCTCATTATATTGGTATGGTGAAAACAGTGAAGTCTTCTGCAGCTTCGAGGGCATTATCTGCTCTCAGCTTTGGTCGAGCTGTCTGCAAGGATGGATACTCTGCATACTTAGCCGCATTGATAGTTGACTGGGATGAAGACAAGAGTTCGAGTCCCACAGATCCTGGCATGGTGGTCGAGGTGCTTGTAGAGTACTCCGATGTTATGCCTGACAAGTTGCCTACCGAGTTGTCGCCCCGACGAGGTGTTGATCATTGGATTGAGCTAGAGGTTGGAGCTAGACAACCGGCCCAAGCCCCATACCGACTCTGAGGACCAGAGAGGGCTGAGTTGAAGAAACAGCTAGCTGAGCTGGTTGAAGACGGATACATTCAGTCCTCCCATTCCCCATATGCGTCTCCGGCTCTCTTTCAGAAAAAGAAAGATGGAAGTCTTAGATTATGCGTGGACTACTGAGCTTTAAACAAGCTCACCATAGAGAACAAGTACCCGCTCCCCTTAATTGCAGATTGTTTTGACAGTCTGACAAGGGCGAGTTACTTCACCAAGTTAGACCTAAAGCAGGGGTACTACCAGGTGAGAATCGCTGTGGGTGATGACAAAAAATACAGCGATAACGACCAGGTATGGTTCTTATGAATTCCTTGTGATGCCGTTTGGGCTCTGCAATGCCCCAGCCACATTTTGTACTATAATGAATGATGTATTCAGACCACTTCTAGATGAGTGTGTAGTAGTATATTTGGATGATATACTAGTCTACAGCAAGACCTTAGAGGAGCATTGCGAGCACTTGGCTGAGGTATTCCAGTTGCTGAGGGAGAATAATCTCTTTGTCAAGAAAGAGAAGTGCTCCTTTGCCCAGTTCGAAGTCCAATTTTTGGGGCATGTCATCGGAGGATGTTACATTAGACCCAATCCTGAGAAGATTCAGGCGATCCGAGAATGGGAACCTTTGCAGTCCATGCATGAAGTCAAGCAATTCTTTGGTCTAGCGAACTACTATAGAAAGTTCATGCCAGGGTATTCAAAGATTGTTGCTCCCCTGACGGACTTCTTGAAAAAGGATCGAGCTTGGAAATGGACCGAGAAGCAAGTGAAGGCATTTGAAGAGCTGAAAGAAAAGCTGTGTTCTGAGCCAGTGTTGGCCCTGCCCGACTTTGGCAAGACTTTTGAAGTACAGACCGACACCTCTGACTTCGCTGTTGGTCGTGTGCTCATGCAGGATGGACACCCGGTCGCATTTGAGTGTCGGAAGCTTAATGAAAGAGAGCATCGTTATCCAGTCCACGAGAATGAAATGACAAGCATTGTCCATTGCTTATGGGTTTGGAGGCACTGTTTGCTGGGAGTGCCATTCAATGTCAAATGGATAACATCAGCTCGACATATTTCAAGACTCAAACCAAGATCACTCCGAAGCAAGCCAGATGGCAGGAGTTTCTTGCCAAGTTTGATATGGATCTGATTCATACACCAAGGAAGCAGAATGTGGTAGCCAATGCGTTGAGCAGGAAGGCTCAGTTGGCCGCGACCCAATTGCAACAGGAGCTGAGCAACCCGGAAAGCAGAGTGGGATTGTCAGAGGAGATCCTTGAAAAGATAAAAGGACTCGAGATGGACTCCCAGGCTTATCAACTGGTGAATCAAGTGAAAATGGGAAGGACTTGGAAGTTTCACTTAGAGAAGGGGTTTTTGATGTTCTCAGGTGAACGAGTCTACATACCGAAATGGAAAGACCTCAAGAGAAATCTGATATGAGAATGTCACGACTCCATTTGGGCAAGCCATCCCGGGCAAAGGTGAACTGTAGCTCTACTTGAGCGAGGTCTCTTTTGGCCAAAACTCAAAGAGGATGTCGAAGAGTATGTGAAGACTTGCTTGATTTGTCAACAAGACAAGTTTGTGAGTCGGTTACCAAGAGGGTTGTTGCAGCCGCTATCGGTTCTAGTCAGACATTGGGCAAGTCTGAGCATGGATTTTATCACTCAGTTACCTGAAGTGGATGAGTTCTCAAGCATTATGGTGGTTGTCAACCGGTTCTCCAAGTATGGAACCTTTGTTGCTTGTCGACAAGGTTGCACAGCCGAGGATGCGACGAACTACTTCTTTAGACATGTGGTAAAGCATTAGGGAGTTCCCCTTAGCATTGTTTCTGATCGTGATCCCAGGTTTACAAGTTTTGGAGTGAGCTCTTTAGGCTGATGGGAATGAAGATTCTAATGTCTACTAGTTATCATCCTCAGACGGATGGGCAGAAGGAGCGAATCAATGCGGTTCTTGAGGATTACCTGAGGCATTATATCAGTTCGGATCAAAAGGACTGGCCGAGTTTGTTGGACGTAGCCCAATTTAGCTATAATTTGCAAAATTCAGGTTCAAGTCAGTTTTCTCCTTTTCAGTTGGCTACAGGACAGCAGCCCTTGACCCCGCACACAGTGCTAAGTGCATACCATGGAGCTGGTAGCACAGATACGAGTGACTATCTAAAGGAGTTCAATGAGAAAGTAGACCTTGCGAGGTACTACTTAACCAAGGCTAGCAACAGAATGAAGAAAGGTGCAAATACCAAGCGAAGGAATGTTGAGTTTCAGGTGGGCGAAATCTGATATGAGAATGTCACGACTCCATTTGGGCAAGCCATCCCGGGCAAAGGTGAACTGTAGCTCTACTTGAGCGAGGTCTCTTTTGGCCAAAACTCAAAGAGGATGTCGAAGAGTATGTGAAGACTTGCTTGATTTGTCAACAAGACAAGTCTGTGAGTCGGTTACCAAGAGGGTTGTTGCAGCCGCTATCGGTTCTAGTCAGACATTGGGCAAGTCTGAGCATGGATTTTATCACTCAATTACCTGAAGTGGATGAGTTCTCAAGCATTATGGTGGTTGTCAACCGGTTCTCCAAGTATGGAACCTTTGTTGCTTGTCGACAAGGTTGCACAGCCGAGGATGCGACGAACTACTTCTTTAGACATGTGGTAAAGCATTAGGGAGTTCCCCTTAGCATTGTTTCTGATCGTGATCCCAGGTTTACAAGTTTTGGAGTGAGCTCTTTAGGCTGATGGGAACGAAGATTCTAATGTCTACTAGTTATCATCCTCAGACGGATGGGCAGAAGGAGCGAATCAATGCGGTTCTTGAGGATTACCTGAGGCATTATATCAGTTCGGATCAAAAGGACTGGCCGAGTTTGTTGGACGTAGCCCAATTTAGCTATAATTTGCAAAATTCAGGTTCAAGTCAGTTTTCTCCTTTTCAGTTGGCTACAGGACAGCAGCCCTTGACCCCGCACACAGTGCTAAGTGCATACCATGGAGCTGGTAGCACAGATACGAGTGACTATCTAAAGGAGTTCAATGAGAAAGTAGACCTTGCGAGGTACTACTTAACCAAGGCTAGCAACAGAATGAAGAAAGGTGCAAATACCAAGCGAAGGAATGTTGAGTTTCAGGTGGGCGACAAAGTATTGCTACGGATGGATCCCCAACAGTTTAGGCCGCAAAAAGGTATGAGCCATGCCCTACTCTGCTGATATGATGGCCCGTTTAGTGTCATTGGGCGAGTTGGCAAGGTTGCGTATAGGCTGAAGCTACCTTTGCATATGAAGGTGCATCCGATTTTTCATGTGAGTCAGTTGAGACCCCATCATGCTGATGAGGATGATCTCCTGCGGAATGTTCTGACCCGGGGTCCTGCCAATATTATTGATAGAGCCGAGCATGAAGTCGAAGAGATCATCGACATGAGAGAGCGAGGAATCGGCCGACATAGGTTGCAAGAGTTCCTTGTGGTCTGGAAGAATAGGCCGTGCCAAGATGCCACCAAGGAGCGAGGCGAGGCGTTATGGCAAGCGGAAGAGAAAGTGGTAGAGTTCCTTAAGAGGTGCTCTGCACCAGCAAAGTATTAAGTTGTGCAACGGTGCTCCTGCATGGCCGTCGTGTCGGCGTCGAGGGCATTGCCTATTTTAAGTGGGGGAGAATGTTGCGAACTTTGAGCGCTAGAGCTGGGCTAGCCGAGTTCGTTCTGAAGTTGCAGTGTTGGCGAGCCGACCTGAGCTCAAATCCAATCCGAGTTGAAATTAGTATGCAAAGTGGGGCTGAGGATTTTGATGTCGGTGATTTGAGCCGGGTTGGGCGGCGCTGATTGCAGGCTCATGTTGCATTGCGAGTTTCTAATTGGTTAGCATTGTTTGGACCGGATTATGATCCGTAGTCTCAAATGGGTATCATTTCATTTGTTGGCTGGATGCGATCTGTGTGATGCAAATGGGTACTATTTGATTGGTTGCGCCAAGTTCCTACCTTGAGCCTGGAATTCTATAAGATGGGTTGTCGAGTCGAATACGAAAAGAAATGGAAATGTTGGAATTCATTGTTTGTTGATCTATAGAGTAGGATTGCATAAGTCCAAGCTGATTGTATTTTGAGTAGGAGTTTTGATTTCCTTAGTAGGACTTGAAACCCTAGACCTGCGAGTCTGTGTAAGGGTTTGTACATTGTTGCATTGCGTATTGAATTGGAGCTTACATTGGTGCTCGTGGCAAGCTAGGGTTTTGGTGCATTCTGCATGACGAGCTCATCCGAGTTCAGAGAGCGGACCCTTTTGTCCTATGGGAATCCTTGTAAGTGTTATTCTTTGCCCAGACATTTTCGGTTGAGTCCGATCTGAGTTGGTTTTGCTTTGTGAATTTTGTATAGTTGTTGTAGATGAATAAACTGGAAAAGCTTTTGTCCCAATTCTGTGCGTTGAATTCTGTGAATGCAATTCTGTAATTTACTTTCATTATCTGCTCGAATGCTTGTAGGGTTTTGGGGCCCTGCGAACGCGATGGTGGTGTCCGTTTTGCTCTAGAATGCTCTGAAAAAAGGCTCAAGGTCAGATCCCTCGAGGAACCCTGAACAAACTCTGCACTGAATCTGTCCAAAAAACTAAGAAGGGGCTGCATATCAAGGCTCTAATACCATGTTAGAAACCATGATCAGACATGCAAACCAAAAAAAAACTTCCACAGAAGAGAAAAACAGAAAAAGCAAAGCTATTGCAAAAAGATGTGCAAAGTATTATTATTCAGGAATTCATAATTACATGAGAATGATTTGCTTTATAAAAGCAAAGTATGCATAACCCTAATCTTATCTTGACCAACAAGATAGCTCAACAAAATAAGGATGAGAATAATTAACCTAGGAATTAAAATATTACCTAAGTAAAGTTATGCAAGTGCAATTAAATATTAATTACACTAACACCCCCCCATAAGTGCAACTTAGGGAGACTAAAAAAGCATGCACCTAAGACATGAATGAATGGGTCAGATGCAGATGCATGTCATACCACTGCAAAGCTCTCTGAAAATCCAGAAAGAATTTAGAAACCAAACCTGCATGCAAACCCCTGATTGAAAAGCATGTCACATCACTGAAATGCATGTCACATCCCTCTAAAGCTCTCTGAAAACCTAGAAGGAATCCATAAACCAAACTACAAAACTTCAACATGCAAATCCTTGAATCCACCAAAGAGACCTCCAAACAACTGGAAACCCTAATTTTGCCTCTGACCTACCTATGGGTATCCGACAATAGGTCAACAACCACTGGGAAGTTAAGTGCTAAAAATGGGGACATTACGGTCCGCCCTTCCCAATATTGCTTGCCCTCAAGCAATACCACCACAACTCCAAAAAAATTTAAATTGATTTGCACCAAAAACAAGTAGAATCACGGGGTCCCATGTCCATCTCAGGAAAGACCCACCATGTCGATGTTGCACCACTCTAATCACATAAGTGAAACCATCATACCAAAACTACACTAACCTCCCCTATAACCCCAAAATGTTACCATCCATGGAACTCAAGCTAAAGAGACTAGAAAAACTTAAATAAATACCATGCAGTATCTCATGCCCAAAAGACTCTAAGTGATCAATACCAACAATGCCACGGTCTATCATAAACTTGGGCAATAGGAAAAATAATCTACCCAACTCAAAATCAAACTCCCCAGCAAACCTCCATATGGTATCTTACAGAGCCATGACTGTATAAGTGACTTCTCCAAATTGCCTTGCAAAGAGGGGAATCAATCCTTTGCAAGAGCTCAACAAAATCATCCCCATGACTCCATATGAATCTACTATGCCTCATCTGAAATATTATGATACAACCATGGAGACTTCGGAAAACTATTACAGTTCCCACTCCAACACCCTTTGGATGATAAAACAAAGCATGTGGGGGTTCACTGTCCCGAACCAATATTGTGAGAAAACTATCAAAATTTGCATCACAAACCTCTATAAAATGAACCCGGAGAGTAGGAAAGGTCTGAAGGAACCAATGACCATTGTTGTTCAAGGCTGGGATCAACGAAATACAATGCATTCTACACAAGGAATAATAGCAGTGCCATAGAAATCCCCAAGTATGAGAATGTGAAATGAGCATCCTATCACACTCAATCATCTCGTGAGTGGCTGGAAAACACAAGCAAGAAATCTCCAACTGATATCTCCCACCTGTCTGACAAGAAGTGATGAACCAACTCTCCTAAACAAGAGTAACTCCCCATGTAAGGTGGCTGGTTTGCCCCAAATCAGCAAGCTCGTGTCTCAAAATCTGCCCCTTGTCTAAGCCAAAGATCACTCCCAAGAGTAACCATCTGTTCATCTCTCTAATCCACACTTAAAATTTGTTTCCAATCCATTTGTTGATGTACAAGTGGGACCACCAAATGGCTGGTAAGGAAGATGCAACACCACAAATTCTAAAATTTTGATCCTTATCCCTCCAAGTATTCCTCCAACCACACCCAATAAGCCTTGTCATACCATGCCGAGGTTGCCAAACAAGAATACCCAACCAAGATTGATTCCCAACACATCGAAAAGAGTACACAACACGTCTCCAAGTGTCCATCATGACCAAATGCACTCTCAAGCAATTAGTGTTTTCTCTCATGAACCCCTAAAGCCTAACCATGAAAGCATTCACATCTGAGGAGCATGAAACCAATGTTGTCTTCAATCCCAACTCCAAAAATGGACTAGCATGAGCTAAAACATCACTCCACCCAAGGAATGGATTGTCCAGGGAGTAAACAATCTATTTTGGTTCTTCTTTCTCCCCTTCCTCCTAACTAACAAGTCTGAATTCTTCACTCCTTGCCACCATCATGAAATTACCAGCAGCTCCTAAGACTTGTTTTGTTGACATCTTGATGTCAAGGACGTTGAAAATATCCTGATTCAACACTACCCAAGAGGAGACTTGATCCTCAAACCCACTTATGTGTTCATTAACAAGCAGCTTCGGAAGAGTGCCACTCACCAAGTGTGACATGTCCTCATGGTCTAATATCTTATCATCAGTACGCTGAAAATCATACTCAATCTCATGCTCGGTCACTTCACCACATGTTTTATCGTCCATCACAAAGAGAGGGTTATCATAAGTTTCTTCAGCACTCAATTCAAAGAGAGGATTGTCAAAAACTTAGAAGCCATCCCTTTCCTCTTGCTCACTTCCATCTTGCTGATCCGCATCTACACATTGCTACTTCTGATTTTTGTGGAACATTTCCTAATCAAACTCTTGTCGTAGACTATCAAGCTCTTCAATTACCTGTTTGATTTCTTCCACTCTCTGTTCATTCTCTTGCTCCTTGAGAGGTTTGAAATCAGCTAGCTGCTCTTCTACCCCCATTAATGTCACTTGAGTGTTTTCTAACATATCTTTTGTTGACTCAAGCTCAAAAGTAAGCTCATCAACCTGTCTCTCCTTTTCTTGGAAAGCACCCATGGTCTTCTTTACAATTTCAAAGGCATAATCTCGATCTCTGGTCAAGTATATGTATGCTGATTTCAATGTCTCCAAAGAATCTTTAACAAGTTGCAACTTAGGGAAAGTGACTCCATCCCTAACTTCATCCCGTTTCTCCTCAATCTGAACCTTCCATAAGAGTTCTTCAATCAAACTATGTGTGTGATCAAATTGGGATAGAGCTTGCACTTCCTTTTCAACGGATACCCTGAATTGTCCTTCCCACTCATAGGAATGCAAAGATGGTAAACTGCTGATAGGCTGCAAGAAAAAATCAGAACTTGGTTTCATGTCTTTGTTGCCCTCATCACTGCTCCAAGACTCCCTTTCTTCACCACCCACTAGCTGAGAATGCCCAATTTCATAAATAGGATCAAACTCTTCAATTCCTTCAAGCCTTTGCTTAAAATCAGAATTCTCATTCTTGTTTTCAATAACTCCATGGCTGTCCCTAGTTTCACACCCCACACCATCCATGTGATGACTTTGCTCAACAACTAGATGATGATCAGCTCCGTGCACTAATAAATCTGATTTTTTCTCAAGAACACCATCAAACTCTTTAATATCAGGAGCCTTATAGACTTCTAAATCTACTTCCACCTCACTGTCACTTTGATCAAACGAGAAGGCAGCCCCAAACTCAAGCATACTGTCACCACTGTTTGCTGATATAAAGCCCTCATCAAGTTCCATTTCATCATCCAAATCAAAGGGAAATTCATCCCACACAGGTTCTTTGTCATCCTTAGGTGTCATCACACCCGGATCCCAAATGCTAAAAGGCTGATTGTTCTAATCAAGTGGAAAGTGTTCTTCATACCCCTATTGGAGTGTTGTCTCCTGGAATAAGTCACTACGATCAAAAACCATGGTAGCCCCTAAATCACAATCAAGATTACTATCATTGGTACGATGATAAGGCTCTCCAATAGGTGTTGTTTCGAAGTTTTCAGTAGCATCAAACTCAACATTAACGGTAGCAACCTTCTCAAAGAGATCATTCTGTAGCTGTTCCATGCAAGCTTCATCTCCTATGGCAAACTCATAACTTACTTTATGTTCTAATTTTTGAACAACCTCTAAGTTATCACAAACATCATTACTATGGCAATGGTCGTTAGTTGACTCAATGGCACCACCAATGTTGCCCTTAACCTGTTCCTCATTATTGAACTCATCAATCTCAAAACCATCATTGAATGAACCCAAATTAGGATGCAAGACTGTTGTTTTGTTCTTTTTACCAAACCAATCTTCATTGTCTCCAATCACATGCAAGTCTAAGGGAGTATTTTGGGGCTCTTCCACACACTCTTCAAATGTCAAAGTTTCCTCTTTGTTTGCCTCTATTTCTTGACCCATGCCACATTGTTGTTCAAGCCTTTCAGGAACATTTGTCAGCTGCCAATCATCTTGTAGCAATTCATCTTTCATCTTTTCTTTCTTTTTTCTTTTTCTTCTCACAACTCCTTCGTCTCCTTCTGATCCACCCAAGAACTATTTGAAAGTGAAAACATCTTGAATTTCCTTAGGTAGAGAGAGATATTCATTATGCCTAGTACAGAGATAATCACGAAACATAGATGCATCCATAGTTCTAAATGTAGATGACCAACTGTTGTAATCTAATATGCAACTGCTGACACCACAAGCTGGCAGGAACGATTTGGCTTTGATACCACTGTAACATATGCCCCTGATTTTTTTTTTTGAAAACCTCAGCTTGTTGTATGCTTGCTCAAGGTGGTGTTTGAGCTTGTTTTCAATGTTGAGTTTGTTTGCAATGTGTTTCAGATGCATATAATATAAAGGAAACAATTACAATAACAAGAAATAATAGACAACATTGCCTTTCATCAGAAACTTCAATGAGCATCAAATAACATTATTTTTTCTGTTATAAAATCAGAACATTACACATGTATTTCAAACCTGGTAAAGTCAAGTTTACAGCAGCAATGAGACTCCAGAATGAGCACCTAACAACACCCAGCTTTAGCCTTCAAATCACTCTATTCTCCAATGCCTTAGACCTCCTTTTTTAGCGACCAAAGTACAACATTCAAAACACAACATATACTGGTAATAAACTGGGGTTTAAGCAGCAAGAAGGCATCCCTAGAGAAAGGTTCGCCCTGTTTTAGACAAATCAAATCTTCACCAAACAATGCAAGTGAGCACTCAAAATGGGGCGACTTGAGCTAAGGATTCCAATGATAAAATACCTAGAATGAAATCTCGAGCCAATGAGGAAATATGAGCAAATTATCAGTTTCAACCCTGCGACTGACAAGTACAGAAAATTCACAGAAAGACTCCTAATGTTGGAAATAACTCGTCGAAATTGATGCCAAAACAAATCCAAAATGATGCAAAGCATCCACACACCCAAATCTCCAACTATCACATCAAAATAGTCAAATACCTTCATTTTCAATCGCCAAAACCCTTGTAAACCGAACTCTATGAAGTGCTATGTGATCCCTACTATAGAATCGCTCTCTATTTGATTAGGGAGGATATTTCACCACTGAAACTAGCCCAAGCGAAGAG
>VDFB02000002.1:16527073-16596445 GCA_007258455.2 Sequoia sempervirens | reverse complement strand
ACCATGTCATGACGCATGAGCCGCTCCATTCGGCGAAAGGAAATTGTTTTAAGGTCGCTGTCCCGTATTGCCTTAAGAATGTGAGTCTTCCCGTCGACCTCAAAACGTATCTCCATATCCTTGAGGCGAAGTGTGACCTCCTCCAGTGAGTGCAACCACTTCATTCCCAATACTAAGTCGATGTCTCCCATATTGACAACATAATAATCTGCCTTGAACTCATAGTTGTTCAAGCGTAATGGAAGATCTCTAATCATGCGTTCGCATCTCAAAGTGTACCCATCTGCCACTTTGACTCTGATGCCCTCAAACTCCTCTGTGATAAGCCCTCGTTTCTCAACGAACCTAGCATCAATGAAATTATGCGTAGCTCCTGTATCCAATAGGGTAATGACCCTCTGACCTGCTAATACACCACGGAGCCGGAAAGAACCCTCCTGCTGAATGCTAGACAATCTGCCCTCCTGTATCTGAAGCTCGGGCGCTACCTCCACTCTATGCTCTGGAGTCTCTGTCTCTGACTCATCTGAATGCTCAGGCTGCTCTGAATTTTCTGATTCTGAGTCTTCATAGTATGCCCACATAACACGATTCGCCTTGCCCTTAGGTCTTAGAGGGCAATCGTGATTGGCATCATACGGTCCCTTGCAGTAAAAGCATAACTTTTTCCTGCGAAGGTCATTCAGGGCCTCACGATCCAAGGGTGGGAAGGCTGATTTACCCTTCGAATCGTTTCTATAATCTGATTTGTTTTTGTTATAATCAGATTTGTCATTGTTTTTATTAAACCCTTTGTTGTCTCGGAACGATGAAGAACCTCTGGAGTTAAATTTATTTGCCGGGGCTGCAAACTCCATGTTACGTGCCTTCCTCATCGCCTCCTGTAATGATGGAGGGTCAAAGGCTTTTATCCAGCCTTTAAGTGGTTCTGACAAACCCTCCATAAAGAGAACTACCAACCGCCTCTCAGATATACTCGGAACCATGACGGAAAGTCTCTGAAAGTCGCTGATGTATGTCTCGAGATTGCCACTCTGCCTCAACTGTGCCAAATCTCTGAAGTAAGTCTCCGGATCCTTCCTATCAAATCTCTCAACCAGCCTGTCTACGAACTCCTGATATGAAGTGATCCTATCATGATGTAGCGTCACCATACCGTGATGCCACCAGTCATAAGCTACTCCCTCGAGGTGCAGTGTAGCGTAGCGGATAGCGTCTCTCTCAGCCATCGGACGCAAGGTAAGGAATGTATCAAGCTTGCTAATCCAAGCTTGGGCTGTCATCTTCCCACCGCCATCAAACATTATCAGATTCAACCTGTTCGTTGCATGTTTGAGGTCATTATTCTGCTGTCGGGGTCTCCAATCCTGACGAGCCCTATTGTGTTCACGCCTCTGTGTGATAAAGCGGTCAAAAGTGATCCGTTCTCTGACTGCAGGAGGTATCAACTCCCACTCCTCGTTTGCTGCCATAAGGTTATCAGCAAACAAATCATCCCGATCCTCCTCTGGCATAGCCTCATCGGGCTCGTCACCGTGAGCGTAGGCCTTGTAGGCCTATCGGTATCCGTGACAACGTCCTAGGTGCTCTCGGTGACCCGGCATCGCTCTGTCATCGTCGCGATGTGGTGACGGTCTCACCGAAGTCCCTGTCTGCGGTGCTGTGCTACAATGGCGTAATGCATTAGATGTCCGGTCGGCGTTGTCTGCCTGAATCACGAGTGTGAAGTAAGACCAGGATCATCGATCTCGATTTGTTGAGGGATATCTGCATTAAGAGGTATCGTCTCTACGACCTATCATTCACATCGGCCATGACCTCGTGCACTTTGCTCAAGCGCGTTGCTGTCCGGCAAACCGTGCGGAAGTGTAGTACCTGTATGTATCAAAATCCTCTGGCTGCATGTGATGGCCAAACCCTAGGATGGCAGAATCAAGCTCTGATACCACTGTAGAAACCCCTGGTTTCCCTCTGACAATGATCTAACTGATATTTCAAGTTTTTCTGACGTTTTTAGGTTTTTGAGATTTTTTTGTGTTTTTGAAGCAATAATGAGAAGGTACGATTTTGACAATAAATGCTAATAAATTCACTAAAAATCAAAGATCTCTGGAAATGCAACAATAACTACGCCAGTATCCTTTATTCAACTTTTCAAGTGATTACAATAATACCCAATGTATAAAAGAAGAATTTTTATTGGGAAAAGAACCTGATTTGCTGGTACGGTTGAAGGTACAAATCAGTACAGCAGTAATAAATATGATCTCTTTCCTTCCCTCGGGCATGCACAATTTCATCAGCTGATATAGGCGCCTCCTTCAGAGCAAACTGGAAGCATTAGATAAAGGCGTTGATTTTATTTTGATGAGGATGGCTCTTCATGAGGTACGGCCTGCTGGTACAGTACGGCCTGTCAGATCTGCCTTCAATACTGTACGAACTTCACTCACAACAATGACAAATCTCTGAATAAGGTGCGCCAAAAGCAATAGATGGTGTCTGGATACAAATAACTGCAAGTAACTGAAGGTATGGATTTTCTCTGATGCTCTGTAGTTTCCTCTGTATAAGAAAACCTCTGTGGCAATGAATCAAGTGGTATTCCACACTCTCTAAATTGCTTTCCGTTGGAGATGGCTCGTTCCCCAAGGCAAACGAACATGAAACCCTAAGTCTCAGGCTCAGACCAAAATTGATCAGTTTTCAAAACTCAATAATCACATAATGGCACAAATCCCAATGCAAAACCCTCTTAAGGCTGAAAAGTGCGATTTCCTTAAGAATAGGGTTTTCATTAAAATATTCATATTTTAATCTTTTTAATTCTCCATAGTTCTCAGCTGAATATTTTAATTTAAATCAAATGTGAAACTGGCCCCTTCTGATGATGGGCGCACCCCTCAAGGCAATCACTTAAGCTATAATTTAAAATTATAACTTTTATAATATAAATATATTAAATAATTATTTAATCAATATAATTAAATATTAATTTCTCCCACACTTGTCCGCTGCTTGGCTCCGTCTCCTCCGATGCCGACAGCCTAAGTGATAAAACCGCTTCGTCCGCTAAGAATCGCTAAAATAGCAATTTCGCAATGACCTCCCGACGAGCTTAACTTAAAGACAACTGATCAATCCCTGCTGACTGAAGCTGAGCCAAGCTCCGAGATGACCCCCTATCCAGTCCATCAGCCTACGAGGGTCGTATGATAGGCCAATCCTGTCGTCTGAGAGATGTCACTGAGAAGGGGACATGACATAAAGGAAAGGTTGACATCAAAAACCCTAGGAATGTAATAAGATATGTAGATTGTATGACTGTAATCAGACTTTCAAGTGTATAGCAATAGCATATATATATATATATATATATATCAGCTTTTCTAAACTTGTTTTAAGAGCTTGTGATTTGTTCTATCTTTGAATATTGGCTTAATAACATCCTAATAGAAGGAAGGAAACAGAAATTACTCCAGCATGGATAAGCATAGCAATCTGGTTAATAGGAGGAACACTAAATTAGTATCAGAGCCACCTTTTCTTGCTAGCTTGTGGGATAGTGTGATGCAAATTCATGCAAAAGAGTGATAGGGAAATCAGATATCAGCGAAGGGAGATGAGAAAGAGAAAGCCATGGGTGATAGGAATGAAGAGGTAAACATTTAGGAAACCATTAGAAATGAAAGGAGCTGTCCAAGGAATTTTAGACTTCCATGGGAAAGTCCATGGCAGAAATAGTTCAGACTTTGAGAGGGTAGCAATGAGGATCTTGAGGTACATCAAAGACAATGGCCTTTGGAAGTTTGTATGACATTTATTTTTTTCAGCTGGCTGGTTACAGAAATTAAGATTGCGCCAGATTAGTTGATAACAGGAAGTCAACAATAAGATATATCTTCAGTTTTGGAACAGCTGCAATGGCATGGGTAAGCAAGAAATAGAAGATTGTTGCTTTGTATTTGACAGGAGTACAAGGCTGTTGTTTATACTTTCTGCCACATGTTAAGGCAGTTTGGTTGAGGAGGATTACAATAGATTCACAAACACATCAAAAATAGCTTATATGTATATTTTTTATTATCAGGGTGTGCTCAACTTAATCAAAAATCTATTTTTCCATGCATTGTACCAAGCACATAGAGATTCATTTCGATTTATTCATTTATTTTCCAAGAAAGGTGGTATTAAGCTGATAAATTGTTCAACTAAGGAACAAGTTGCAAATACATTTACAAAAACTCGAAAAAAATTAATTAAAATAATTAGGAATAAACTTTTCATGTTTTCTTATATGTTCATTAAGGAAAGGCATCAGAATAGTTACTATAATGGTCGTAAAAGTATATATAATTTACATTTATGACCATTATATTAACTTTTAAGTTTTAACTATTCTAACAGGTACAATGGACAGACTGTTTTCACTAACTATTCATAGAGCTATTCTTAGAATTGTTCAAAAGTGTGTTTTTCAAGGTTTGGAAAGTTTGTCTATGTAGAATAATATTGACACCAACTCCTATTGGGAAAAAACTGAACATTGAATGATGCTTTCTGCGATCTTAAGTATGATGGTGCTCATGTATATCATTCCAAATACAAAGTGTGTAGAAAGGGATCAGACCACCATATTTCCAAAGTGCTTAAGTAGGATTGTACTGCACACTTGCCTATTCTTCTATTAAAACTTTTTTTTCCATATGCATGTACACAAAATCTAATGCATAACAATTGTCCTATGCTAGTTTTGCAGCTGCCATTCAGCACAGGATTAATTTTAATTTGACACAATATTATTAGTTGTAATTGCTCAGCAATTTTGAAAATGAATCAAATTCAATGGCAGTTTTCTCACTTGTGTTCATTTCCTAAGACAATTGCTGTTGGGAGTGTCCAGTCCATGTTACAAACAGGAACCTGCACATTGTGCAAATTATGCTCAGGGGCAATAAAACTAAAATCTGTGGCTTTATCACTAGTCTTTGACAATGCCACATGTATATAATATAGGAAGATGAAAGGCTCACCGCCATTTACCTCTCAAACTATAAATTCAGTAAAAAATATGTCAATGAGCATGAACTGACAATACATATTATCTCAACAAAGCTGTCATTTGAGAAAGGAAATTATCTTCTTTTTATTCACCCTTTCCTCTATATGAAAATGAATTCATATAAAACTCAAGCATCCTATACTTGTACAAATACAAGATGAAATCAATGTCTAGAAATTACATAAGTGTATATAATCCATTTTCATTTTTAAACTCACATGCATTAATCAAGTTAATTGCTAGATTAATAGGATAATCTAGTTATGAACATTAAAAGTAAATTTAAAACAAAGCTTGATGATGTAGTTGCATCCTTGTTATCAAGAGAAATGAGGTAAAAATCCATGGAGAACCTAACAAGAGATGCCTTGTTTGCGAGAGGTTTTTCCTAAGAGAGAAATAAAAGAAGTCAGAAGACAGATAATCAAAGTCTAGAGGTAAATTTAAATCTCCAAGAAGACCTATAGAGAAATGTTGGAACTAAGGTAAAACTAGGCATTTTAAGTATCATTGTAGATTTTAAAAGGTTGACAAAAGTAAGGCGCCTGATGATGCCTCTTCCACAGAAATGAAAGCCTCCAATGAAAAACCAAGGGATGTATAGGTATAAATGGCATCTTCAAATATACACTCTTGTTATGATGCATGGTTGATTGATTTTGGTGCTTTCTTTCATATGATTCCCCACAAGGGGTTGTTTTGCGAATATGAAAGCTATAATGGAGGTAATATCTTCTTAGAAGGCAACTCGTCATATAAGATCATAAGATTTGGAAAAGTTAAGATGATGTTTAAGGAGGGAAGCACTAAAATCCTCCCTAGGATTTTGCATTTTACAAGGTTGGCTAGAAATCTAATATCTATAAGTAAAATGAGTGATGCAGGTGTGCAGGTAATTTTTAACAACAACCACTGCAAGATGGTTCAAGGAGCAAAAGTGTTGGCAAGAGGAGTTTGCACTGGGAGACCTTTTGAGCTTGAAGCAAATATTCTGCGTGATAGATATAATAGCTCTATTGATCCTACAGTTGGCAAAAAATAAAGAGAATCCATATGTTGCTTGAATAGAACGCCATACTTTGGCATGAGATAATGGAACATACTGGAGAGAAAGCCCTTCGAGCTTTACACACTAAAAGCATGGTTGAAGGAATTTCTACTTGCTCCTTGGATTTTGGTTTCTCTAAACATTGGGTATATGGTAAACATGATCAAGTAAAACTCCCCATTAGTGCTACATCAGTAGATGAGATTTTGCTGCTGATACATAGTGTTGTGTTTGGACCTATGTTTGTTCCATCATTAGGAAAATCTTTATTTTATGTTTATTTTGTAGATGATTTCTCCAGCACAGGTATATTTCCTCAAACAAAAATTTGTGTTTTTTATTAAATTCAAAGAATTCAAGGCTCTTGTAGAAAACCAAATAGAGAAGAAGATAAAGTGAAAATAATGGTGGATACTTTTTCTTAAATGAATTCAAGTAGTTTTGTACATACTGTAGAATAGCAAGGCAAAAGACAACTCCATATACATTGTAACAGAATGAAGTTGCAAAGAGAATGAACAAAATGCTGATAGAAAACTCAAGGGTTCACACTTAGAACAAAAATTCTGCCACAAGCAATAAAGAATGCATGTTATTTCATCAATCTATTGACTACATCAACCCTTGACAAAACTCCACAAGAATCAATAACTAGTTAAAAAAACCTTCTAACATTTTAGAATTTCTGTTTGTGATGCTTATGTGCATGTTCCAAAGAAAAAAGAAACAATTGGATATAATAAGACCATGCAACCGGTTCGTCCCCTACAAGCCCTAGATCTGAGTTTGAATTGAACCTAGTTTGGATTCTAGGTGCAGTCAGGTGGGGGTTCCTAAAAGGGCTGTTTTTTCACTGTTGTTTCCCAAGCAAATCCATCAAGAACCCACACAAAAAAGGCATCTTTTTTAATATTTTTTTGTTTTTATTATTTTTTGACTTTCATTGTGACTAAGAAAGATTAAAGCAGATCTATGCAAGTGTTTGACTTTTCATCGCCATGTTTTGCGAGGGTTTTTGCTCCCTACAAATATTGAATTCTCCATTGTTGTGCCTAGTGTTGCTTTGTATCTTTCATATGCTACTTGATTTGCCTTTGATGGATTCATTAGTCATACCAATCCTACTTTGTCTACTGTAGTCAATTCAGCCCTCACATGTGTTTTGTAGCTAGGGATATGATATTATAATGTATTTAGGTGGATGGAGATGCCGACATGTGGCACACATCCCTTAAGGTAGGGTAACACCATACAATACTCCTTATGGAAGAAGCCACTCCACACTATATCTCCAAGAGATCCCAAATACAATATCATACTTGACACATGGAAGCAAAGGAGGACTTACTATGATAAGGGATGGAATCAAATGGAAGCAACAAAATATGGCTCAAGGATGAGATCTAGGAATTGTCAAGAAAAATACACAAGGATAAACTATGGATAGTGTTGGTGTATGTTTTATCATCCACCGAACACACAGGATAAAATGTCCAAAGACACTCTATCATCTCTTGAAAAACCAACGCGTATTCTAAGATTGCGAGAAGATCATATGGCGATTCCAAGGTTTCTTTTGTCAGGTCTCGACGTGTGGATAAGCTCAATGGCCGTTGTGATATGCTGGTAATGAACAAGGGGACTTACGTTAAGAAAATCTTCACAAGTGTGGGACTTAGGCGAATTTATCATTAAAGGCTCTCAATTAGGACTTTCAATGGTGGATCTCAAAAAAATGGCAAAAAGATAAGGGTTCAGAGGATCTATTCTATGCCTAAGAATTCAAGAGACAGTAAGGATTCGGTGAAGGGGATAAACCACACTTTTTTTTGCCTCCTGCAGGACAACATACGCAAAATGGGTGCAATCTTCAAGGGTTGTGATAATAATTTTCAAACCTCGAATGAGGCTGAAGTTAAGCTTCCACAATTAAGAGCTCAAGCTAACTTTACGCATCGAATGCAAATCATCCATTCGAAGAAAGTATGAGCTACACTTCACCATTGAATCAATACGATCAATCTCTCATTCAATTAACCAACTTTCAAAGCAAATTCTACTTAATCTAATACTAACTTTAATCTATGGCGGAAGAAGATATGCAACCTTGCTTACTATTTGACAATAAAAGTTGTTCAAAGCAAATCATGCATAAGAGCTTTTATTATTCGAAATAGTCTCAATGCAACAATCTCATACTCTGTCTCCACACATTACAAATGAGGGGGCGAGCTCAATTTATAGGCTCCCCAAGTACAATTCAATGGCCAAGATTGATTTCAAATCAACGACCGAGATTACAAAATAAAACCCTAATTAGGGTTTGTCACTTTCGACCAATGAGAAAATTTTATTTGAGGACACTTGTCCCTTTTGCTAAATATAAATCAACAATAAAATAGAATGTTGTTGCATGTTGATTTGGAACAATTCGATTGGTTGGAAGATGACAAGGCGCCACCTCAGCGTGCTAGATGTCTTCCTTGGTTGCTTCGTTTTTCTTCCACGTGCTTGCCTTAGAATATTTTCCCTGCCGATGACTCTATCCGTTGTGCTTGTTCCTTCCTAGCTTTGATCTTGGATTCCTTTTGAGACTTTGATTTCTTCTTCTTACCTGTACTGGAATCTTTGAGGTCTGGAAGTCTCCCCTTGGAGCAAGTGTCTGGACTTGAAGTTGGTTGCTTTGAACTTCCTCCTGCTTGAACTGGGTTGATGTTATTCCTTTGGATTTCCTCTTTGAATTCTCCAATTTGTGTCGAGAAATTGTCTAAGTATGGAGATGTGTTTGGAACACTCTTCTTGTCACCATCTGATTCTGATTGGAAGCTTGTTTTTAATTCCTCAGGAGATGAAATCCCTCAAGAAGTTGCCCTGATTGCTTCAACAGGTCTGGGATTGTAGATGAAATCCTTCCAAGATGTCTGGATATCCGTTCAAGTGTCTTGAATTTGGAGAAGAATGCCCCTGTGCTTTCGCCATGATAGAGGAAATTGGAATTCTCTCTGTGAAGTATTTCCCATACTTAGCCAAATTTTGGCTATTCAAGTTCATTTTGTACCACCTTCACACGGACTATTCAACATTTAGCCAAGGTTTTGGATGAACTTTGCCTGTGGATTTTTCTTCAATTTTGAATTTGGCTTGTGCTATGTAGGACAAATTCCATCCTTGGACAAGGATTTTATTCACTTCCTCTTTATTTTCCTCTTCATCCTTCCTGTTTTCCGTCCAACACTTAGTGAATTCTTCTCCCCAAGGTACCAACACAGCCAATTTTCTGAGTTTTAGCCAATTTTCTCATCCTCTCCTTGGGCGGACTTCACATGAGCTTGGATGTTTTCTCTCTCCGCCTAAGGCAGACTCCAAGCCACTTTGGACAAACATCTCTGGGGAGAAGTCGAACTTTCTCTAGTGCTTACCATCTTTTCTTACACTAGGGCGAACTTTCTCAACACTTTGACATTTCTTTTCTTGGTCCAGGTCAGACTTTGCATCATGTTTGCCATTGTACTTGGCGGATCTTATGGATGTTCATACATACCTTCTCCAAGCAAAGTCAGACTTTGTAAAGGTTTGGACATGCTGTGCTTGGGCAAAGTTAGATTTTCTTGTGCCGTCCACCCATTGAGCAAAGTCGGACTTCATGATGCTCAAGACATTTTCTTATCTAGGTCAGACTTTATTTTGCCTTGAACATGCCTTACAAAGGTTTGGACATGCTATGCTTGGGAAAAGTTAGACTTTCTTGTGCTTGTCCCATCCTTTTTCCCTCACTTCATTTGGCTTGAAGCAGACTTGCCACCATTCCAAGCCTTTGCTTCTTCTTTGAAGATTCGCCTAGTGTCGTCATCCACCTGCAAGAAATAAAATAAACAAATTCAGATTTTCTCTCTTGAATACTCTCTCTCCTGAAGTCACGGTGAATTTTGTGTCGAATTTATCATTTCAAAGCGAAATCCATACTCTCTTTGCAATTTTCATTTTGGCACAAGCATATTTTTAATTCTCCATTTTAATCTCCCGAAGTCGGAATTCTTGCTGATTTGCCATACTCTCTCTCTAGAAGTCGAACTCTTTGAGACTTGTTTTATTTATTTTATCAAGGCAAACTTTCAAGACTTTTGTCATTTATTTTTTTATCCAATCTCCTCTTCATTTTCTTTGGCTAAAAGTGTATTTTCCAATTTTATTCCCAATTTCGTCTAGCCAAGTCAAAACTTAAGCCATTCCGTCGACAATTTTTATGCCAGATCCCTATTTTTCTTTGCCATAGCCAACTTTTCTCTTGCACTGAGCACATTTTCTTCTGCCAAAGTCAATTTTTCTCTTGCTCGGTGAAATTTTTCTAGGCAAAATCCTTGTCTAGACGTCTTTGTCAGGCGAATTTCCTTGACGCTTGACAAATTTCTATCCCTTCTGGCCAAGGGCGGTCTTTCCTTTCTCCTTGCCTTGTGCATTTTTCTCTGGCCAAAGTTGTCAATTTTTATAACATTTTCTCCAGACATCCATACTTAGGAAATTTAATTTCTCTTCCATTTTCATGCTAGGCACACTTCATTTTTTTCTTTGCCATAGCCAATTTTCTTTAGCACTTGTCCTTTCAAAGTTAGCACTTAACCTCTTGAAAACGTCATGATTCCTAGCCAAAATCTCCATTTTTCATCTTTTAGCCTCTATACTTAGGCAAATTTTCGAATTTGTTTTTTGACTAGGCACCAACACTTGGCAAAAATTGATTTTTTCTCCTCTTCATAGACCATGGCGGACTTTCCAACCCTTTGGACAAGGTGAGGGCGGACTTTCTATGGTCTTGGCATCATCTTCTTTGAACATGGCGGACTTCCAAACCTTTAAGCACTTTCCTTTTATCTCTTGAACATGTCACAACACTTAGCCAAAATTTAGATTCTCCACCTTTTTAGGCTCTTACACTTAGCAAATTTTCGAAATTTTCTTTGCTAGGCACCAAGACTTAGTGAATTTTTTTATTTTTTTTCCTTCTCATGTGCCTAGGCGGACTTCCCAACCTCTTGGCATGTGTATGGCGGACTTCTAAACTTTCTTGCCACTTCCTCTCAAGTGTATGGCGGACTTTCAAGGAGGCTAGGACGTGCTTCTTCGAGGCTGGCGGACTTTGAGCATGCCTTGCCAAAGTCAAGGCGGACTTTGGATAGTCTTAGACATTTCCCCTTGAGCATGGCGGACTTTAGAGGCATCCTTCCACAAGCATGGTGAACTTTGGATGAGTCTAGACATCCTCCAAGGGAAGCTGGGCGGACTTTACATAGTCCCTGCCATCTTTCTCTTATGGCTGGGCGGACTTTACATAGTCCTGGACATTTCTCTCTTGTGGCAGGGCGGACTTCAAAGACTCCTTGGACAAGCAGGGCGGACTTTGGAAGGTCTTAGCACTTCCTTCTTGAGTGTTGGGCGGACTTTCCTTAGTCCTTGCCATTTTTCCTTCAATGCTGGGCGGACTTTGAAGACTTCCAGACATTCATACCTTCTTCCTCTTGACATTTTTCTTCTTGAAAATAGCGAATTTCTTCAGACTTAACCAGATTTCTCATGAATTTCACTCCTTTTGAGTTGATTTTCTGTGACTTTACTTCAGATCTGATTGATTTTGAACTGGTTTTCCCAGAATCTGATACTTTTAAGTCTGATTTTCTCATGCTTTTCACTGATTTTTCATGCTTTTTACTTGTTTTTCCAGATTTTTCAATGATTTTTCAATTTTCTCTTTGATTTTCTGAGTGATTTTTCGATTTTTTTGAACTTCTGAGTGCATTTTTGGAATTCGAGACCTTTCCAAATATAGAAACTTTCCAAAACAGAAACTTTCTAAAAATAGAAAAAGCAAAACCCTAAAAAATAGGGAACCCTGTTTGGTCCAAAATGCCAAAAATGAAAAAGCGAAAAATCAAGGAAAAGTAGGGTAGAATTGGCCGAAATCACAGGGATCTCGTTTTGCCCTGAGCGCTTCCACGTCTGCGTTGATTTCAAATGGATTCTTGACTTGGCTCAAATGACTTGCAAAAAGACTGACTTGGAACCCTCAAAATGATGACCTCATTGTAGAAAGACAAGTGATAAGCAGTTGCAACACCGAGACCAAAAAAAATGAAAACAGGGGGTCCCCATTTGCAATGGGGCGATGTGTGAAATGGTCACAACAGATAGTTGATGATTGGTCATGGCATCATATTTGTAATAACTTGCAACAATCATACTATTTGGCTTCTTCTCATGTTTCGAGGATGAAACATGTTGTTGGCGTAACAACTAACACCTCTGGAGTGCAAGTTGGTACGGATAGCTATGCACACTGCGTAATGAGTGCTCTTCAAATTAGGAGGGGAAGCTCCCTCGTAGTGCTAGAATGTGTGGAAAAAAAAAGTAATCTAAGTCTTATCTTTTTGTTCTCAGCTGGAAGAGGCACAAGGTTAAGAAAACCAAGAACGTTGTAGCTAAGGATTTTCTAGTTTCATAGATCACTAACTACAACTAAACTAAAGCTTTAATCTATCCAGTCTCCTCAAGAAAACAGAGCATGAGGAAATGGAGCAGGAATGTTCTTATATGATAAACTTCAGGTATAGATTCACAGTGTGAAGGCAAGGTGGCACAACTATTTGCTCGGCTAGGAAGAAGTTTATTAACACAACAAATATATGATAAACCAGGTATAGCTTTACAACATGAAGGCAAGGTGGCACAACAATTTGCTTGGCTGAATAAGCTTATTAACACACACATCAAACGATAAGCTTTAAGTACAGATTTGTAACATGAGGGCAAGGTGGCACAACGATTCACTCATCTGAATAGGCTTATTAAAAACAAACAAAGAATAGCCAACTAGGTCAACAAATCGCATAGGCGAAACACGCATACAATCCACGATCAAACTAGCCACTATATTTAACTAAGATAAGCAATCACCATAACAATAACATGAAACCCGTGTGGCATAACAATTCATCATCATAGCAAAAACTCGTGAACAAATACAGAATCAGCAATATTATAGGCAAGGTGGGCACTGCATATATTACTATCTCGTGCAAAAGTTAATTACAAATGTGCTGAAAGCTCTTATTTATAGACATCAAAAGGTGTAGGGAACCCTAAAATCACCTTGAGTCAACTATAGTCTTGCAAGTATGCAAGATTTTATTTCTAAACCCTAAAAAGGAAACTATACAGTTAACTGGAAAACTACCATCAGTTAACCAAAACAAGGCTAATCTAAATGGACATGTGCAAGCATGAACATCCTTATTGAAATGAAAACTAAGAGAAAACTCCAACTATAGAGAGATGATTCCAAAATAGACATAGCATGAAAGGTGGAACAACAAGTTAACTCGAAAAAAAGTGTCGAGTTAACTGCTGTGTCCGATGTCTATCTTGAAAGGTGGGACCTGGAGTTCACTGGCCATGATCTCGAGCAAGTAACCCCTCCACGAGGTTGTTGACTGCATCAGCATCTAAAGGTCGTCACATGTCTCAACTGTCAATTCACTGCTTGTTAGGAACTTAAGCAATCCTAGAAATCTCTGCACACTTAAACTAGAATTTCATTGACTGGTAACTCTAGCGGCTTTGTAACTGAAGTGATGGCCACTGTTTCCTCTACGGCTTTATGTCTCTGACGCTTCTCACGTTTTTCACGCTTTTCTCTATGGAAGAGTGTTGCATGATGAAACTGCGAAGCTTGACTACAAACCCTCTAGTTGTGAGAAATGCAAATGAATTTGTTGCACACGCAGAATTTTAACAGTATCAACCCTCTAAACCGGCCTTGGAAGACAATCAGCTATACGAGGCATGAAACCATGGGGACTTGAGTGACTACGCCTGTCAACTCTTTGGATGTGCTTGATACAAATCGGTGTCGGCTTTTCTGATGAAATCATGAGTCAAAACCAATTTGGTCTTGAATTCGGTCTGTGTGAATTGCATTATGAAAAACTCGCCTGTTGACTGTAAACTCGACTATATTCTGACAACTTTTTCTGGAAGCTGAAAGTCACCTAAAAATAACCTGTTGGAGGGCAACTTTTGCCAAAAATTCTAAAACATGGGTTTGTCTAGAAAATGATTCTAAGTCAACCCGTTGATTAGAATTGCAAAAAAGTGTTGTTTAGCTTAACATGCAAAAGTTTTTCCAAAAAAAGCAACTTGGGCAGCAAGGGCTACGAGGGGGCAATTTTTTCGAGAAAATCTGAAATATGGGTTTTGTTCAAAAGATGATTCTAAGACAACCCACAACGTCAGATTAGAAAAATATTGACTTTTACTACACCATGCAAAGGAATTTCAGTTGAGAAAATCAAAGCCTCGAGAATTGAAGGAATTTCAATTGAGAAAATCAAAGCCTCAAGAATTGAAGCCCTAGAGTAAATTTTCTTAAAAAATTCTAACACATGGGTTTTGTAGGAGAAAGTTGTGCACAACCAACCCAGATGATCATATTTGTCAAAAGTCGCCGAATCTTGGACATGCGAAGAAAACCTAAGACGAGAATAGAAGAATTTAAGACAGAAGATAGAAGTTTTAATGCTCTGCTTCTACTAAAATTGCCACCTTGTCTGAAGTCTGTTGATTAATCTGGACTTGTATCTGCAAGGAAATCTGAAAAATAATAACTAGAGTGCCTTCGAATGTTGACTGCTAAAGAAATTCGCCCACTCAAGTGAGAAAATTTGCTTTCTCTTCAATTTGTGTGAGAATAATGGACGCCATCTTGAAAGAAATAAAGAAATTTGTAGCTTAATGGCGCCAACTGCAAGAATAAACCCTAATTTCAAAAGAAATCATTTGATTGGACCCCAACTTGCTCAACATAAACTAACTCAGAGTCCCGAAATATTAAAAATATTAAAATATTCAGTTCCCTTTCACATGCGAATTTGCTGATGAATATCAAAAAGGGCGACAATATTAAAATATTGAGAAAAATCGCCCATTAAAGCTTGCATGCAAAGGACTGAAAATTTAATATTATTTTAATGAGTTAACTGAAATCTCTACATCCGAGTGCGCTTAGAAAATTCACTAATTCCGAAAAGTCCAAATTTGACTCTCTAAGCATCCCCTAGCAACAGTTGAGATTTTGTGAAGAACCCTACAGGTTCAACTTCAACCCCAAATTGCTAAATCTGATGTGTTTGTGTTTCTGCTTGTTTTTTTGGAGTGTTTGGATTTTTTTGTGTTTTTTGCATATACAGATAATAATTCGATTTTGAAAGAAAATGCTTGCAAAATTTAAATAAAATACTACAGTGCTAAATATGATGGAATGTAATAGATATATTGATGCCAGAATGTTTATTGATCTTCCAAACTGATTACATCTAAGATCGGATAACATGCAAAATAAAAAGCAACATTCATGCTGAAAACCTGGTTATTGCAGCCGCCTGTGATGATGATGAAATGGTACGGCCATCATAGATTAAATGATATCCCTCTGTGAAAAAAGACGCAGGACCTCTAGAAGATCAAGGCGCCACCTTAGGAAGCAGGAACCAGCAAAAAGGCAAGGCGTTTTTTCCTGAAGAGAAGGTACGGCCTTGCAGCAAGAGGTACAGCCCTAAACCAGCAATTAATAAATTCGTACCACCTTGGGAAATGTGCCAAGTGTAACAAAATCAGCCGCTCAAGGATATATCTCTTCCTGGACGAATAATGATCAAACCCTGACGAATACTTCACAATAAGCTCTGCGATAACTTTTAAATGAAGCTATTTCACTGACAGGCAATAAATCAGCTGATATTTCACAGCCTCTGAACTGCAGACACTGAAGATGGCTCGTTCTCCAATGCAAAAGACAACTGAAACCCTTGGCTTCGTTCTCTGAAGGAAGAATTGGCTAAAATCGATTTTCATAACATAATGATGAAGTTTTCTCAAAGAAAACTCATATATTCTCAGTTGGGTCGATTTCCTTCAAAAAGCACCATTTAAATAAAACTTGAAATTTCACTTTTAATTCTTCAATAGTTTGGATGCCCCTTTTAATTAAAATAATTAATTAAAAATGGCCCCTTCTCATGATGGTCGACCCTCTTTAAAAAGTCAATTAAATTATAATATTAAATTATATTATAACTTTATAATATAAGCTTCAACTTAATTAATATTTATTTTGGCAAATAAATATTAATATCTCTCTCAATATAAGTCCGATTAACGAACCATCTGAAGCTGGATGATAAGTGACTGAATCTGCATATGACCAGACCATACTGCTAAAAATAGCAGGGGTGCTCCGCTGAGTGCCTCCACTTACTAAAAATAGCAAGCCAAGCAACTGATGTCCAAATGACTCCGAATGAAAGCCAAACTGAATGATTCTACCAACTGAAGCCAAGCCAAGCCTCAACAAGACCCTCTATCCACCCTATCAGCCTACGAGGGTCACATTATAGGCTAATCTCAAGATCTGAGAGATGTCAACTGGAAGGGGACATTACAGATTTTTTGCTAACTTCCTACTTTATAGCTCACTAAAAAGTCACGATTGCCTCTATTGAGCTCTGATTTCTAAGTGCCTAGTTGATGCTGGAACTAAGCTGAGATATTAACTATGAAGCTAGAATCACCAAGATGAAATGTCTGCTGGGAGCTGTGACTGCTAAAAACCACATCTGATGCCTCAAAAAATTAGTCGCCTTTTATTAAATAGATGTACAGGTCTCCAGACTTAGCCATTTCTCCATTTTTCCATCTAGCTCTTCAATTTGCCGCTGTCGGTGAACGATGGCTCCCGTCGACTAGATGATAGATTCATTGCGTAGCTAGAAGAATTCCGCAACCAACAACTGTATGTAAGGCATCTGAAAGCTAAGTTAAGGACCCCAAAAGCAAGGGTGCCCCTAGCCTGCAATAGCACAATTACCATTTTGAGAATGATTTTGCAACTTGCAACTTTCAGCACAAATGCTCTACTTTGACCTTTGACATCGGGAGCTAGAGTGCTTCGATTCACGCACTGTCGATCTCTTTGCATAGCTAGAAGCATTGGGAAGAGATGTCTCTGGAGGTGACGCAGCGAGAAAACTGCTTCTAAGACCTCAAAAACAAGGGCACCTTTTTCAAAGGAGTGTATTTTCCATACTTAGCCATTTTTCTGGTTGTCTATATTCTTCAGTGACCTCCACTAACCTTTCATGTATGGACATTTGACAAATCCCGAGGGCTAACGATTGGATTCATTGGATAGCTAGGATGATCCCGCACAATTCTCGTGAAGACATTGACTGTTGAAAACCCCATCTGGTAGGCCTAAAGGCTGGGTGCCCCTGGCCTATAGAGGTACAGGTTGACATTTTCATGTTTATCCACCCTCCGTTTTATGTGCTCACCGGAACCACCGCCACGGTCACTCAACATGTCTGATGATCTTGCAAACGGATGCGTTGCGAAGCCAAACTGAATCAGAAAAGATCTCTGGGAGATGGAAACTGCAAATTCATTCATTTGAGGGGTCAAATTCAAGGGCGCCCCTAGGCTACAGGGGCATAGAAACTGCAAATTTGACAGTCCTTTGTGATGTAAAACCTCTTCGTACCTTCTGCTTCCGCCTTCGATTGTCGAAGTTCTGCAACTTAGATGACCTCGCTTGATAGCTTGTCGAAAAGCTGACTGACTTCTGAAGAGATTGAATGTATCTGCAACTAGAAAGCACTGAATCGGAACCTCCAAAATGAAGGGCACCCCTAAGCTACAAGGGCACAGATTTCCTTTCAGCTAGACATCTTCTATTTCTCGCTCTATGAACACCATATCGGTTGCTGAGTTGACCACGTAGAAGCATTACTGCTGTTGACGCGTGTGTGTGATTGTATTTCACCACTTTCACATGCATGGACACTGTAAAGTTGATTTGCATGTTGATTGCGCAAGCGTCTCCCACGTTACAAAATGAAGTGTTTCCAGACTTAGAATAATTTTTGCACTTTTTGCTATTTGAAAATCCCCTTCGCCGTAAAGCATCTTTTTTAGCATCTTTCATCATAGAATGTTCTACTTTAAGTTTCAGGCTTAGATTTTGACACCTGGTTTTGGCCAACTATCATTAACGATCTCAGAGGTCCGAGCTTTTCTCTTGAAAAAGTGAAAACTACCCACCAGGCTTAAACTGACTTTTAATTGAAACTGACTTCACCACTATTGTCGTGATGTGAAATAAGCCAATCAAAATTAATTTCAGCCAATTTTGACAAGTTTCAATTTTTAGGGTTTCGTGACATGAAACAGGGGTGCAGAAACCCTAATTTTCAATTTTCCTCAAATTTCACCAGTATCTTCTTGACATCACACTGACTCAAAGTACATACTTGATTTGCCCAAAAATTGTGTTTTGACATCATTTTAACAAGGTTTAGACTCTTTTAAGCAAAATGCCTTAATAAAGCAAAAAATTTGGTTTGGGTACAACACATGTCAAGGAGTGATGACATGTTATGTACTTAGGGATATGATATTATAATGTATTTAGGTGGATGAAGATGCTGACATGTGGCACACATCCCTTAAGTTAGTTATATTGAGTCATGAGAATAACTTGTGTAATTAATTATAAGGAGTTGAGTGGGCCTTCATTAGGATTTCCCCTCCATTGTATTATTAGGAGGAGGTCTATATAAAGGAGGTGATTATCATTGTAAGAGATGTGTGAAGTATGATATTGTATTTGGGATCTCTTGGAGATATAGCATGGAGTGGCTTCTCCCATAACGAGTATTGTATGGTGTTACCCTACCTTATGTTGATGTTTAGCAGTGTCAGGCCTCTTACTTCCAGCCCCGACTTGTATCAAGCATAAATTAAATATAGCCGCTAGGCTATTTAATTTATGGGAGATGTCATTAAGTGAAGAAGCGCTTCACTTGGAGATTAAATAATTATTATTATTGTTAATCGATTCTTAATGAGGCTGACCTCATATTGATTCGCCACCTTATTGAGATGCAACCTTTCATATGAGGCCGACCTCCTTCCTTGAAAGGACACGATCCTATCTTCATATTGTATATATATAACATGCTGGTTAGTTGATCGATGATATACATATAGAGTCCGATTTCAAGAGAAGTGCAAGTTCTACAAGAGATTGATATTGTGTCTTCAAGAGGATCGATATTATTATCAAGGTGTTAGATTCTTTCTCATGAGTGCATCAAAGTGTGATGCTGATATTCGGCCCAGTATTTGGCCTTATTGTAAAAGCGAGTTGGCTTCATTATTCAATATATAAGAGATATTTTGTTTCTAGGTTTTTCTCCCTCAAGTTGGAGGGTTTTCCAAGGGTATCTTGCTGTGTTTTATTGTTCAGGTGTTGCATTTTTCTGGTTGCTTAAATCTGATCCTAAAACTAACACCTTAAGGGTTTACTCTATTTCAGCATATATTGGATTTTAGGGTATATTGGCTCACAAACATCTCTAGTGTTGTGTGAGATCTATCTCCTTCAATATGATATTTCTATTATATGTTTGGATCTTATCAACATGCATTGTATGGTTTATCACAATACGCATTAATACAACAGAACCACTACCAAGGACTATACGCCTAGAGAATTTTGCAGTATTAATGAAATTGAAGGCTTTTTTTTAGATCGTTTTTTTCAAGAAATTTCCGCCCTGTGCATTATGTTGTGTTTTGTATGGTTTATGGAAGCATTAATACAAAAATGTTAGTATACTAGTATGGAAAATGATGTGCTTTAATATATGAATATGTAATGTTAATTCATTTTTAAAATTGATAATATATGAATATTGCTGAATCAACAAATCAAACCTGCAATCCTGAACCCAAACCAGCTACTTAGTTATAAAGCAAAAAATTGTATCCTTATTGGATATTGTGATGGTATAAAAGGATACAAGCTTTGGAACCCAGTTACAAAGAAGACCATTACACTTGTAATGTAATAATTAAAAAGGTGAAAAGCTTCCAAAGCAAGAAGAACAACCAAGAATGGAAGAACAATAAATGGTGCAGTTTGAATTAAAAGATGGAGAATTTGTATCTGAATATAGATTAACCAAATAAGGTGAACTAGAACTAGAGCAGATCCTCAAACCCCAACCTTGTGGAGATTCATTTGACAAAAAAAGCAACCAAAAAGGTATAGTTAACTTGATTTTTGTTCTGCTTTTGTTTTATCTGTTACTAACAATTATCCTAGAATTGTTGGGTGGGTGCTTGATTCAAAGGAAGGTAAATTCTAGAAAGTGACTATGGATGAAAAAAGGAAGGCCTTAGAAAAAAATATGACACTGGATTTGGCCCTTCACCCTCTCTTCAAAAATTTGCAAAAGGCCCTTTTAACCCCAAAAAACAATTGCTTCAATTTTCCACCAATTTAATTGTCAATAAGGGTAAAAATGCAGGGGGCAGTAGGCATTGGCTATGTCATATTTGCAAAGTTCTGATTACCATGGGAGCTATAATAGGGTTAGAAACCATCTATTGGGTGAGAGTGGACATGGGCTTAGAGTGAGTGAGGACAAAATCATTGGTACTACTCACAATAAGAAATGGGCATCTATTGATTTGTGTGACTATTCCAATGTATCAGTTGGAGAGAGTTGTGAAAGAGGGAAGAGGAAGGCAGGTGACAAAAATATAGTGATAGGGTTAATGAATATGCAAAAACATGAGCAAGCCGATGATTGAGTGGCCAAATTATTTTATGCCCATGCTATTCCATTTCATTTGGCAAGATCAACTTATTTCAAAGCTATGTTGAGAGATGCACAGGCAATTGGACCCTCTTATGCTCCCCCTAGAGAACATAGATTGTGTACCTCCCTCCTTGACAAACAATATTCAAAGGTGAACATGTTGATGGAGGAGATGAGACAAACATGGATTAGGACTGGTTATTTCGTGGTCATGGATGGGTGGACTGATATTTGACATCAGCCACTCATTAATATTATCATTACATGCCTTGCCGGTTCATACTTTCTTAGAGCTATTGATTGTTCTGGGAAATGTAAGGATGTTAATTACCAGTTTGCCATTTTGAAAGAGGCCATAGAGGAGGTTGGGTCTTCTAATGTTGTGCAAGTTGTGACAGATTCAACTCATGTTTGCAAGTTAGTTGGTTTGATGGTTGAGAGCGCTACAAACATATTTTTTGGACTCCATGTTGTGTACATGATTTGAATAATGCTTTGAAAGACATTGGAAAAATAGATTGGGTGAAGGTAACAATGGTTAAGCTAGAGACATAAAAATGTTTGTATGTAACCATCACACTTCACTTGCACTATTCCGGTCTTATTCAATGAAAGAATTCCTCAAACCAATTGAGACTAAATATGCTAGCCATTTTATTTTGTTGGAGAGGATGTTGGAGGTGCAGGATGATCTACAATCCATGGTGGTTTGTGGAGAGGGGAAAAAGTGACCTCAATCAAAGAAAAAAGAAGGGAAGGTGGTGAGAGAAAGGGTGCTTAATGACACTTGGTGGTCCAATATTAGGTAAGAAAAATTGTTTGAGTTTGTACTTAGTTTTACCTTTTAGTTTTTAGTTTTTAATATTTTATTTTAAAATTTTAATTTTCATTATTAATAGTGTTCATGTCATAATTTTTAATTTAAAAAATTTTAAATGTTGCTTGCAAATATATTTGCTCTATCATATCACCTGTTGTGGGGGTAATCAGGTATGCAGATACAGACTCTCCTAACCTTGGAGAGAGTTATGAGGCTTTTGATAGCAACCTTGATCAAATGAAGCAAGTAATTCGTGAAAAGGATCCTAGATTGCAATTCTATGAGGAGCATATTAGGCCTATTGTCACAAAGAGGTGGAACACAATGAACACCCCTCTTCATATGGCTGCCTATGCTCTTAATCCGAAATGGTATGCACCTAGACTTGGCCGAATACTTCCTTCTAAGGATGATGAGGTAATGGAAGGGTTTATGGCAGCCCTTCGTAAAATGTATAGCACTAAGGAGTCAACCATACTTCGAGAGCAGTGGCTTCAATTTTCTGATCTTTAGGGTCCTACATTTAGCAAACCCAAGGCTAGGACGGATAGGGCCACTAAAAAACCTCCATTGGATGGTCGAAATTTCATGGGAAGGAGGCACCAGAGTTGACGCAACTTGCTATTCATTTACTCTCATAAATTGCTAGTTCCTCTGTTGTAGAGAGCAATTGGTCCACCTATGGTTTCATCCACTCAATTAAGAGCAACAGGCTTACCTCAAAACGAGCAAAAAAACTAGTTGCAATTCATAGTGCCTTGAGACTTCAAGATCGACAGACAACTGAGTATCGATAGACTTCAGCAGCACGTTGGGATGTTGATCCTGAAGATGTTAGGCAGATTGACAAGGAGGAGGTGCAACCAGGAATGGTTGGGCTTCCTTTGGATGATCCACTTTAGGCAGAGAGTGACAGTGACACGAATAGTTCTTTTGAAATTGATAGCCTGAATGAGGCATAGTCTCATAGATTGTTATATTTTGAAGTTTGAGACTTTGAGTTATTTAACTTTAATTTTAAAATTTGAACAAAATGCTTTTATATTTAATACTGTTGTCATGAATCTCATGATTAAAGTTTAAACTTATTGTTGTTTATACTTTATAGTTTATACTACTGTTGTCATAATTTATTTACATATTGATATTGTTGCTATGATGCTATCAGTTATTGACACATTTGATATTTCAAATTTCTCTCTCTATATAATATATTTTTAAAAATTCATATATATATATATATATATATATATATAGTTGTAAAACTCAGCCCAAAAATTTTAAAAACTCAAGACTCGGCAAAAACTCGGGGAAAAACTCGGCAATAACTCGGAAAATTTATCGAACATTTGAAAATACATAATTTTTTAAATTATTCTTCAAAAACAAACATATATAACATATTACTAATTTCCATCATATTATTGGACATGACCAAGTCAACACCCAGCACAAATACAATCAACATGTTTGCATGCTAATGATTAAAATTCCCTTACAATCCCTCATGTTGAATGAAAATGAACCTTTAAACAATTATTTAAAACCTAAGTTACTGGTTTTGGTTAGGATCCAGATTCGAGTTTGTGGATTCAATTTATGGATCCAACAAAAAAATTATGAGGGCTGGATTCATTTTGCATTTGTCTGTAATAAAAACATGTAAAACTCTATATATATATAATGTTAATAAATTTATATATTATATAATAATAATTAATTATAAAACATATTTATATAATAATAAACAAATATTAATAATATAATTATAAGATAATAAAATTATAAATATTCCAATAAAATATATAAATATAATAATTATAATATATAATTATTAATAATAAATATTAGTAATATAGTAATATATAAATTTTAATAATATAAGTATAAGATAATGATATTATAAATATTGTAATATAATATATATTAATATATTATATTATATTATATTATATTTTATAACATATAATTATTAATAGTTTAATATACATTAATATATAATGCAATGTGTTTGATAGATTCTAAGTTCGATAATATACATTGTTAAGAAATTATAATGCCAAACAAGAAGCATTCATACATTATCTGTGATTTTGCATTGAATAGCTTTGCAAATTCATGCCCTCGTCACAGCCTATTCGCGTCTTCAAATCCCTAAATCACATCCCTAAATGAGTTGCAGAGCTATTCAGAATGCATTAAAAAACGTGTACACCTTTTTTCAACCTATAAATGACTAATGCTGAATTTTGCAAGAAAAAATCGCAGGTTTTAGCGATTTGTCACAGGTTTACATCAAAAAATCGCTGCAGTTTTTTTCAATGACATAGTCGCGAGTTTACAAGCAATTTACTCGCCATCGCTCATGGCGCGTGAGTACTCGCGTGTCAACCAAGTATTCGGCAAGTTTTACAACCTTGTATATATATATATATATATATATATAATTCATATATCACCATCCCCCTACCGCCCCAAAAAATCGGCCCTCGGACTACCGTCCCCGGAATGCGTCCCCTGCCGTCCCCCCATCCACGTCCCCGAAACGCCATGGAACATAGATGAAAAGCTGATTTGAAGGTGTAATTATTTGTGTAATTTTTTTTTATGCTTTGTTTGTTTGAAGTTTCAACTGCTGTATGATTGATGCAATGTTAAAAGAATATTTCAGATTATAGAACATTAGGACTTCAGTTGTCTTGGTTGAAACTCTTTAGAGGGGAGGTCTAGGGTTATGCATACAACAAAAACAAATAAGGAGAGTAAAGGCTAGAGAACGGGCAATAGAAAAATGGACAATTAAGGTAAAAGCTAGTACATGAATAAGTGAATCAACATTGTCTTAGTGGAGAAGACACGTCAGCAGGACAAAGTGAAAGGGCAGTCATAACCAAGTGCCAAGGAGAACAAGTTAATTTTATAAGGTTGCTATTTTGTCTTGACATGGGGAGCAGCTTGAGTGTCTGTGGGTTTGCAAGGGGAAGTGCTGATTCAGAGATGTGCTGGCAATATGCAAATATATTATTACATTTGAAGTTGCCAAGTTAACCCATGGTTTTCAGATGTAAATCTATGTTCCTTTCCAAAATTGCAATTAAGCGTGTGAAGCAGAGAGGGGAATGGACACCCTAATCTCTAAGATCCATCCAATCAAAACCTTTAAGGTCATGACATGTAAGAACTAAGAAAACAAATTACAATAAACATTTAAAAAAAATGAATTGGTTCAGGAAATCAGCATAAAATAGAAGAAAACGAAAGAGTGAAAAGGTGGACTAGGAGTCTTATTTGATTATGGATCATGATTTATCCTGCTTTTTAGTGTCTTGTGTGATATGTATTCTTCACAGAACAAAAATGCACATATAGAAAGCCAAACCCCAAGCTGCATTTACAATATATTAAAAAACTAAGGTTATACTTACCGTATCACTTCCAATGTATGCAACAGCAATTCGGTAACCCCTCAACCACAGTACTTCAAAGCATTCTCGTGTAGTCTCCCATTGTTCAATGTCTAACCACTTTTCAGATCCCATGCTCACCTTCCGATTTTGCCTGTATCTGTTACAATATGAATTTATAAGCAGTAGCATCCAGAAGAATTTCAGCTCTGTGGAAATAAAATTATAAATATTCAGCATTCAAGGACTATAAAAATGTTTTAGATACCGATTTGCTTTCAGATTTACTTGAAAGTTTGAAACTGGTCATACAATTTTTTTTATATCAACCATTCAATGCTTAAGCGACATTAGAGTTTTCTGATAAAAAGATGCATTCCTCATTATTGACACTGACAGCAATTTAAGAAGGCATTCTGTTCCATTTCTCATGTGAACAGATTACGTGCTAGATCTCCACATTTACGCTTGGGTATAGAAAATCTAATTAGGAATGAGCTACCCTTAGAAAATGTAATACAGAAAAAAGCTTCTTTAGTGGCAAAAATAAGATACAGTATGTCCATATCTTATCTCCACTCCAATAATTTGTATTAACACTAAGAACAGTAATCTATCTTAATATTGCCCAGAGACTCTGACTGAGTAGTAAAGGCTGAGCACCACTAAAATTATGACATGGGTTCAAATCTCACCTCAGGAACCACTGACCTTGCACCCCTCTTCTAGAAAATCATATTAAAACAGGCCAAAACATGCATGGGTAAAATAACAGACCCAGGGATCATGGCCCAGTTTGTGTCCTGAGGTTGAGGGATCTGCTGTAAACCTCCATTGATCAAATCAAAATCAAAATCTATGTTAACATTACTATGCATTTTTTTAGTGTGTAATAATCTGCAAAAATGCTTTGAGCAAATTTGAAAGAAAGGATGAAATTTGGATAACACATTTTGTCTATATTCAAAGAAATCAGCACATCATTTTACAAGCCTTGAGCAGTTTTGCAAGAAGAAAAGAATGCACAGTTTCTATTATGGCCCAGTTCTGACAAGCAAACATACAAGTTGTATGTTTTGAAGTTTTGTGGGTATACTTAAGCATAGTAGCATTACACTCCAAAAGCTCACAATTTACCTAAGTGACCACCATCCACCTCATTTACCATGCCGTTTCCCAAGTTTTTCAAAAAGCAGTTCTGAAAGTTTTTTATGTATACCTTTCCATTTTTTGGCTCACTTTTACATTAAAGAGAAGAAATATAAAAGTAAAAGAATATTGGAAATTTTTTGTTTAGGTGAAGGCTGGGGCATTCTAACTTTTCAAGTTTAACTTTGAAAAGATTAATTTTTGAGTTAAAATGGTGAACACTGATGAAAGTTTCTCTTTAAAGTATATCATAATGAGGGTTCAGGTATAATACATCGGGTCACCCCTAAAATAGCAGACTATGTTCAACAATAGTAGCATTTGCCTACTATTTCAGGACCAGCCTTATATTCTTGTACATAAACTCTCTTAGGTAAAAGTAATATAATTGTTTTTAAAAAATCCTAATTGCTTTTTTATAGTTGGACTTTTTTAATGTATTATCTGTAAATTGTATTTGATTTTGTTATTTCATGTCAACATGAAATATCAAAATCAAAATTCTCTATTTTTATGAATATAATATTTAGTTACCTGAGCTTTTGCTGAGCTTTTCTCATTTTAAACCCAGGTAATTGAATTACACTTTTGTCACTCCATGTAAATGGAATGCTACTATGCATTTAAGTGTCGCAAGAATGCTGGAAAATTGAATTTCTATGCTGCAGCAAGGCAAGGACAAACATAATCAAATAAATATCAATTGAAGAAAGTTGGCACTACAATTAATGGAAAAATTCCAGACATATAATGGGCTGAAATTCTTATTAAATTTGTTAATGATAGAATGCGAACTCGCTAAAATCTCTAAATTTAGACGACACGCATATCAAACTCAAAGAATAATCAGTTTAAATACAAAAGAAGCTTAGGAAAAACCCTGATAGCGTAATTCTGATAAATCTCTACTGAAACAAATTTGTAAGCTTCCAAAAGCATATTTACTTATAAGATTTATGCTTTAATAAGTTGCTAAAAAGGATCTTCTGAAACCATAAGACAATTTGATTGACATCAGTACCTACAAGCTCTAAGCATGACAAAGAAATTAAAGTAAATTTTTAGAACTTTAGATCATCCAAATATTCTCTCAGGGTTGACTCACACCTTTTTGTGCTACCATTTGAAATAACATGAACTGATTGAAATCCAAGTGCATCTGCTGAGCGAAAAATAGCTGATATGTTGCCAAAATCTGTCAATCCCTCCACTACCAGACAGATAGAATAGGTCCTGTTTGATACCACTTGTCTAATTCTCTGTTTTCGTGTTTCCACAATACAAGGATCAAGGACATGAAGAACCTCTGAACTTGACAGTGTCAAATTTCCTGATTTAAACTTGTCCGTGTATGGGAACCAGTGGCCTTTTTTATCTTTGCTTCGTTTTAAATCCTGAGGATTTAAAACATAACATCCAGAAACAGATTCTCTAATATGTGAAGACCTCTCCATCTTCTTCACTTTATGGAGCTCATTGACATTTTCTCCCAAATTCTTATTTTTCATGTCAGAACCATCTCCAGGACCTAAATGCAGTACCTCTTCACTCTCTCTATCCATACCTTTCAGATTTCCACCAACAAGACTATCACTGGACGTAGAAGAATGTATATCCAACAATTCAGAACATACACCATAAAAACTATTGTCAATGGTACTCTGACTACCGTCTGCAGCATCCAGAGAATCACGGAATTGACAGATCTCTGCATTTGTAAAATTAAGAAAAAGAACATAATTAAAAATTAAATTAGGAAGACAATGTTACAGACTTGCATGTCCAGTTCCTTCGAAGAATGATAACATCTTATTTGAAGGGATTTCCATTTGAAATATGGATATTCAACATTAATATTTATCAAGTGCAGCATATCTTTTCTTTTCTTAAGACTTTAAATTTTCCACAAAGAAATTCAGGTTTAACTTGTATTTGCTGGAAATTAGAAGAATGTCGCATGGAATGAATTGATTCATACATTTATCTATAAAATACATTGTATTTTCTGAAAACAGATGGCAAACTCGACAAAACCCTCATGTACTCCAAAGCTTCACTGCCCATCCAGGGTACCCTTGGAAACCCCTCCATTCTAAGGCTAGAGCATAGAAAGAATGAAAAGATAAGCAGAAGAAAGCAGAAAAGGACAAAACTCTCCAAATGCCCATGCCTCCCACAGACAAACTGAGATAGGCTTCATTAGAAAAGAAGTGGAAACCTAAATATCACCAATGCATATAGAAATCTGATAAGAGGAAATAAATCTTTTTAGAGCCTATTGAACTACATAGACCACCAACATACATCATTTACTCCACCATCTATTGGTGCAAAGCATTAAAATCTAAAGCAAGATGAAATATACAAGTGGAGTCAAACCACCTATAATATTTTTGTTTATTTTGCAATTCATTTACAAATATTCTGCTCATATGAGCACCAACATGAGACCAATACAAACTTGTTTGCAAGCATTAACATGCGACTAATACAAGATCCTTTCGTGCAAACACGCTAGAAAACTACAATGGAAGATCGAGAGTTGCAACTTTGAAATCCATCTTTCACTTGACCACACTAGAGGCCAACAACGGAAGACCAAGAGTCACAACTTAGAATTCCACATTAGATTGTCCCTTCGGGGTTTTGAACTTGGGTCTCCACAAAGAGAATCCCACGCTTTAACCAATTAAGCTCAACCCCTTGAACAACCACCTATAATAATTGCAAACAACACTTGCACTATTAATAATATAATATTGGTATAACTTCAAAATATTGTACAAAGGTTAACAAAAAGGTTGAAATTGTTGAACAGGTAGCTAAGAATGTTTTCAAACAAAATGTGTCACCTTATATGAAGGCTTATTCTATAAATAATGTCAAGAACTTACATTTATTTGAGCCTTCAATGCTAGATGAAGAAGAAAAAACATTGTTGCCTTCAATTGACAACCTATGCTTAATTCTATAGTGGAATTGGACAAGGATGTTGGTATATAGGTGAAAGAGATGGTGACAAGAAGAGGGGTTCAAGGGACATGGCAGATTGGTTTGAAACTATGTACACAATTTTTGCGACACGGATAGCAGGAAACAGGGAGACACATTTTCAAAACAATAGGAGATGGGAAGTCTTTTATTTTTGGACAACAATTATAAAGTAGGGAAATTTAAAAGATAAAGTAAATTTTAATTATTCACGTATAAGGCATTCATCATATACATTATAGAATTACAGATTAACGAACTTTCAGTGTCTAATCATTTAAATTTGAGTTTTCATTAACAATGTGCATATACATAATACAACAAAATGAAAAGGCCGAAAGGCTACAAGCACAAAGTGACAAAATGTAGACAATCTAAGATCTACTACTGCTATGCCCCTACCTCATCCTTGTCTAAATTAAAATCAAACTTTGAACCTAATTCACTAGCAATATCAAGAGTTGCCTCATTCAATGAATCACCCACCAATCCCTCCTATGCCTCACCAATCTATGTGGCGTCTTTGGGATCAACATCCCATTGTAAAGTTGGAGTCTATCGATACTAAAGTCGTAAGATACTATGCATAGCCACGACCTTCTTTGCTCGTCGAGAGGTAAGCCTATTCCTCTTGATAGAAAGGATGAAGTTGTATGTGGACCAATTCCTCTTCGTCACAAAGGAACTAGCAACCTATGAAAGGAGGTGAATGGCAAGTATCTTCAACTTTGTTGCATCCTTATCATACCATGTCCACCATCCAATAGGATCAGTTTGAGCTAATCTAGCTCTATCTACTTTCACCTCGAATTTACTAAATGTCAGACCACAAATATTAGCAAAGGCAAACCACTATATGTGAAATAAAGTTGAATCCTCATGTGAATACATCTTTTGAAAGGCCTTCATTAACCCTTCTTTCACCTCTTCATCATCAAAAGGAGGAACTCTGCCAATCTTTGTTGCATATCATTTGGACTTAGAACAAAGGTTGCCATATGAAGCAAGGTGTTCATAGTATTCCAACACTATGTCACAATGGACCTAATATGTTGCTCATATAATCCCAAATTAGAATTCTAATTGCTTGCTTCATCTACCCAAGCATGTTGTCAAATGTCTCACAAATCTCTCCCAAGACTAAGAAAATCTACATCAGTATATCGACTAACATGTACAATAGGTGAGATGAAGGTGCAAGCATATCTACAAAATAAAACTTCAAAAAAGAATAAGATTATAAGACTCAAATGATCAAGGACGAATGCCAATACAAAAAGAAAATAGATTATCAAGTTACAAATAATAATAATTTAATAAAATCAAAATTCTCTTACCCTGAAGTGGATCACCAATCATTATCAAGGATCTTTTGTTTAACAGTTTTTCCTTCAATAGAGTTTGCGTCAACACATCCACCCCATTCTATAGAATAATCATCATCAACTATAGAGCTTCCCGCACCTCAAGCATCCTCTCTAACAAAGTGAAGTAATTGGCATATCTAGTCTCCATAAATTTGAGGAACTCCTTCCTAAAAAATGTCCTAAAAAGAGCAAGGAGTGGTTATCGCAAATGAATATATAAATATCTCTAATTTCTATCACCACTTTCTTCACCCAATCTATCTTTCCTATGTCTTTCAATGCATTGTTCACTACATGAATACAAGGGGTCCAAAAGATGTGTTGATGTGTTTTTCGTGACCGCACCAACGCAGAATAAAGTTGCCAACGGCTACCCTATCCTCTCTTGATCAAAGTATCCAGCACGCTAAGATTGCGAGAGAGTTCGTGCGTTCAACTCCAAGGTTCCTTTAGTGCGAATAGGCTCAGTTGGCTCGATGTGATTTGCTGGTATTTCAAGGGGACTTACGGAATTGTTCAACAACGGAGAAAGGAACTCAAATGCTCGAAAGATTCGTCTATGAAGAGCGGGTTTTCTATTCTAATCAGAAAGTACTGAATTGAAATGGTGCAGGGTTAAGAAGATTCTAATCTACTCTTAAGGCATGAGATATGGGGCTCAACTTCAGCAAACTTCAACCAGGCTCCGCTTTGCCTCACTTCGGACAGCCTCCACAGAACCGGTGCAATCTTCAAAGGAGTAGCTCAAGGTGTTCAGATCACAACTTAGCATGAAAATACCATCACAACGACGCATATAGACATACAAATCATGATCGAAGTTAAGTACATGATATTCCAGTTGACCACACAAGGCGCATTCACCATCAGCAAATACACTAGTGGTATGGATAGACGAAGTTGCTTAGATCAAACACCACATTCCACAGCTAACATCTACTTGCATGGAATGAAAATTATACTACTTTGAACTATTTTACACTACCATTTGAATCGGAAGGACGAAGAAACCTTGCTAGCTACTCACAACAAAGACGAAATTCACCATCAATGAAAAACTCTTTTATTGAGAGAGTGTTCACAACAATTTCTTACAAAGTTTTCAAAGGGAAAACTTTCCCTCTTCTTCAAACTACACTATCAATCTATACTAAGCTACTTCTAAGTTGTCCCTCTACTCTCTACTGTCTAACTTCTACCTCTATGTCTAATGAGATACAAATGAGGGGGACTCCCCCTTTTATAGTTGGCCAAGTCCAACGGACGGCTCAGATTACAATCGGCTGGATGGCCAGGATTGTGCCACCTCAGCCCTAAACAAGATTCGCCCTAAAAACCGCCACCAAGAGGAGTGGGGTAATAAATGAGCCATTAATGGCCACCATCTTCTAGAAGATTCCAGTTTGTAGACGCGTTCACACTGTTCTCGATCTTCTTCTTGACGTTCTTCAACTTTGAATTGCTTGGGTTTCCACTCTTTGTCACTTGAGTTATACTAAGTCTCAACACTTAGCCATTTTCTTGCAACTTTCTTCCTTCGAGGTTGAGATGTCGTCTTGAATCACTTGCTTCATCATTCTAAGTCATCACCGCTTGGTCTCGACGTTCCTCCTGCAAAATAAGCAAGGAGAAGGGTATTAGAACACTTCATAATATAAACTCAACTTACCAGGATTTTCACGCTTTAACTTCCAAGCGTTCGTCGTCTTCACTAGCCAACTTCACGTTCAAATTCTTCATGCCTTAGCCAAATTTGCAACTCATCTTGCATTTTGCCTGGCACACTTCATTCTGATATTTCATCCAACTCAGGCTCGAGAAAAATACATTCATCAGGAATTTGATCAAAAATCATCTAGGCGATCACCTTCAAATTTATCTGCCAAGGCATTTTATCTTCAACAACATCATTATTCCTTGCCTTAGAAAAAATTTCAAATTTCCCTTAGGAAACTCATCAACCTGGTGCCCATCAAAAATATCCATCCTAAAGGCTTGGCGAAGCATGGAAGACTTTAAAATCCATTCCCTGTTGAAGATCTTCAATACCCAGAAGAGAATTTTCTTCATAATGCGTCGAATCCATGGGTACCCAACGAACGGGTTCATTTAATTTTCTTGAATTTTGAACCTTAGAAAATATTCTTTCATCAATTTTATTTCATTTCTTCATCCCCTCTGAGAATTTTGTTGCTCTGACTTGAAAATTTCGTTGACCCTGTGTAGCAGGCATCATCTGACTTCATCACTGGCAAATTGCTCGTGCTCTAGGAAAATTTTTATCATCCTCCAAGCCCAGGCATATTTTCTTAAGGAAGAAAATTTTGTGCCTTAGAAAAATTTTGAATCACTTTGCATTTTGAATTTTTTCTTAGAAATTTTTATTCACCTTCAATCACTCTGCCTGCGGTGAGCAAGATTTACTTTGCCTTGGAGAAATTTCTTTTAAAATGCCTTGGGCGCATTTTATATTCTATGAGGGACATTTTCATTTTAAAATTCCCACGCCCAACATATTATTTTCTACTCAACACCTTGGACACTTAGGCGCATATGACACTTGGAGAAGGATATTTCACATCCACGCCTAGCATATTTTATTTGTCTTACTTCAAACTTCATGCATTTTAGGCGCATTTCATGTGGCATGAAGAATTTTCTCAACGCCTTGCATATTCTTCACCACCCCTTGGGCGCATTTCTCACTTCAAGAGGAAATTAAGAGTCTTCAACGCCTTGGCACTCTTTAAATCCATCCACCTTTTACACTTTACCTTAGGCGCATATCTCACTTCAAGAGGAATACTAACCACGCCTTAGCTTATTCATCCCTCGCCTAGCAACACTTTATTTTACCCTTCCAACGCCTTTAGTAATTTCATTTCACACTTCATGCACTTGGGCGCATTTTTGATGTCATAAAGGACTTGACTTTTCAACGCCCTCAACTCTTGTCTTCACATGGCCCCATTTGGGCGCATTTTCCCATGCAAGAAGGATGAAGATTTGTTGACTTGTTGACCAGCTTGAGCGCATTTAGCAAGGTGTGAAGGATAAAACTTCTACCACGCCTTCAACAAGTGACCCTTGGGCTTCTTATTTTTGTCCTCACATGCCTCTATTTGGGCTCATTTTGCACCTCATGCAGGATGAAAACATTTGACTTCTTTGACCCTTTCTTTCCTTGGGCGCATTTTGCTAGTGGAGGAGGATAAAACATTTGACTTTCTCTGACTTGAGTGGGAAGTGGGCGCATTTTCACATAGCTGCAGGATGGGCGCATTTAGGGGGGTGAGGAGGATATTCATACTTAGAATTTTTTTTTCTTGAAGTCATCCTCTTTGAGCTGGGCGCATTTGGAGGGTGGTAGAGGATGAAATTTGTTGACCTCTTTGACCATTTGCTGCATGGGCGCATTTTGCTAGTGGTGCAGGATGAAGTTCATACTTAGAATTTTCTTATCACATCCTCATCAACTTGAGTTGGGCGCATTTTGAGGTGGCAGGAGGATATTTTCAATCACTTAGAATTTTTCTTGATGCTTCTTGTAGCTGGGCGCATATTCAAGGTGGAGGTGGATGAAGTTTATACTTAGAACTTTTTCTCATCAATCTGTGAAGAGGGCGCATATTCAAGGTGAAGCAGGATATTTCTCAGACTTACTTTTCCTTGCCTTCGCCAGCTTCTTACTATAAATAGTAAGTCTCTTGATTTTCACACCTCCGAGGCTCAGATCGTTTTGAAATTTTAAACACTGCATCCTCACGACCCTGTTACCCTGTTGACACTGCTATTTTTAGTCGGCCTGCTATTTTTAGCCCTTTTCTGGAGGTGATTTGCTATAAATAGTAACTGCTTGCTTCTGATAGTTCCACTGCTCCGGTTGACTTGAAATTTGAAAGAGGTGCTCCTCACCACGTGACCTGCCTGCTGACATCGGCGCATGCACCTGACTTGCTATTTTTAGCCTGTTTCCAAAATGACTTACTATAAATAGTAAGTGCTCTGTTTGACTTCAAAGTTTACCAGCAGTTAGCCTGAAGGATGTTGATCGCGGTGGTTTACACCGGTTTTCAAAAATTCTGCCTTTTTACCCCTCTTTTCAGGCTCTGAAGCTGGAAACCCTAATTTGCTATGCATGCGTATCAAATGATCTATGTTTGTCTTCGTTTCTGTTGCATTGCGATCAGCTCGTGATTTTGAATTGCTGGGAAGCGGCTGCTGGGACGCACCTGCTAAAAATAGTAAGTTCCTTACTGAGTGGTCATCTCCATTTGCATGTCACACCATCACGTAGCTCTCGAAAAACCCATAAAGAATCATCCGACATGCAAAAGAAACCCTGACATACAAACCCTAAAAATAGCCTCGAAAGACTGAATTCTGAAAGTTGTCATCTCGTTTTGCATGTTATACCGTTGCGAAGGTCTTGAAAAACCCAGAAGGAATATCTAGACATGCAAAGAAAAACTCTGCGTTTAAGCCCCTGAAATTTGTCCCAGAAGCTGGACTGCTAAAAATAGAAAGTTGTTTGTTTTCGCTCAAATTTTGCACGCGAGCAGCCTGATGTGCTCCGAATGCAGTGTGACTGTCGGATTCTCAAAAATGATGACGGATTGCCTAGAATTGCACACTTACTAAAAATAGTAAGTACCCAGAATTAGATGAAATTTAGCTGAGAACCTGCTGGGAGCATGCTAACATCAATGTTAAGCTCAATTTTCAATTCATTCACTTCGTTTGACCTTGGACTGACCAGGAAAGATGAAACCCTAATTTTCAGACTTGGCCAAAATTTCACGTTTAAGCTCAATGGCAGGGAAATCCCGGAAAGGCAGACATCAGAAAAGAGAGACAACAAACTAAAATCAAGCCAAAAGTTCGAAACGACACAAAAATTAGGGGGGTCCCCATTTGCAATGGGGCGATGTGTGAAAAAGGTCACAACAAGACGTACTTATAAACACCCCCCACCATCATGTCGGCTAATTTGCACACATGTGCTAAGTCAATGACCACCTATACAACATTTAAGGGCCCAACCTCCTTAATAGCATCTCTAAAAATCTACAACTAGAAATCCACATCCTTGTGCTTCCCTAAACAATCAACAACTCTAAGAAAATAAGAGTCAATTGCATATGTGACTATGATGTTGATGAGTGGTTGATGTCTAGTAGCAATCCACCCATCCATGACAATAGAGCACATTGTCCTCATCCAAGTTTGTCTCATGTCCTCCATCACCAAATTCATCTTAGAATATTCTTTATCAAGGAGGGTAGTACATAATTTATATTCTCCAAGGGGTGTAAATGAGGGACCAACAAAAATTGCATCTTTCAACATTTGTTTGAAATAGGAAGAAAGTGCCACATGAAATGGGATGGCACAAGCAAAAAAAATTGGCAATGGAAGACTTTTCCAATTCTTGTGATCGCATATTGAACATACCTGCAACTGTCCCCACCATGTCACTACCACTAGTCTTCCTCTTTCCTCTTGTAGAAACATTACCAATACCACTATCAGCCAACTGGCATAGTTGATTTTGTAGACTTGGTTGGCATTGGCATACCCTTAGACCTTGTCATGCCCAAAATCTATCTCTTGGACAATAACACAACCAATTTTTTTTTAAATGATAACAAACACATCTTACCATGTATAACACGATAGAGTAACGTGCATACCAAAAGATGTTGCACATGTAATGTCATCGTCAACACACCACCTGAGAGCAAGAAAAGAGAATGGGAATAGGTGTGTGAAATCCTTCTTGCACACACTTAGATGGCGGGTGCCCTATTTGTAGAAACTGTGTTTGCACATGAGGCACTTCCAAGGTTAAAAAATCCAAGGATGATCTCTTTGGTTTCACTGTATTGTAGTGGAAGGATTGCACCACCAAGCCAAAATTGAGTATCCAAATAACTACCCAAAATTGGTTTAGGGCACCATTGACCACATTAGATTTCCTTTACATAATCATGTTCAACATTTTAATCACAATACTATGCTATAGGATCGTCATTTAACCCATATTTGAATTTACTATATTTAATTGTTATTAAATCTACTTGAGGTAGATTGCCTAATTCATGAAGTTTAAACCACATCACTTGGACTGAAAATTTTAATTAACTAGCCGGTTCACTTGAGATCCTTACATAAGTCTAATATTGGTTATAAACACTACATTACTATGCTATAAGTACACAAAATATCCCATAATGAAATAGCAATGTTTACTCTTGCTAAACTACTTGGAGATTAATGGCTAGCCTTCCTCAAGGTTTAAACTAAGCCCCTAACATGTTAAATTTCACAAATCAACTAGGCTTAGCTACATTGTGGTCCATCTCTTGATACCATTAATAGGTAGACCAATACTTTTGTTGAAACAATTTTCCCTTGACCATACTAAGATTTATTGAAGGGGGAATACATTAGCATGGAGCAAATAAACCTTAGGATCTTTAGCGATACTAGAATTACCTAGCCATAATTGTATGTCAAAACCCTTTTAAGTTTTCAATATTATTATTAACATTTAGTGTGTGTATATATATATATATACTCTATTATCGGGTCCTTCAATATTGGCCCCCATACCCTACCCGGTCCGGTCCTAGTTCGAGTCCGGCCAGGGTCTTGCTTGGGCCCCTACTCGTAGCCAAGCCGTACCCACGAAGGACCCGCACTAGAGGCACTTGAAAAAGTGCAAAAAAAATTAAAAAACAAAATTTTAAACCTAAAAAGTGACTTATCTTGCCTTGGCCAACCTAATCAAGCTCATTTTGCAAACTCAAAAGGGCAAAACACCATTTTTTGCCTCCAAGTTGAAATAGTTGATTTTTGAAGGTTTTGTCTTTTTTTCGAAGGTGAGAGCTACGAAGGAGTTCAACCTATAGAAACAAGGGAGAAATAGCTACACTAAGAAGATTTAACCATTGAAGGTGAGTGAATCTTTCCTTTTTTTCAAGTTTTCAATAAATGTTTTGAAGATTTTTCAAGTTTTTTTTTCAAAAAATTTCAAGTTTTTTTTTTTGTTTTTTTAGTAAGTTTTGAATTTTTTTTTAAGAACTTTCTATGCAAAATAAGGGGTTATAATGCCTGGTTGAATCTGGGTGGGCTAATAGTCACTTCGTCCTGAGGGTCTGGTAGTGTATCGTTTCGACTATCTTCATTGGGCTCGTGATGAATGGATTGTTGGCATAACTGGTCTATAAGTGGCCATTACTCTGGGTCAATAAGCATGTTGAGGATGGCTGCATACTTTGGTGTGAAGTGCAGGTGCTCGACTGGAAACAGTGCTAGAAGGATGGCGGAAACTAGTGAGGAGCAGATCCGTTACCTATTTCCAAAGAGACAGGACAAGGAGGTGGCCGCGATCAAGAAAGTAGTGGGGGAGGATTTCTGGAGTGGTGGTCACACTCATGACGGGATGGTGCTTGAGATATTTTTCAAAAACTACGTCTAGGTGCTCGGGGAGTGACTATGAGGCGTCCGCATGGCATTGAGGTATGGATGGGATGAGACTTACCTTGCTATCTCGGCCGCCATCGACACTATACTGATAGAGCCAAAATATGGGCTCGCAGTGGGAATCCTTAGCCTCAACGAAGACAAGAAAAAACAGAAATTACAAAAGGCATGGAGGCTCTTCAGGAAAGGGGTGGAATAGAAGTATAACATTAGTGAGTTTATGAAATTCCTTGAGAACAACCCCAGTCTGATCGAAGAAAATTTAGTAGCCAGACTGGTAGATGTTTCAAAAGGGGTGGGATATCTTTATCATTGAATGTAGCCTTATGGAAGAATGTAAATTTTCCTTTTAATCAATAGAGGGAGCTACCCCCTTTGGTAGCACTTACCTAAAAAAAGGGGTTATAATGCCCATGCCCATTTTTTCTAAAAAAAATTAGTTGTTGTGTTGTTAATTTGTAATGTTTTTATTTATTTTAGGTTCATAACTTCATACAGAATGGCTGGTAGTTCTAGTTCAGTTAGAACTTAGCATAGATGTAGAGAGTCAATTGAGATATGATCCATCCTCACCTCTTTGGCGACATATGGTAATGATTCAACAAATTCCTAGTGGTGGGGGTTTTGTTTAGCATTGTAGCCAATGTGGAACTACATATAAGAGCTCGTACTTTCGAGTGAAAGCTCATTTATGCGCTATTCCTTTACAAGGAACAAAAGTTTGCCCCGAGCCAAATAAAAAAGGGTTGCCAAAACACCAAATATTGGCTTATAGTAAAGAACAAGTAGAGGCTGACATGGCAAGCAAAAAATCAAAGTTTATGGCACATCCTCTTACCAAGAGAAGCTTTCAAAGACCTCGTAGTGGCTTATCACAAGCGGCTGGCCCACATCCTTTCATGGAAATGGCACCATCTTCTGAAGGAGATAATACTTCAGCTACACGAAAAAGAGGCCCATTGGAGAAAGCCTTCAAAATTGACACAAGGGGTGTTGCAGATCAGAGCATTGCTCGTTGCATTTATGGCAATGGGCTTCCTTTCAACCTTGTTAGATCACCTTATTGGCAGGAAATGGTGACAACCATTTCTAATACAACTTTTGATTATGTTAGTCTTGGGTATGAAAAGGTGAGAACCACCTTAATGGCGAAGGAGAACTCTTCAATAGAGGTAGCCTTGAGAGTAATCAAGGATACATGGGTCAAAACAGGTGTGTCCATTTTTTATGGATGGAAAGATTGCAAAAATAGACCATTGATCAATGTTATAGCAGTGTCCCCTAAAGGGGCGATGTTTTTAAAGGCGGTTGATTGTGAGGGAAAATAAAAGATGCAAGTTTTATTGCCAATATCCTCATAAAAGCCATTGAAATGGTGGGGTCTGAAAGTGTTGTCTAAGTCATAACGGACAATGCTAAAAGTTGTAGGGAAGCTGGGTCTATAGTGGAGGCTAGATATAGTCAATTTTTTGGACACCATGTGCAGTCCACTCACTCAATTTGATAATGCAAAAGATTGGCACACAAATCTACGTGGAGGGCGAGGAGATCCAAATGTTTGTGACTAATCATCATATGTCACAAGCCATCTTCAAGACCTCCAAGTTGGAGGAGTTGAAGGTAATTTAAATTTGATTTTTTAATATAATTTTTTATTTTTTTATTTTAATTTTTCATTGTTGATTTGTGACATGTATTTTTATACCATGTTAGGTTGTCAAAACTCGATTTGCATCTCACACAATCATCTTAAGATGACTTGTGAAGGTGCGAGAAGCCTTGAGTTCTATGGTCATCAATAGCTTGTGGAGTGTATGGAGGCAATCAAGCACAGAAAGAGCCCAAAAAGTAAAAGCAATGATCTTAGATGATGAGTGGTGGGCTCGTGTGGAATATGTTTTAAATTTCTCTGAGCCCATTATGAGCATGATTAGGTATGCTAATACTAATTGCCCATGTTTGGGTGAAATTTATGACGGCATGGATTCTATGGTGGAGAAAATAAGAACAATAATAGATGCCAAGGAACATGACCCAATGGAAACATTTTTCAAAATTGTGCAAAAGATTATTGTTGACCGTTGGAAAAAGATGACCACCCCTTTACATCTCTTAGCATTTGCTTTGTCACCAAAGTATTAAAGCAAAGAGGTACTTTCATTGCTGAGGAGGGTGGCACCATACAGGGATGGGGAGGTTGCTACTGGCTATAAGGCTACATTTAGAAAGATATTTTCAGATGAAGATATCCAAAGTATTGTCTTGAGCGAGTTTGGCCAATTCATATCTTCAAAACATCATGATGTTTCCACTCTTCTAGACAAATATAGGAAAAAAGTTGACGAGTGGTGGTATCTACATGGTCAAGGCTCCAATTACTTGCAACCTCTTGCAATTAAAATACTCTCCCAAGTATGTATCTTTTTATTTATTTATTTTTTCATTTTTCATTCGATGCTATTATGCTATATATTATCGGCAAGTAAAATTAAATACTAAATGTTGTATGCATACTCAACAGGTTGCAAGTTCTTCTTCAGTTGAGCGGAATTGGAGTACATACTCCTTCATCGACTCGGTCAAGCACAATTGTTTGGGTGCAAAAAAAGTAGAGGATTTGGTCTATGTACACTCCAACCTTTGTCTCTTGTCACATAAAAAACCTAAATACGATGAGGGTGTGACAAAGAATTGGGATCTAGTCCTTGAGTGTGCTGATTTAGATGCTATAGTTGCACAACTTGCCTTAGCTTCTATAGATGACAATGACACAACTGCTGCATTTGACGCACCTAGTGGGAGTGGCAATCCAATTGATAGCGGTTCAAATGAAATTGAGCAATTGTGGACCACGACATTGATGCTTTTGATGAAGATGAATTTGAAGACTACTAAATTAAATATTGATTGTAATTTGAATTTTCGATGTGTAATGACATTTTGAGATTTGAGTATTTACATTTTTGCAAATTATGAATATGATTATATGAGGTATTTAAATATTCTATTTATTGGCAATTATGTTTAATAGTTTAAACCCTAAACCCTCTTGAAACCTGTATCTGAACATGCACTTCCAGTCGCCAAGAAGTATTTGTTATAGTAAACTCTTAACCCTACGCCCAGATTGAGAGATATAATTCAATAAACTCCTTGCAAGTGGATGCCACGAAGAGAGGTAAATAGCAATAGGCTCAATATTGCAAATAACCACTGAATACTTCAAACCCCAATGCCAAAAATGTTATTCGTTACTCTTCCAAATTTGTCTTTGTAGGAGACACACAAATTTGCCTTAATTGCACAACAGAAAGACCTGAGTGATCTTCCCCTCAAACCAGCTAGGGTGGGAATAATTTCACCACCGAAACTAATCTTCCCTAGAGGGTTTCCCTCCTCTAGAGGTTGAGATGAACCAAGTTCAATCTCTCGACCCACAAGGGTTTCAATAATAGAAATAAAATAAACTAGACATGACCAAATGAGCTCTCATAACCCCCTTTTATACTTTTCCCACCAAACTCTCTAGAAGCTTCTATTTAAAATTCACTTTTTAATTTAAACTCCCCTTTAGCTCTGAAAAGGACCTTTTTATTAAAATAATGATAATCTGACACACAAGGCCCCTGTTTTATGCATCCATGATTTAAAACATTTCATCCCGGTTCCAACGAGCTATAACACTAAGGTACCTTTTAAATATATTAAATAATATTTGGCAACCTTAGTAAAAATAATTAAAATAAAGCCATTAATATACTCATTTTGTGGAAATTGTCGGAATCCATTAGAATCGGAAACAGACTCCACTAGAGTGATCCCGATGAAGAATAATGATAAACAAAGCCGACCAGGAATTTTCTATAAATAGATGCCTTCTCCAAGATTCTTGGAGAGCAACCTAGAAGCCAAAAATCACCTCGGAAAGTGGCATATGATCCTCCAGACCACCCGAGCTCATTGGTGACATCCAATTACCCCTCTAATCAAGTTGACACCAACCCAGAAAGCCATCACCAATTGCAAAGCAGAAGAACACAAAAATGGGGACATTACAGTCTTGTGACAAGAGCGGTTTGGGTTTTCCCATGATGCCACCCAGGCACCCTAGGCAAACCCAGGCCACTCCTAAGCAAACCCAAGGGTCGCCCAAACAAAAAATAAAAATAAAAAAATCATTTTTTTAAACATTTATAAACAAAAATGTGGCAAATACCTAATTTCACCATTAAGTGATAAAATTGTGAAAATAGCATGCGCCATGAAGGTTTGTGTGGTTTCAAAGGCCTTAATTTTGGCTTGGTGGTGAGGGCTTTGCCCCTCGACCCTACCCTATATCCCGATAGGGAACATGCCAAGGGCATTGCACCCAAACCCCCATTAGGGGTGCTAGTGAAGTATGCATTATGCCATGTGATCAGCAATACAAAAAAATACAAAAATCTTTATTCTACAATTGATGGGCTATATGTCTATGCTATTGAAATGCCTTTAAATTTTTTTAAAAAAAAGTTGTCCTTTTTTATACATTTTTTGATGTTTTTTTTTAAATTCAATTTTTTCCTAAATTTTTCTTGTTTAAATCCTGATTTGAAAAAAAAAAATCTTGTTCTTTTGGTTTGCTGATTTTTTCCTTAAATTTTTTTTACTGCTATGAGATAGACAATGACCAAGATGCACTTAGCAGCAGATTGATGGTATAAATTTTGTTTAAATGTTTAGTTTTATTTAACTTATATACCTCCCTTAGCATTTTCCTCTTAGTGGAGTTTAACAACCTTAGATGGTAAGGTCTTCCATTAGAAATGGCTGCATGTATTCTTCATCCCTATGACTTGTGCACTAGATCAGAAGTTGGCTAGGAGAGGAACATCTAATGTTGCCATATGGTCAGAAGATGAGCAAGAATTAATGGATGATGGACCATCATGGCACTTGGAGGGAACTAGAAACTTGGAAGACATTCCTTGCAACTTTTGGTTCGATTCTAATTTCTAACCCTATTTTATTTCAGTTTAGTCAGATGGATATTTCTATATTCCCATATGCTTATGTAGTCCATGTATATAATGGAAGATGTAATATACACGACACACCTACAACTTATAGGTAACCATCAGCAAACTTGATGGAGGAGAGAGCTATAAAGGACTTGCTAGGAGACAAAAACTCAACAAATTTGGAAACATACCTCTTCTCATGACCTCCTTGCATTGTTAGATTATGATGGAGACCATGATTACCTTCCCATATTTTTATCTATCATATTCACATTTGTACTATTGCCCTGTACTTAGCATTGAGAGCAATTTTCTGAGGAAAACTTGTACTTTTTATGACTCATTTAGGTGCATTTGTGTGGACTACGTCAATTCCTTTATGGGATGCAATTGATTATACATCTTATATTCATTTTTTTAGACCTAGCTTGAAGGACCTACAAATAATAGATCCTTTGTAGTTGAGGCTAATTGTTGAGGTGTCTCAATGCATGACATGGATGCTAGATACCTTGTCAATTCATAAGACCAGTGCTGGCAGCCTTACCACCTTTGTAAAAGAGCACCCTTTGAGATCTCACGGTTGTGTGATAGAATTAATGTTGGAGATCAACTATGTGTTTTATAAGTACTATTACACCATTTTTGACAAATTGTAATGTCCCCTGTGCGCGGTTGGGTGCGTCCCGGCGGCCACGTGTCCGGCGGGCTTGCGTAAGACCCCAAATTCTCTGGTGGTGGCTTCGGTGGTGAAAGATTCCTCCCTAGTTGTCGCCCTTAACACCCTGGGTAGCCGCCCTTACTAACAGGCCGGTCTTTTGGTGTAGTGGTTGGGCCTTAGTGGTATCAGAGCCGAGGTCTCGAGGTCGAGACCCGCGGAGCGTGGTGGTATAATGTCCCTGTCTGGCGGTTAGTGCGTCGGTGTACGTGTCGGTGGGCTTGCGTAAGACCCCAGATTCTCTTGGTGGCTTCGGTGGTGAAAGATTCCTCCCTAGTTGTCGCCCTTAACACCTTGGGTAGCCGCCCTTACTACGGCGGTCTTTTGGTGTAGTGGTTGGGCCTTATGCGTAATGTCCCCTTCTCAAACGATGTTCATGTGACCCGTTGGCCTTTTGGAAACCGAAGGCTAGTGGGAAGGTAAAATTAGGGTTTCCTATTTTTTGAGAGGTCATTGCTTTCGAGAGATGGTGGATTCAATGGCGGATTCCTTCTGGGTTTTCAGAGGGCTTCGCAGTGGTATGTTCATCTCGGCATTCAAAGCACTTTTTGGAATTTACTATTTTTAGTAAATTCTATTTTTGGCAGCTTTCCAGATGAGTTCAGCTCGGTTGACTTCCTGCTTCAGTTTGGTCAGATGTTTGGCTCAGTATTGGCTTCAGGGCACCTCCGGAGGGATAAGCTAAGTCATTTAATTAAAAAGTCACGTTTAAATATTATATTTTAACGTTGACCATGGGCCTAGATTAATGACTTAAAGATGTTTTTAAAAAGGGGTCTTTGAGGGTGGCGCCCTCATTAAAAGATTAATTTAATTATTGCCAAAGTCAAACAAGCTTATGTTGGGCGCATTTTTCAAGCATGGCATTTAATTAAAATATCATTTATTAAACCTTGAAGGAGAAAGTACGCCATCTTGAGGAGATTAGGGTTTTGGCTTGAAAGTGACTTTAGGGTTACGAGAAGTCAAATGGAAATTTATAAAAGGAAGGAGTTGAGCATCATTTCATGATCTTTGGACGACTATACTGTTATGCTGCCGGATTGGCTCTGGAATTGCTTCGAGGAATGAAGGCCTCCTAGCTTGGGCATCTCTTCTCGTTTGTAAGACAACGACTAGTGATGATTCTTAGTTCAATTTGTGAGTATTTTGGAGTTTGTGCATTGTAATCCGTATCTATCATTTTAGGATCAGATTTGGCATTTTAGAGATTTCTGTTTTCAGCATTTTAGCTTAGCAGATTTGATGTTTTTATTATAAATCCAAAAAGACAAAAAAATCCGTTGTGGGTATTGTTCCATTCCATTCTTCTAGGCTAGGCGCCAATGTTTGTAAGTTTGCAGATTTTTTGAAAGAGAATCTGATTTTTAAAGCTAAGTCGCCCCTGTCAGCTGGGCCGTACCATTCACAATATCTTGGGATCTGTGCATTTAATATAAGCTGCATTTCAAGTCTGTTTTGTGCTGGTAGTTTGAGCGCCTCATTGTTAAGGGTGTTTGCATTCAGTATCTTGTTATTTGAATAAGTTTCTAGGGAGATCCGAGCTATTTTATGAATCTGTGTTGCTGGTTTTATGAAGAAAAATACAGTACTGTCATAACAGCATGTAGGAATCTGCACCTTCGTTCTTGGATGGGCATTGGGAGCTCTTAAAGACTTCACGAAGACATCATTGAAGATTGCACCAATTGAAAGAGGTTGGATCTATTTATATTCATGCAGTTTAAGCTTTATTCCTCGGCAAACAGTGAATGCTTTAATGTTATTGCAAATTACTCATATGCTGATTTGTAATTGATAGCAAGTTGTCATCTTTCAAATTGTATGCTGGCAGTAGTACTGACAGCCCTTAGATTCTCGCTCATCAGATTGTAATGTTCTTCTCTCTTTCAGCATTTTTATATTGCATGTAATCCATCTCCGCCCTATGGTCGCTACTTACCCACTCTGGGTCAGCAAGCACATTCTGGGTGTTGAGTGTTTAAACTTTCAGTAGTTTCTTTCAAGCATTGCTTTTTGTATTCACTCCGTCATATGGTCGCCCCTCACTCCGCATTGGATTGGGTAGCACATACTTGACGTTGAGTTCTTTCCTGCAATTAGAATAGGAAGATCCTCTGACCAATGCTCGCCATCATCGGCGCCATTCTGGTTAGAGTTGCTTTCTTGCACGTTTTGGTTTTCTCCCCTAACCTTAACGGGTGCACTGCTTGTAATTTGTAAATTGAAAAACGAAAAAATTGGCTCGGAATATTTCACAAATGTACTATTGTTTACCTTTGTTTCTTACATATGGCAATGGTTCAAGAGGAAGAGTGTGACTAAATGATAGCTTGTAGCCTAGATTCTCTTATAAGGTGATGAATTTGATAGCATGGTTATGGGAAAATCATAAAGTGGAGTACATATTAGTGTCAACTTTATAAATTGCATGGAGGTAATATTAGAAAGGTACCTTAGAGGTGATAGATGGAACACTAAGCTTTGGAGGATTGTAGGGTGCATAACCCTTCCATTGCCAAATGTGTGTTTAGTAATCATCCTAGTAGTAGGAATCCTAGACTGATGTTTAGCATAATTATGGCAGAAGATTTGGACTTCTTGTTTAGAATTTTATCGATTCCTAATCAAATAAAATATCAAGCTTTCTCTATATGCGTCCAAGTTATATTTCCTAGAGATCATGTAACAAAAATTCATCCATAAAGGGCTTTTGTTTCCAAGCTAGTCATTACTTTTTTATTGTGTGAGCTATGAATTGATTTGGTGTTGAATGTGGATTTTGTATTGCTCTATTTATGAAGTTGGACGCTGAATTTAAATTCCATTGAATCAATTTTCCTTATTCTGAATCATCTTGGATTATCATGCCACTAATACATCTCTACTTACAAATCTTGATGAAATTAAAGCATAGCATATTTGAGCTTTAATGTCCTCAACATTAGCATTCGCTCCATAACCAAAGGCATCTTTCTAATCCTATTCTATATGGCACTGCATAAAAATTAGTGTGCATCTAATTTTTCATCAATGTTATATTTTTTCAAATCTTCTTTTACCATACTAGCTAGTCTTTCCAACCTTAGTTATTGTGGGTTGATTTGATCATTTGTCAAATTCTAAGCCAATCATAGAGTTTTATTTAGAGATAATTCATCACAAAAAGGGGATAAGTACTATTAAGATTATAGTCTTCAGCTAACAAATTCGAGTTAGTTCCACTCGCTGCTCCCTGCTGCCTTAGTTAAATCCAATTGATTTTGTCTTCTGCAATTTTCAAAGCAAAGTTTCAGGGCTTTTGTTAAGTTCTCTTTGCTTCTAACATTTCACATTGATAAGTCATTTGCAAATAATCCATTTTCACTACACAAACACTGAAGTGAGAACAAAAACCTGGACATATTGTTCATGCATTTAGACTGCAAATTCGTAGATCTTTTTGTTCCTTTGTATGCTTGCATATTTCAAATGTCTGTTTTAAGATAATAGATACCTCCCATTACATTGCATTGCATGATAGTATTATATGGTGAATCAAAACTGCCTTCTAAGTCTATGCTGTAATGTCCCTCTCCTGATTTGCCCTAGAATTTGCCTACTGATCACAAATTGCAGCAAATTGGGGTTAGGAGTTTTTCTTACCAAATAAATATCTCTTTAATGATGCAATCCTGGGTTTGAATCCTGCAATCACCACATGAACAATATATGCAAAATATATATATATATATATATATATATACATAGTTGGAAAACTCGCCCCAAGGAAAAACTCGCCAAGGGAAAAATTGGAAAGTTTTTAAAAACTCGCCAAAAACTCGGAAAAAACTCGGCAAAAAAACTCGGGAAATGAAAAAATTGCTTAATTTTCATTAAAAACACATTTTTTTTGCAAAATTCAATGACAAGATGAATCCAATGAATCCATAAATGAGTACAAAAGTGTTTTCTATTAATTTTGATTGACTTTAATGTAAATTAATTACAAAATCGCATTCTCATGCGGAATCCGAATGGCTAAAAGCCTGAAAGTCTGATACATGAAAACAGTAAAACTAGAACTAGAAGCAAATACTAAAGTTCTAAACAACAACTAAATACAACATGCTAGGCTTTCCTCTTCCCTAGTCTAGCAACAGCTAGGGAAGAAGAGGTGGGTCCTCTAGCCCTGCCACGTGTGCGTGGTGCTAGTGGTGGTGGCTGCGGTGCTACTGCTGCTGGCTCTGGCTCTGGCTCTGGCTCTGGCTGGATCTCATCCAACCCTACATCTCCAACTCCTGATGCACCCACATCCTCCATTGCCTCTCTCTCAAAGTCAAGGATTTCATCTGCACTAAACAATGGAGGCTGCTCCTCTCGCCCTGTCCAATCACTATAAGGATCTATCTCATCTAAGTCAATAGGATCCTGTGATTTTTCTTCAACTCTCTTTATGCGCAACCGAAGGTTGTATTGCACAAAGACCAAGTCATTGAGGCGCTTTTGTGTTAACTTGTTCCTCTTTTTCGTGTGAATGGACTCGAACAAGCTCCAATTGCGCTCACAATTGGATGCACTACAAGGCTGACATAGAATGCGGAGGGCAATTTTTTGTAGATTTGGGGTTTTTCCACCCCAATTTTTCCACCAAACATCTGCAAAAAACAAAAAGAAAATTGAAGAGTTAGAAAACAAAGTCAAAGACTCAAAAGTCAAAAGTCAAAACACATTTTATCAAATTCTAAGATGCATGTGAAATAAACTTAAAATTTAAAGACTCTGAATTTTATACCTGGTGGCAAAGTGGTTCTTCCTCTAACAGCCAACTCTGAAGAAAAGAGATTACCAGTTGCCTCCCTATATATATCCATCTCCCTGACGATGAGGTCTCTCACTGCAACCTCAGGTTCCATCCTCTGAATGCATGTTGTGAGCCCCTCCATAACCTCTCCATTAGGATCAGAGAAGCTCTCTGAGAAGAGAAAAGAAGGGTTGAGGAAGTACCCTGCTGCATGGATGGGTTGGTGGAGTTGATTGTTCCACCTCTTATCAACAATCTCCCATATGGGATCAAATTTGAGGCTGTCCCCCTTGTAATAACTTTTGATGGCCTCCTTGGCCCTATCCATGGCCTCATAAATGTATCCCATTGGGTTTTCATCCCCATCTACCAAGCGGAGGACTCTAACCAAGGGCTCCGACACCTAGATTAAAAATACAAAAAGATCAAAGTTAGAAATTTATAATGAAAGGCTTAAAGTTAAATTAAAAAACATATATTTATATTGAACTTGAGATTAAAATTAAAATCAAAGTTTGGAAGTTACCTTCACGATCTCTGTAGCTTTTTGTGCAAACAAGGGGTCGAAGACAATTGCAGAAATTCTATCTCCTTCGGCCTTCTTTGAATATGAAGAGTCATTCCATGCTTGACTCACAAACATTTGTCTTAGAGAGCCCAAAGAATCCAAAATGCTTTGCAACGTTAGGAAAATTGTTGCAAACCTTGTGGCACCCGATCTCACCAACTCCTTCCCTTGCGTATGCTCTCTCATCAAACTAAGAACCCAAGGGTGATTGTAGATATATTTTGTGATGCTCCTTGCATCATCTACAATCGGTGCCACCCAAACAAGTTTGCCTATGTCCTCCAAAAGAAGGTCAAGGCAATGAGCCGCACAAGGTGACCAAAAGAGTGATGGATGTCTACTCTCAAGCATCCTTCCAGCTGCCACATACGCTGCTGCATTATCTGTGATGACTTGCACCACATTAGCAATCCCCACCTCCATCACAACTTCTTCCAACAACGTACACAATGTATCTGCAGTTTTTATCTTGTTGGAAGCATCCACCGACTTCCAAAACACAAATTCACCTTTGGAAGCAACCAAAAAATTAAGGATGGTGCGGTTTCTCCCATCCGTCCACCCATCAGAAAGAATTGAGCAGCCAAATTTTTTCCATTTATTTTTTTGCTCTTCCACCACATGCATTGCCCTTTCGGTTGCATTTGTGAGCAACCTACAAGTACAAAGTAAACTAATTAAATAAGTACAAAATTGTAAGTTATAAACAAAAAATAGCTTGAATTCAACATAAATAATAAATTAATTTAAATTTTAAATGAAAGAACATAAAATTTAAGTTGATTTGTCACTTACTTCCCACTCAAATCTTTGCGAGAAGGTGGCTTGAAGCCTTTTCCCGCAACTGTCAATGAAGTGACCATATTGTGCCAATAGGGACTATTCGCTACATTGAATGGTATGTTATTGAAATACCAAAAATCAGCACATGCCATGGTAGCATGTTCATGCACCTCCTTGTTCCACCCTGTAGCCTCCAATGATACCTGTGCTCCTGGTGTGTTTCTTGGCACAAAAAAACTCTGTGGGTTGCGTGAAGATGAAGGTGGTGGTGGCATTGGCACTCTAGTCGAACTAGAGGACAAGGGGGGCCTAGAGGATGCTGTGGCTGTGGCTGTGGTGGTTGTGCCATGAGTGCGAATCCGTGGACCACGAAGAGAGCCCACAATGCCAACAATATCTGGCTCTGCATCCTCATCTGACTCTATCTCCATGTGCTCAGCCTCGTGCTCCTGAGTCCCATGGGCATGCGCATGTCCACTGGCTATGGCTGCTGCTATGGCTTTTTTAGCCCTCTCCTTTTGCATTTTTTTTTCCTCAGCAAGTGAAAGTAGGGCAAGCATCTCTCTTCTAATCTCTTCTTTGGGCTTCTCACAAACCTTGGCATCACGCTGAGGAATGCCTGCTAGATGGTATTTGAGGCGATTTATGCCTCCATGATATGTTTTTTTGCATTCACCACAAACAACTGTTCCAGGCACTGGCCCTCTGACACCATATTTCCATGTAGGGTCTCTAGCCCCTGCAGGACGTGTGCCTGGAACCCATGATGATGTTGTGTGAGGGGTGGAAGTTGATGGGGTGGGGGCGGAACCTGATGCTGAGCCTGAACGAGAGCCAGAAGCCATTATAGTGTGTAATGTGTATTCACTGATCAATGATCAATCTACACATTCAAAAAATAAGCACAACATATTAGTTTTTTAATATAAAAAAAATTTAAAAACAACCTAAAATCATTAAAACTTAAAAAATCTAAAGCTAAATTCCATTTAAATTGATACAAATGTGCTTAAATGAATTATCAATTAACATTATTAACTAATCTTATCATTCTACACAAAAAATGAACCTAGGTCTGAAATTTTCAAAAAATAGTGAAAAAAATGAAAAAAATCAGCAAAAATCAACAAAAGATTGTGATGAATTTTGTTTTTTGGATTCTAAATGCAAAAAAATTGTTTCTTTGTGCTCTATCATGTCTTTTTTTCAATTTGGAATGAGTATTTTGCAAGAACAATGAAAGAAAATGATTAATCAAAAACAAAAAACAAAAATAGAAACCCTACCTTTGAATCTAATTTCTCTTCAAAATCCACACAAAATGGCGTTTGAATCTTCTCTCCTCGATGGAAAATCGTTGGAAATGATATCTCCTTGCTTGGGGGGGGTTTTCAGCTCCTCACACAAAGTATCAATTGATTTTGAAATGAAATGAAGAAGACAAAAGACGTTTTTTTGCTTTATCCCTGCGCAGGCGAGTTTTTGGCTCGGACTCGCGAGTTTTTGGCGAGTACTCGCCATAAAAACTCGCGAGTTTTTACCAAAAACTCGAAAAAACTCGGAATTTTAACTTGGCGAGTTAAACTTGTAAAAACTCGTTTTTGAAAAAAACTCGCGAGTTTTTAAAAACTCGCCGAGTTCTCTGCGGGTTTTCCATCTATGTATATATATGCTTACTTATTAGAGTTAGGCAATCACATTACATCCATATATTATCAATAATACAAGCATATTAGGATTTTGGAGAAGGGACATGATGGGTCCACCTGAAGCCATTTCTACACCAAGCCTAAGAGGGTGTCTAACACAGCCCTCTCCCTTGGCAGCTTGTATCTGCTTTCCCCATCAATGTCTCAACCCCTTAAAGACACTTGCCATCTTGTGGAATTGGGCAGGGACTGTAAGTGGGTTACTTGGCTCTCTACGTAAGTGCCCTCTTGTCCTAGGAGCCATTACAGTCAACTCTAGAATGGCCTACTTACTTAGCCTTGTTTACCCCTTTTTCTTACACCCTAGGCCCTTCCTACAAGGTGGGTTTCAGACAGTCAAGCATATCTCCTATTCTTTCATAAGAAATTATGCATTAAGCATTCTTTATTATCTATAAGCAATATGTATACATATGTAAAGCATTGATTGGTAAAATATACCCCTGAATATATATATATTTGATAATAATAATCTGCTAGGATGGACTGCGCGGGTTGTTCCTTGTGATTGTTGGTATGTATCTTCCTTGTCTTCAATCCTTAATCGATATTCATATTAAAGAATCATAGTTACTTCTAAGGCTCAATAATTGCTGCAAGCATCATCATTGCCTAATTGTATAATTTCTGTATATATATATATGTATGTATGTATACCTTACTATACATATATGAATTTATACTCGACTTACTTTCCTTATCATTGATTATTATTCGCCTTCATAAATCTCTTATTTAAGTATCTTCTTCTTCCACATGCCTCTTGATATTGGCTTTACTATTCTATTCGGAGCTCTTTTTTATATTTCCGCTATTGTAAATATATTTTCCTATTCTCCTTCATTTCCCCCCTCTATCTTCCATGTTAGCTTCTATTAATACCCTTAAGAGGGTGCCATTAGTCCTTTCAAGGGAGACGATTATATAAAGAAAGACGTCAAAGGGAGGCGTCCCTTCATTCCTTCTCACCGATTTGTTTAGATTACCTTGTGTTGGCTGTAATCATTATGAGGGAGGTCAACCTCTATGAATATTTGCTTGCACTAAACTCTTGATCAATGACCTTTCATTTTGAGTGATTAGTTAATCTTCTCTGAAGGCAGTCAGTCAGCATTTGTAAGAAGATTTGAGTGCTGCCGTGTAGGGCCTAGGTCGGCCAACATAGCAACTTTGTTGCTTATATTTAAATTTAGAATTTGTTTCATTTCAGGGGCATGACAGTCCGCCCTGCCCAAGATTGCTTGTCCTCAAGCGATCACAAGCTAAAAAACTCTTGAAATTACCAAGACCCCAATTCAACCTTATAGATTTGTATTGCTCCATGTAATGTAATCGGTTTTTGTTGTGTTACGTTGATATAATTGGGATATGTTTGACTTTTATACTACCATGAAGTAGTGGTTAGTATACTTGTCTCAACTTAACTACTAATAGGGTTAACGCCATCCTCTAAAGTATGAGAAAAATTTGTTGTCCGATACCCCTCTAATTCATTAACTAATAGGGTTAACGCCATCCTCTAAAGTATGAGAAAAATTTGTTGTCCGATACCCTTCTAATTCATTTGCTCTCATACACCAAACTCTAACAAGACCAAGAGATGGAAATTGGCAAGAGTTGTTACTTAAGACAAGTTTTCTCTCATTTCATCACCATAGGGATTCTAGGCAATGATATAGTTTCTTTATTACCCCTTGTTAAAATCCAAAATCATGATGGATTATGGGAATGTTGTGACTATCAAGATCTTATTCCTTGGTGCAAGGTCAATTTTTATTTGAGTAGGGGATCTAGGTGTCTTCTACAATAGATTGTATTCCTTCTAAGTAGTCCGGCTTGATTTCACATGAAGATTTAAACCAAGTGAGTTCATCTTTCAATCATACATTCTCTTATCTTTGACTCGTATGTTATAAACTTCTAAGTACATATTTTCTAGTACAACATTATTGGATTGATCAAGTCCAATAAAATGAAAGATGTACAATTTTTTCCTTCACAACAATGATAAGAGGACTCAAATTTATAGGTCGATACGAATATCAAGTCTTGTCTAATCTTCTAAACCGATTGGGAGTTATTGCTCTTCTTTGAAATATTCCTATGTTTAGTACTAAATCTATTTTCATATCTTGGGAGAGTATTGTTTTATTTTACTTGATTCATTTAAACAATATCAATTTAGCCCAAAGTTTAAAAAGGTGAGAATGATCATGGGATTTGTGGGTTATGGACCCATAATGTAACTTAACATTTTGTTGTACCTTGATTTGTATGAAATTTATCATAGGTACCTGATATTGATGTCCTTGACCTTTAATTCATGGATATAGAGCAAGGAAAATGATCTAAGAGACAAAGAGCCTAGGATGAAATTATCTCAAATGTTTTTGAGTTATCCTCATTACCTTTTGCTTGAAAATATTGTGTTTGGCATAGATGATTGTTCGGATGTTTATTTATTGTTAGTGTGTAAATTTGGTTAATGAAGAGGCTTGAGCCTTTTAAGAGATCTCAAGGGCTATGATTGTTGGGGGATATGCATAGGTGAATTTCCAGAGACCTTAGATTTTTCAAGCAACCCTTGCCAGTTTTCCGCATGTTTAAAATGAGGATTAGAAGCATGATACACATCTATGGTCTTAATGGTGATGTTTAATGTTGGTCTTCTTTCCCCTCCACCCAAAGTGTAGAGCAAGGAACATTATGGTGATGCATTGTAAGTGATATTATTTAGTCAAATAATTCTCTTTTCCCTAGTTGCAATAGAAACCAAAGCTAGAATAGCTATGTTATTTCTACAGGTATGAATATATCCTATGGTAATACCTTATGGTGTTAGGAATACATTTATTGGATCCTAATTGTTTATGTGAAAAGTTGCACCTTAACACCGTTTATGATTTTGACTATTCAATATTATAAAAAGCTTGACATAGTGACAAATCATGTGCAATCGTGTTTTGTACTTAGTTAGGTTTCAATACTTGTTTTAGTCTTGATTTTGGGCTTACTTACCTTTCTTCAGTATATGTTGGTGGTGAGGTGAATCCATTGGATAGATTTATACCACCTTTCACTATAAATGAGTCATCACCCTTCATTATGAAGGAGTCATAGTCTTTCACATTTGAAGGGTCACAACCTTTTCACCTTTGAAGAGTCGCAACCTTTCATTTGAGAGTCACAACCTTTTTCACATTAGGAATCACAACCTTCCTCACATCATCACTATTCGTGAGACCCTAAATTAATTTATTTCCAAAATGCTTAAGAATTCTTCAATGATGTTATCGATGTCTTTCTCAATGAAATGCTCTCCCTCTTATATCACAAGTTTGAGGGAGTCACACCTTTCACTTCGATGGTTACAGTTCTTCACTATTGCATTTGGATACTAATAATAATTCAATTTTAGATAAGTTAATTTGTTAGCATTTCTCAACCCAAGAAGCATTTTGACAAACAGCATCTTTAACATTTTCATAATTTTAAGCATAAAGTAATCATACACACACACAGAGTAATCTTGTTGAAGACACACCTGGCAAACATATAGATGCACGAGATACACAAAGTATAAATACACATAAGGCACGAAGCAAACACATGGATATACTTAATATATGTAGCATGCACGTGAAAAACCCATTAATACATATAAGATATGAAGCATGAAGCATACACGTGAATACACATCATACATGAAGTATATGCATGAAGCATAAAGCATACACTTAATACATGGAGTATACACAAGAAGCATGAAGCACACACATGAATACACATAATACATGAAGTATACACAGGAAGCATGAAGTATACACGTAATACATGAAGTACACACATGAATACACTAAAGTCACGAAGTATACACATGAGTACATGTAAGTCACAAAGTATTCACATGAATACACGCAAGTTGCAAAGTATACACTTGAATACACATAAGTCACAAAGTATACTCATGGATACACGCAAGTTGCAAAGTATACAAATGAATACATATACATCATGAAGCATACGCATGAGTACGCAAGTTAGTTTGTCTACAGGCTGGTAGGATTGAGGCTCTGATACCAATTGTAATGTCCCTCTCCTGATTTACCCTAGAATTTGCCTATTGATCACAAATTGCAGCAAATTGGGGTTAGGAGTTTGTCTTACCAAATAAATATCTCTTTAATGATACAATCCTAGGTTTGAATCCTATAATCACCACATGAACAATATATGCAAAATATATATATGCTTACTTATTAGAGTTAGGCAATTACATCACATCCATAGATTATCAATAATGCAAGCATATTAGGATTTTGGGAGAAGGGACATGATGGGTTCGCCCGAAGCCATTTCTAAACCAAGCCCAGGAGGGTGTCTACCACAGCCCTCTCCCTTGGTAGCTTGTATTTGCTTTCCCCATCAATGTTTCAAACACTCAACCCCTTAAAGACACTTGCACACTTGTTTCAGCCATCTTGTGGAATTGGGCGGGGATTGTAAGTGGATTACTTGGCTCTCTGCGTAAGTACCCTCTAGTCCTAGGAGCCATTACGGTCAATTCTAGAACGGCCTACTTACTTATCCTTGTTTACCCCTTTTGCTTACAGCCCAAGCCCTTCCTACAAGGTGGGTTTCAGATAGTCAAGCATATCTCCTATTCTATCATAAGAAATTATACATTAAGCATTCTTCATTATCTATAAGCAATATGTATACATATATAAAACATTGATTGGCAGAATATACCCCTGAATATATATATTTGATAATAATAATTTGCTGCGATGGAATGGAAGGGTTGTTCCTTGTGATTGCTAGTATGTATCTTCCTTGTCTTCAATCCTTAATCGATATTCATGTTAAAGAATCATACTTACTTCTAAGGCTCAATAATTGTTGCAAGCATCATTATTGCCTAATTGTAAAATATCTATCTATATATATATATGTATACCTTACTATACATATATGAATTTATACTCAACTTACTTCCCTTATCATCGATTATTATTCGCCTTCATATATCTCTTATTTAAGTATCTTCTTCTTCCACGGGCCTCTTGATATCGGCTCTACTATTCTATTTGGAGCTCCTTTTTATATTTCCGCTGCTGTAAATATAGTTTCCTATTCTCCTTCATTCCCCCCTCTATCGTGCACGTTAGCTTCTATTTGTTAGTGTTAAGATCATAAATGACATAAGCAGAAATACACAACACAATAGACAATTAACACAGCAGTTTACCCTGGGAAAACCTTCCTACTCGAGGGAGAAATACCCAGCAAAAATATATCTCATATATATATCAGATAGAAGTGCAGAATGTTGCATATAGAGTCTAGCCTTACACAAGGCTGAATAAATACAATGAATAGTAGCATCACTCCTTGATGCAAAAATACAAGTGAAACTGATCTGCTGCTAAGTGCAAACTCCTTCTTGAAAGAATGCCAATTGAATAAGAGAATGACTTGATGATTTGATTAAATGGACTCCACCTTGTATATATACAAAATAGGGTGACTCATCACTTAGGTTGGCCTCCTTTTAAGAAATAATATAATTTGTGATTAAGGCCGACTTGCCTTATTATTATTTATTATTTAAATTTCGAGAGAAAGATATCTCCCACCGCTATAACATCAACACTCCCTCTTAGCTAGGGAGGTATCTTTCTAGATATCCACGTCATGGAGTCTCTCAACATGACGCCCACAATGGCTACACCCATTTGTGGAAAGCTCAAAGGTTCATCACGGAGTCCCTCAACGTGATGTCGTCATGGAGTATCTCAAAATGACATCCACCATGGCTACTCCCATGTGTGGAAAGAAACACACGTACAAGTGCCCATCATGGAGTCTCTCAACGTGATGTCGTCATGGAGTGTCTCAACATGACGTCCACCATGGCTACTCCCATGTGTGGAAAACACAAGTACAAAGAGTTCATCATGGAGTCTCTCAACGTGATGTCATCATGGAGTCTCTCAACATGATGTCTCGTCTTAGTCTTAGAGATGAACAAGGGCTCGCACCTCAGATTTCTCCATCTCAGAGAAATATAGACTACAAGGGCTTTCACCTCATACTTCACCGTCACAGAAAAATATACACTACAAGGGCTTTAACCTCATACTTCTCCATCACAGAGAAATATACACTACAAGGGCTTTCACTTCATACTTCTCTGTCACATAGAAATATACACTACAAGGGATTTCACCTCATACTTCTCCATCACAGATAAATATACATTACAACAGATCTTCATGATGATGTGACTCCCTCTGAAGCTCCAAGTACTTGCATCAACCTCCTAACCTCCTCGTCCAAGGTTGCCTCTAATGGTTTGTCAGACTCCCTCTGAATGTTATTTCCTCCTCTTCGAAGAAATTGATCGCAATCTGTATATGTTCTTCCTCTTTGAGAGATGTCTCCAATGAAGTTTATCTCTTCAACCTGCGTGAATTCCTCACAGGATGCCTCAAGCTCTTCCTCCCTTGAATTCCTTAGGCAGTCTCTCATCATCCTTTTGCTCCTCGATCCGTCCTGGAAGCATTATAGAGAGATTACTAATAGTTCATAGAACTAAACTATCCCGAAGAGAAATACCAATGCTAGAAGCATACATGATTCACTATTCCAATGTTATTGCACGGATTAATAACTACATAAAATTCATGAACATTATTCAAGCATGAAATACTTATCTCTTTATTGATTAATCTTCCTCGCAATCCACCAATTGTTCTTTCCTGATCTTTGCACTTAAAGATTCAGATCTACTACAACAGAATAATTCAAAGTTGTCTGCAACTTAAAAAAAAAAATGTCTTCATGCAGCAAATACGTGGACACAAGACCTCTAAATATGCCCAGATTTGTTCTTCACTGTTGTCTTCAGAAATCTGATATCAAGGATGGCAACATGTAAAGATACAACATACACCACTCCATCACATAGGATGCTCAAAGATCAGGGATAGACTTCATAAACTCCTCATTCCAGAAGTCTCAAGGTTGTGACCCAGTATGATTTTAGACATTAATCACTTGCACAGAAAATAATATATATTACAGTCCTTTAACTCACAAGGAAGACTATGCCAAATTAGAACATAAACACCAACGTACAGAAAAATAAGTTATTTGCATAAGCAAACCGGACAATAGCATACCCGCACCAATGAGCACACATACGGCAATCGCTCAGAATCACACCAATCCTCCAATGAATCTCTGAACCGAAGGTTTCAAGTGATATAACTATTTCCAAAAATGGCCCCGTATCATCTCCTCATAGCCCATCAATGCTCATACAGAAACTTCACTTCAAGAACTACTCTACCCGATATCATAACAACAAGCGATGCCAACAATAAATATTCCTGTTATGTGTTATGCCTGATACTGGTCTGGATGTTCCCGTCCAACTGAAAGCAGAACAATCTGTGATTGAAAATAATGATCCCACTCTGGCTGTGCATAAAATATCACAAATGGCACCTATCTCCAGGATATCGATGACAATATTAAGAACAAGGTCCAATAATAAGGCTACATCTTCGATTCATCTCCAGACGATATTGTGCAATTAATAAGTGCTTGCGTCAGGAGCAAATACTTCCCGTCACTTATTCTTCCCATCTTTGCTAGCTTGGAAGACTCGTTGTCTCATATGGCTTCGATTATTTTTCATAACTCCTATATTCCGCCATATAAAGATAACACAAATGCTAGCTAATCGACATATAACAAATGTTTATAGTAAATTCCACCAATGCTCATTGAATTAATTCACAGAAAGAAGGTACCTGAAGTTTCATTCGCTAGATACAATCCCGTCAGCATGTTCAACTTTCGTTTCCTTCAGAGGTCCTAATTTCGTTCCAAACAGTGCCGCCAATACTCAGTACCTGAAGGTGGAAAAAGGCTCTGATTGGTGAGTGGCGAGAGCCGGAGGCTACGCAGCCACAAGCAAATCGGGAGTTACTCCAAATGATAGTTGCTATACTCAGATCTGTGTGTCCTTCGCGATTCCTGATGATGTATAGTGTCCGCAGCCCTAGGAGTCGATTGTGTATTTTATTGATGGATCTTTCAAGCTCATGTGGTGTCGTATGATAAGATATGAGCGCTTCGCAATAGATGTGAATGTTCAAGCCCTATATGCTCAATCTTTTCCACTTATCCGCCTCCAATACAGACGTCTCCTCTTGAGTGCCACTGCGTAAGATTCAATGCCTTCCAAAATGAACTTCATGGAGAATCTGCTTAATTAAATCTGATTGGATCTCTTGAACCCACTATGATACTATGTTAGTGTTAAGATCAGAAATGACATAAGCAGAAATACACAACACAATAGACAATTAACACAGCAGTTTACCTTGGGAAAACCCTCCTACTCAAGGGAGAAAAACCCAGAAAAAATATCTCATATATATATCAGATAGAAGTGCAGAATGCTGCATACAAAGTCTGGTCTTACACAAGGCTGAATAAATACAATGAATAGTAGCATCACTCCTTGATGCAAAAATACAAGTGAAACTGATCTGCTGCTAAGTGCGAACTCCTTCTTGAAAGAATGCCAATTGAATGAGAGAATTACTTGATGATTTGATTGAATGGACTCCACCTTGTATATATACAAAACAAGGTGACTTTTCACTTAGGTTGGCCTCCTTTTAAGAAATAATATAATTTGTGATTAAGGCCGACTTGCCTTATTAATTATTTATTATTTAAATTTTGAGAGAAAGATATCTCCCACTGCTATAACATCAACACTATTAGTACCCTTAAGAGGGTGCCATTAGTCCTTTCAAGGGAGATGACTATATAGAGAAAGATGTCAAAGGGAGGCATCCCTTCATTCCTTCTCACCGATTTGTTTAGATTACCTTGTGTCGGCTGTAATCATTATGAGGGAGGTCGGCCTCTATGAATATTTGCTTGCACTAAACTCTTGATCGATGACCTTTCATTTTGGGCAATTAGTTAATCTTCTCTGAAGGCAGTCGGTCAGCATTTGTAAGAAGATTTGGGTGCTGCCGTGCAGTGCCTGGGTCGGCCAACATAGTAACTTTGTTGCTTATATTTTAATTTAGAATTTGTTTCATTTTGGGGGCATGACATATGCCCAAGCAGGCCTCTACTAGATTTAAGTTATCATTGGCAGTGGTAGCAGCAGCATCAGCTATGTCGAGCTGTCACCAACCACTACCACTGTTGTCTGCCATCAATGACCATTAGTCTGGAAAGCAATTCACCTTCCTCCATATATTGCATGTCCCTTCTGCAATGGTATATCACCTTGGTGTCTTTGACCCCGGTGTTTCTCTTGCAAGTCCCCACAGTATAATCCTCGCAATGCATACAGTGACGCGTCTTGACACAAAGTCAATAGGCTTAGACATAGTACCCATATAGGGGTGTCAGAGCAAGCTCAAGAGATTAAGAATTATCCCTCCAAAATCACATTATTCATTATAAAATTGAATTTCCCTCCAAGATCCTTGACAAACACAATGGGTAATGCAAACCCCCTTTCTTGATATGCGAGGGTGACACTAGTACACTTCTATTGTTCAGAATGCTGGGATGATTCATCCTGTTCCCTATACTGAGTACTTACTTTTCAAGGCAATTCGGTCGTGGGGATCAACTGCCCCGAGCAACTGCTACATATCCCGTCTTCAAGAGTTCTAAACTTTTGTGGAATTTCGTAATGTTCTTCTTACTGGAATCATTTGTTTTTGCTTTTCTTTTCTTGGTATGAAGATTTTTTTAGTCTTGAAATTTTTAGGATAGTGGACTTGATGGAAGGAGATTTTTTTTAGATTTTTAATATTTTATGCTAAAAGTAATGGTATATTGGACAATAAATGCTATCGTAGTTCAAGCCTTCCAACCAGGATTAATTTTATGGATGTAGATATGAAGATATTTATTAAATTAATTGTGTGATACAGCAACAGCAATGCCATAGCCAACCATAGAAGAAATTTCAAAACTATTCTCAACAACCTCCAACAATTATTCTACAGCTGGCTGATGCCTATTATAAATAAATTACGTTTTGCCTTATTCGTCATGTACTCATTTCCCGAATTTACATTGCCTTTCTTCCTGATATGTACATTACTGAAATCTAATGGGGACTGGTATTCGAACATTTCAGAATTTGATAAGTTTAACAAGGAAAATCGAACCCTCAAAACCGAGAAATAAAAACAAAACGGAGGGAAAACAACTGAAAGCTGCAAAGCCTACCTTTGGACTGAACTGGGGTGAGTTCTGCATCATTGTGTTGGCATGCAGGAGAAGAAGAAGAAGAAGAATCAGAATTGCGAGGTAAACAAAATAATGTGGGGAGTTCCCTTGTGGGAAAACATACTTTAGTGTATACATTCCAACGTTTGAGGCTCTGAAACTCTCTAGATGTTCCACAGCGCTTGCCCATGCATCCAAATTTTCTGCGAGGGTGTATGTTTGTTATGTACAAGGCAGACATGCAACAGCGAGCAGCTCTTGTGGCGGCCATCGTTGAAGCACAGGCTGGCATCTCCATATGGAAAGAAGCCGCTTCTTCAAATAAAAATGTATTTTATCCACCATTTGTCGCTGCTGATAAAATTTCCGCCAAGGGATCAAAAATAAAATAGCCTATTGTGTGACTGACCCTTACAAGGAATTGTTTCTTTTGGGGTGATCTAGACTAATCCAATAGGATGCATACACGTAAGCATAATTATTTTTTATACAATAATTAAAAGTATGTAGACCAATGTTTTTATATTAAATGTTAAGTCATAAAAATAAATGTGATGGAGGAATGTATTTAGTATTTTTATCAAAAGATACACGTCTTTGATGAGGATTTTGGACTTCAATTATTTTTGTCCTTGAATTTGTGTTGAATTAGTGTTATGTTTAAGATTAAGTATGCGGGTCTAGATTAGGCTTATGACCATGGATTCACCATCCTCTGTCTAGGTTTAATTTTGCACAATATTCATTTATGTTATGTTGTTTACTTGATTAATCTTTGTCTATTTTGTTCTTCTCTGGTATTTGATGACTAATGATAATTAGTAATACTTAGAAAGAGTTGGCATTGTATCGCAAGGAGATGTGATCTCCTAGGTCAACCCTTGGGAATGTGTAAAAGTTCAAAGACAATAGACAAGGGTTCTAGAATAATGTATACAAACTTATTATTCCTCTTAGTTCACTAAATATAAATGTTTTATTATGATCACTCTTCTAATACTCAATGGGAGAGGATGCTTGAGATGAGAGATACTTAGATGTGAAATGAATGCAATTGAATGCTTTTAAATACTATCACATAGCATGCATCAAAAATAACAAAACTTGTAATTAGTTGGCTTAAGGAAGGAAAACAAAGGGGGTCAATCGGCCAAAATTTAAATTTGAATTTTAGAAGGGCAAGGGTCAAGTTATAAGGTCAACCCTATAACCACAAAAATGATCTTAGGTTGGTAAACTATCAAATCTAGGTGGATAACAAATAGGTAGGTGTGCAAAAGTATAATAAACTTTTGAATAAAATGAATGCATTAGAGTATGTAAATATAAGGATGAGGTGGGGGATAAATATGTGGGAGAGTGTGTGTATAGGGATGGGTAATGGCTAGGGGAATGAGCCCAACTTGACACAAGATTGTGTAATTTGTAGATATGTACATGTGTAAAAACATTTCCTCAAAATAGGAACAAAATTAAATGGGAACTAACATGGGTATGCAAATTTCATCATTATAGAAATATAAGAAGGTGTTTATGTTTGTGAATTTTATTGTTTTTGTTTTAATCATATGTGTGTGTGCACATGTATGTATATGTGAGTATGTAGGTATGCATAAGTGTGTATATACACATTATATATATGTGTATATGCATGTGTGTTTTTGTTTATATATATAAACATTTGCATACATATACATGTGTGTGTGTGTGTATATATATATAATATGCATATATGTCATATATGCAAATGTTTATATATGTGTGTGTGTGCATATTTTGATTGATAGATAGATATATATGCATATGTTTAAACATTTGCATACATATACATGTATGTATGTATGTATGTATGTATGTATGTATGTATGTGTATGTTTGTATATGTGTATATATACATACATATACATATATATACACACATATATATGTGTGTATGTTTGTATATGTATATACACACATATATACATATACATATACATACACACATATGTGTGTGTATATATATATTTGTATACACACATATATGCATATACACATACATATATATTGTTGGAGTTGACAGTGAATCTCATGGCTCTTAGAAATGACCTGCAACCAAAATGCATATCACAAAGAAGAGATCAAAGCAATTGATTTGTTATGCAACCAAGAGAGAATGGTTGATCCACAAATATTTGATATTGAATAATACATTTGAATACCTTGGATGAATAATCACAAAGTACAATAATGAATGCTTATAAAAGAAAAAGTGCAAACTCTAAATGGGGATTTGATTAGATTATGATAAGTGTCATAATCCTATGCAATAAGACAACTTGGCCTATAAATAGCCCAATCTAATAATAAAAAGCACTCATAAGTTTAGCTTAAGTAATTAAATAATAAGGGACCTAATAATTAATTAATCATTAACTTTTTTTTAATAAAAAGAGGGGAAAAAAATTTATCGAATTAAGAAAATAGTACAAATCCAAAAGGAGCAATCAACCCACAAGGGTCAAAGACCAGTAGCAAAATCATCAATCAACTCCCAAGAAACATATCATATCCTCCATAACCAGATCCTCTAGCTCCTGAGAAAGATCCTTAGGAAGACAACCCCAATCTTCCAAATGCCAAGTTCCCATCTGCTAAGACACCCATTTAGCCAAGCCATCAGCCACCTTATCCCACTCCAGTGGGATATGGAAAAAGGTGATAGAATTTAGGATCCCACCCAAAGAGATGATTTGTTTAACCACCCCAACTAGCCGCCAATTCACATCCTCCAAATACACTTGTTCAACAAGTCAATCACAATCTGAGAGTTAGACTCACAAATTATCCTTCTCCAACCAAGAGCACAAGCCCTTTTCAAAGCCAAGAGAATAGCCAAAGCCTCCATGGAATTGTTTGAGTGTTGACCTCTATAGTCCAAGAAGAAGAACTCAACCACTCCAAAACTATCTTTGCCAATACCACCAACCCAAGCATGCTCAGGATTGCCTCTAGAGGACCCATCAATATTAATCTTTAGCACCCCAAGAGGAGGTGGCATCCAATGACCATCTCACAGGACCTTCCCTCTAGCACTTTGACCCATACTAGATCTAAGTCTGCCCCTAACGCAAACAGGAAGCTCTGAACTTTGAACCATTCCCATATCTCCAGAATCCATGGGAATCGAAAGATCACACTTGGCCACCAAAGTCTCTTGAAGGACCCCTAAAATTCTCATCCAAACCTATCACACCTGAAGCTTCTTATCCAGAAAGATCCTACAGTCGGATCCAGCCAAGTATGCTAAATTATCAGACTAGGACCAATTGTCCAAGCAATATGGAGGAAAGAAGTCTTCACTGGAGAATTCCCCAGCTTGATTCAAAAATCAACCAAAGAAGAAATGTCCTTGCATAGCTATTTCCAAACTTTTCACCATAAATTCCAAATCTTCCTAACAAAAGAACACTGAAAGAAGAGATGAGACATGTTCTCCTCACTATTGGAGCACATGACACACATAGAGGGGTCCTAAAAACCACACTTCTAAAGATTTTCACAAGTAAGGCATCTATTATGAATCACCAGCCAAGAGAAAAAAATTGCACTTGGGCCAAGAGAATTTATTCCAGATCTGTTTCCACCAAGGGACCCCTGTACTCCTAAAGATCTCTTTTTCTGGCACTAGATAACTAGAGGCAACAAAGAATTTTCCTTTCTAGTCGTGACCCCAGGCCAAAACATCCTTCTCTAGAAGAGAGTTGCAAACCCTACTAGTCAAAATGCAAGAAAGCTCATGACGATCCTCCATCAATCCCCCAGGAGGCCACTCATGTAGGTCCTTATACCTGTACATCGTAGGCTGGTCCAAAACATGAGGGGTTTTGAAATCCACCACACGAAACCATCTAGCTTCCAAAAAGTTCCACCATAAATCTAGCAAGTGAGGATGGGTTGACATAATAGAAGGGTGCCCATCCCAAGAATCAAACCAAAAAAGAGCATTTGAGCCTCTATTGCAAATCCAAAATAGCCCTTGTTTGACCAACTTAGCAGCCCTTTTGAGGGTACCCTAAACCATAGAACCTTTACCCATAAGACTGTATCTAGCCACATCCACACCCTCCATACCCCCAAGGTATTTTGAGGCGAGGCTCTTCGCCAAAGTCTATTGTTGTTGAGATCACCATCACCAATAAAGTTTAGTTTCCAAAGCTTTCCCATTCAAATAATCCCTTCGCAACCCAAGACCACCTTCCTACTTTGACCAACACACATCATCCCACTTCACCAGGATCCACTTCCTTGAGAGAAGATTACTAGACTAGAGAAACTGACAACAAAGAATCTCAAAGTCTTCGATAAAGCTGGTCAAGGAAGATAGCACAAAGCATCTATACAACAAGAGAGACTAAACTGTAGACTTCAAAAGAGTTACTCTACCAGTAGTAAATAGTCACCTACAAGTCTAGTGACTAACTTTTTTACGAAACTTATCAATAACATCCTACCAAAACACCCTTGGAAGTGTGTGAATGACAAGAGGAATACCAAGATGCACAAAAGGAAGTGAACCGATCTAAAACCAGAGAATCATAGGTATTCGTTGTTGAATGAGCTTAGGAATATTAAAGAAATAAATGAAGGACTTGCCCTCATTAATGCTATGTCCTGAAGCAGCCAAATAACTATTCAGGGCCTTCATAAAATTGATCGCTTCTTCCACTTTTGCCAAGCCTTTCAAAGTTGTGTCATCCACAAACTAAAGATGGCATTAGGGGGGTAAATTATTGCCCCACCTCTAACCCTAAATAAGACCAAGCTCCACATGAGATTTAATAAACCTCCCAATCCCCTCATCCATCAAGATGAATAAGTATGGAGATAAAGGATCTCCTTGTTGAAGGCCCCGGGATGCCCCAAAAAGCTCAAAAGGCTCCCCATTAACCAACACAAATAAGGAGGGAGTGACACAACTCGTGACCCACTCAATCCAAGCACTCCCAAACCCAAAAGCCCTTAGAATATTAGATAGGAAATCCCATTTGATGTGGTCGTAAGCTTTGGCCATGTCCAATTTAATAAACTAGCCTTCTCTCTAGATGAGGCCATGGAATGCATAGTCTCAACTGCAATAACAACACCCTCCCAAATTTTTCTTCCAACCACAAATCCACCTTGGTCCTCAAAAATCAACTTGACTAACCACGGCTTCAGACACTCAGCAATCAACTTAGTAATTATTTTTTACACCACATTACAAAGGGCAATTGGTTTAAATAGATCCAAAGAATTAGCACCCTCCTGCCTAGGGATGAGATCCAGAAAAGTGGCATTCAGGGATCTTAGCATTTTCTTATTCTTTTGAGACTCTTGGACAACCTTGAGAAGGTCAAGCTTAATAACCTCCTAAAACTCCTGAAAGAACTCTATCAAAAATCCATCAGGTCCTAAGGCTTTTCCTTTCTTCATCTAAAATAGAACATCCTCCAATTCAGCCAAGGAGATTAGTTTGAAAAGAGCATCATTCATTTCATTAGTCACCAAAGGAGGGAGGCAGGCCAAGATTGCATTCTCTTCCATACTAGTAGGAGGGGAATCGTCAGAAAATAAAGTAGAAAAAAAAGGACAAACTCATTCAAAATCTCAACAAAGGAATAAAGATATTACCTTTCTTTTTTTCCTTAACATCATTATGAAATAAGGAAGTATTCCTATCACCTTCTTGAAGCTAATCAATGCGAGACTTTTGCTTCCATAAAATTTCCTCACAGAGCTCCCATTCCTCGGCATCCTTCACCGCTGCAACTTCCATCCTACTTAGTTCCTCAAAAAGACCTTGGTCTTGGATCTGTCAAGTAATGGAATCCAAGTTCACTTGAGTAACCATTTTACCCTAAAAAGCATTAACAAAATGGTGCCTATTCAAATGCTTCATCCTATACTTTATTTATTGAAGCCTCTTGGAAAAGGAGTACATAGCAATGCCAAAAGCTGTCTTCCCATCCCTCCACCATCCAGGAATAAGATCATAAAGAGACACATCCTGAAGCCACATGAGTTGAAATCTAAAAGACTACTTCTTTGAGTATTTAGGCATACAAGCTGAGAGTTCGATCGACCAATGATTAGAACCCCGCCAATACAAAATCTTAGAGCTAGTCATCCATCTATCACCAACCTAGAAGCTGGACACCAGGAACCTAACTTGTCCAACCTTTCTAAAATAGAATCCTCAATAGTCCTATTATTCCAGGTAAATATCCCATTCAAGGGTTTGATATCCACCAAGTTCAAAAAAGCCACATTATCTCTAAGGAGAGCCGAGGAGGGGTCCAAACGGGAAACACCACCCCTTTTCTCCTCCAGAGAGGATATAGCATTGAAATCACCTACCATAATCCAAGGAAGAAAAGGATCCAGAGAACACAAGTATCTAACATGAGACCACAAATGTGCCTTACCAAGGAAATTAGTAAGAGCAAGGAGGATTCTCTCCCCCAACTCCAGACTAGAAGCAATAAGAGAAATAGAATACATGTTGGAAAGCCACCAAATAGGAATGACTCTACATGGATCCCATAAACAAGCAAGTCCTCTAGAGCTTCCCTACACCCCACACATTGGCACAAACCTCTACCCCAAATCTTGTTAGCAAAGTTCAACATACTTTCAATAGACAATTTAGCCTCCTGGAGGAAAACTACATTAGGAGAGTGAACAAGAATAAACTCACAAATATCCTTTTGTCTAGCGATCTTATTCATACCCTAACATTCCAAGATATCACAATCATCACCAAGATTTGGAGAAATGGGAATCAATAGTCCTTATAGAACCATACTCCACCAAAGTCCCACCAATCAACTTTACCTTTTCCTAATTTGTAACATGCCCATTTGTTCTACACAGTAACTTTCCTATGTTTTAACCTCAAGTAAATAGTTAAGCATCTAACCCTCATGAGCAATAAAGTTTTTTCTTTTAAAACATAAAGATAAAATGCACATTTGAAATAACATCTTTCCAAACTTTCCCATTGCATTATATCAAAGTATTACAACTTTTCAAAGTATAGATTTCATAGTACATAATTTCATGATAACATGATAACATTTCTCTTTTACAATCTTTCCATCATAATGGATACAAAACACATACAGGGCTCCATTGAGCTTACTGGAAATAGATATATGAATGGTCCAGGTGCCCTCCATCAAATCTTGGTTGCCAACTAATGAGGAGAAGCAGATCACTCAAGTTCTTTTTGCCAAACATGGACTGACTGCGGTCCCTCACACATCTACCAAACTTGGTAAGATGGCCCTACCCTTCGATGGAGAGATTGGTTTGGTAACCTTGTAATAATAATGAACTTTCTTGAGCTTGGTGTTATGTCCTATATATCTAGAACTGTCACACGATGGCTACAACATGTCATATGACATTACCTACCTACTATGTAATCCTAGATCACAGTGAACTAACAGTGTATATAGTGG